>JAANYP010001645.1:0-438433 GCA_020465985.1 Centrapalus pauciflorus | reverse complement strand
CAACATATACATATATATATATATATATATATATATATATATATATATATATATATATATATATATATATATATATATATATATATATACCTATAAACTAAATTGCAAAGTCGTATATATGTTCTGTGATGATGGACAACAACATTTCCCTTTCTATGCACATGAATCTCGATTGTTTGTAACAAAAGCAAACAGCAGCAGAAGGTATATTCATATATAAGTGCAACAGTGTGTGCGTGTGTGTTTTGGTGACTTATGAACAACAACAAATATACAATATATATATATATATATATACATATATATATATATATATATATATATATATATATATATATATTACACAGTAACAGTAACAACACCCTTTAAAGCCAATTAAAACAAAGTGAATGTGTGTGTCTTGTATGTGTGATTCCAGCAGCCCTTTTTGATATGCATTCATATCTAAACAATTTAGATACATGTGTGTGTGATGTATGTGCAACAAGCATATATGTGTGCAGTGAGTGATATTCGACAAATATGGATTGCGACTATTATGCATACTTTCAGACATATCCACCAAAACATGCTCTCAGTTTGATATGGTTTGTAAACAGAATTACAGAACCAAACAGTCCCTTTTCATAGTTAAAATAACTATGTCTAAGCTTTAATTTTCCAAATTAAAGAAACCTAAATTGTTTATATGATTTGCAAAACCAAAATGGTTACGATTGGTTCAATTCTATAAGTCAATAATAATAGTCTTTTTAGGCGGAAGGTTTTAAGCAGCTCCTATTTAAACGTTTAAAGACTCATGTCTTCTATAATGCTTAAACGATTTACTTATACCTTAACATAAACACATGCTATATTTTCTTATATCTGAACATGTAGGATAATGTTGAAAAGACAGTATCCTTGACTTCATGATATGCAAAAATTTTATGTCGCTATTTATTTTCATCTATTATTAACAATTACAATTACGATTACGATTACTGAATGCAGGGAACCGTCTTCAATGCCCTTCTTTATAGCAACCATATGCGTTACTTTGCTGGCCTTCTAACGCAATATAAAAGATATTACATCTCAAATGCTCTTTTGATCAAGGCCGACCCTCGTTATCGGATCAGCGCATACGAGTACTCTTGGACCATCAACAATAAGACTCTGGTCGAAGAATTTGTAGATCCAATCCCAATGGAATTGTCATGTCAATTTCAGTTCACACGGTTCAGTGACTTGCACAAACATGCTGATTCAGACCACGTGCAAAGTAAGCGCCTTTTACCCTTATTACACATTAAGTTTTCACTATCCCTCTCTATCAGTATCAATGCCGATAATTAAATATGACCCATCGTATTTAAAAAACATAGATGTTAGAGCCATTGTCTTACATTGTTTCCCAAGTCAAGATCAAAGCTCTGAAAACGGTAGCAGACGAGACATCGTCATAGTGAATGAAGAGTAAGTACAATTTATTGTTGTCTCTCCAATCCATTCATGTCGCCTAACAATTCCATTTTCTTTCAGAAAAAGACTGATGCTACTGACATTATGGAACCAATTCAACGAAAAAGAAGGCAACACATTGGCTAACTTAACTCCATCCGGACCACTAATCTTTGGAATGAGACTCAAAGTCACAACGTTTAATTGTGAGTAAAATACTTTATACATATACATACAACTAAGCATTCAAATCCTAGCATGTAAATGACCTCCCTAATAAACCAACATCATATTTACACAGCACTTTCACTGACAACACGAACGTCCTCTGGCCTAATGATCAACCCACCTGTCAATGAAGAGTTGAAAATGCAAGATTGGTACGACTTTAGATAAACTTTCTCCTATTGCATCATACAAATGTTAGTATATTAATCCAGGTATGACAACGTATTTTCCAAATACTTAGGTACAATGTCCACAAAGAAGAACTACAACAACTCCTTGAAATGAAGACTTACAAAAAAAGTGACTTTCTTCTCCCGCATCCAAGTGAAAGTGACTTGATCTCAATCGCCACGGTTACATCATCACTGAATACTGTAACTAACTACAAAAACTCATTGAATTGTATCTCTACTTTCAGATTTCTAAAGATCATATAATTTACCATATGTATTCACGTTTATGTAGTCCAAAACAGCATGGATTAAGGGTACGACAAGCCTCTTAAGGCAAGAAAAGAGCACCTGGTACACCACATGTGCAAATTGTGAAAAATCGCTTGGAGCTGATCTTAGTTGGATAGTTACGTGTCCATCGTGTAAAGTGGAGACTGAAGTTGAAGCACGGTATATACCAATTCTCATTTCTGATTTAGAACAATTCTTCAATTAATCTATTTTTTTATATGTCAGTTTTGTAAAAATGGTTGTGTGTGTGTATATATATAAAATATTATTATAATTATTCTCAATCTCAATCTCAATGTAGAAGAAAAGTATGGTCAAAGGGAGTGTTGGATGGGTCATGGGTTTGCTACCGGTCTCATGTTGAGGACTGAGCTTACAGAGTGTCATTCACCACCCACTATATCACTATCACCATGCATTATTAAAATCTAGGACTTCCAAAGTGACTTGGTACGAAAATGGTAGATTTAGTGATCAATGAATGAACTTTTCGGGTTCAAAATAACTCCAAGTCTTTGTGATGGATAGTATCATGTGATAAGGCTTGCAAGGCAAAGACAAAGGTTTTTAGTAATAGTAGTGTTATCCAGGGATGACCTTTGTTAAAGAGTGCAACCTTACTGCACATTATATGAAGTGTGGGGCAGTTTAGATTTGAATATTCTTTCTTTTAGGGTATTTTTCTTGGTTTTTTTGTTTGTTATGTTAGTTTAGTTCATCCATTATTTTACATTATTGGCAAGTATGTTTGAATTGTAGGAATTCAGTTAGTGGGTTCATGGGTTGTATCTTTAAATAGGACTTTATATGTTGCTGTCATGTTCACACACTTGCTGCACATATTCTGTCCAGATCAGTACTTATACACACTTATAATATGCACATATGTTTAGATTTATTTCTATTGCTGCTGTCCACACAATCAACACTGTTTCTGCATTTATATCACTCACAACACACATATATGCTTGTTGCACATACATGACACACACATGTATTATATTGATTTTAATTGGTATATATATTACCCTATCAATTTCAAAATTTCCTGCTAAATATTGGTCACTATCATTTCTGAAAACTTTCAGATTAGTTTAAGTGTTTAATTTGACATTATGTTCTATCTCAACTCCAGCTTAAAGTTAACGATTATGATTGATGACGGAACGGCAACTCTTCGAGCAACCATATGCACACCGGACGCCGAAAAACTTGTACCATTCACCGCTATCGACTTAAAAGAGGCAGAAGAAAATGTAAGTCCAAATCTCAACTACGTCTACTCATCGATCATTTAATTCATACATGTTATGTAACAACCACATTAATGAATGACAGAGTTCCGATCTCCAAGATGAAATTGCCAAATCAGTAAAGGGAAAGACAATTGTCGCCTTTATACGTTGCTATGAATCAACATTCCACGGACAAACTCAAACGAACATAACCGTTGTCAAAGCTTACAATATCAACAATCCGGATACCGCGATTATCAAAGTAAACACCAAAGGAAAAGAAGAGGCTTTTAACCCATCCACACCTTCAAAGCCACTCAAAAGGCCAATGATGCTAAGCATAAAAAAGGAAACCGACGCTGCTCAAAGCCCCGCTAAGAAGACCAAAGAGTCTTCTGGATAAAACTTTCAACAATCACTGTTTTTTTGGAACGCACGACATCATCATAAAGAACACTTCTTCCTCCTTTTGATAACTATTGTGGATTATACTTTCTAACGGTTGTATAACACAAACCCGATGATGATATTGGCGTTCAATATGACAACTTGACAATATAAATATTAACCATCAATCAACGTCGTTATTGTCGACAACTTCACAATATAAATCTCATTGTCAACATTTATTAGATATAACATTTTTGCCGAGGGCCGTGCGTAGCACGGTGAAGGTCTCCTAGTATGTATTACAAATGGATGGTCTACTTTGGTTGAACAAACAATTTGCTTCCACCGCTTTAAACTCGCCCACAAAACGGCGTCGTCACTGACGTGTTATGAAAGCTAAGTGAAAATTGCCTAAAAAATAGGCAAGTGGAAATTTAAAAAAAAAACATAAAATATAAATTTTAACGATAAAAGTTTCCTAAAACTCAATGAAAATTTATTTTTGTTAAGAAATAAATTCAATTCAAATATCATAACATATTGTTTTTTATCATTATAAAATTATGAGATTCAAATTTTATGTATTTTCATCCATACCCATTTTGTCAGGATTGAAATTTGTAATTCTTTTTCGGCTCATGGTATATTTATTATCAAAATTTATATTTCATGTTTTTTTAATAACAGATGTTAGTGGTTAGTTGTAAGCGCCATTGTTAGACACCTTGACGGTGAGGACCAAATCTCATACCTTCATCTAACGAGAATTGTCATTGGCAAGACTCAAACTCGAGACCTCAACCAATGAGAACTCTTCCAACATTTGTTTTTTCCGAAGGCAATTATAATTTTGGAGACAACTTCTTAATATTTGCTTAAGCCCAGTTGCATAGTGGGCCTATATAAGCCCAATGTATATATTTATTTTTTGTTTTAGTTTTATTTTTATTTTTATGAAACAGAATTATCGAAGGAGCCTGGACAGACTCATTAAACTGTTGCTAGAAGTATACCCGTAAAAAGTGGAGATGTATTAGTTTCAGTATCTATTACTAGACTTATTCCAATTGTATTTATAAAATGTTTACAATAATATATTTCTACAAATAATTTTTATTTAATATTAATATATTCAATAAATTTATGTAACAATAATTATAATAAGTAACTAAATATTACTTGTGTAAATAAGGCAAGCTAATTAAGGATCGACTAATTATAATATGTAACTTACGATGAATGATCATGATTATTTAAATATTGTTTATTTATACTTAAAATTGATAAACTAGATAAACACATACATATTTTATACTTTATCTATGAAGATGGAAATTTAAAACTATGATAAGATTCATATACATATTTAGAAAATTAAATAGATAATAATTAATGACTAATAATAATACCATTAATTTTTATATATTTTAGTTTTAAAGTTTAAATATAATTGATGTAAACAATTAATTATTAAACGTATTCGCATAATACTTGTAGACTAATAAAATAGTTTATCTACAAAATAAATATTAATAGATGGATAAGCAAATTTGTCACGTGTCAAGTTATCAGTATATCTTCAGATTTGTCACATGTCATCACCTCATTTTATCACAGGATTCATTTACCAAAACTTATTTAAATCTAATTTAAAATCCATTACAATCTAAGTTAATTAACTAATTGAAATCTAACAAACTTTAATTTCTTATAATTATTTTATATGTTTTTATGAATATTTAAATATTAATTATTTTTTAATCAAATAAAATGGGCATCTAACCTTAGTATAGTATATTTAAAAAGTTTTAACAAAAAAATGATGAACTGAATAAAATGCTACTTTGAGATTATTACATTATTTAGAAGATCCTAATTGACTTTTTATTCATTATTAATCTTTAAATAATACTAGCTTATTGACCCATGTTTTACATGGGTTTATTTATAATTAATTATAAATTTAAAAATACATAAACTTAAAACGTTATTATAAAAATAATAAATACTAATAAAAAATTAGCATAGTGAATTTCTTGAAATTTTATAAAATATGAAGCATGTTATAAATTTCAAACATTAGAATAGTTTTTAGTTAGTTTTGATAGTGGATTTTAATCCTTGAAGATATTAAGGTTATTTACTAAAATATTCGTAATTAATTCTAGATAAAAAATAATTATTACCTATAAATTTATTTAATCATTTTTAATGAATTAAATGAAAAAATGTATTGCAAAATAGGGTTGATTTAATTTTAGGAAAAATAGAAGGAAACCCCAAATAGCGATGCATCGAGAGCATGACACGTGACAATAGAATGTTTTATTTCATTATAATATATAGATAAATATATATTAATTATAACTTTAAAATTATATAAACTTAAAATATTATTAAAAAATAATAAATACTAATTGAAAATAGCATACTGAATTTATTGAAATTTTGTATAATATGAAGCTTATTATAAATTTTCGATCGTTAGAATTAGATGTTTATTATTATTGATGGTGGATTTTAATCATTGAAGTAATTAAATTCATTTACTGAAATATTCTTTGTTGGTACACCCTGTGTGACGATAGCAGTCTAAGTGTATTAGCATTTTGGTTCAAGTGATATTGCAAAGTATTGAATATTAACGAGTGTTTGATATATGTGTTTATATATGTTTGATAGTTATTGATTGTATGTTTGAATTTGATGTAATGTATTACAAGAAGTTCAAACATAAAGTTCAAAGATAAATTCAAACATAAGTTAAAACATAAGTTCAAATATAAATTTAATATGTGAAATTCGAATTCATCATTAAATGACATTCGAATTTATAGTAAATTCGAATGTACACTATAAGGCAGATTCGAGAGTGTCAAGGGGACAAACTCGAATGGGCCTTGGGCCTGATTCGAGTTTGGCTCATGGCAAACTCGAATGAACCTCTATAATTAGGGATTAACTCGAACCATTAGTAGACTTTTGCAAAATTCGTGTGAGTAATTAGCAAAAGGCGATCTCGAGTTTATCAGCTGATAGTGTGTTAGTTCGGAGAGAATCATCTCGTAGGTGCGTTCGTCGTCGATCGTACAGCGTTGTGGTAGTCTCCGTGTTTCGTGTGAGTGTTATATCCGTCAAGCCGCTAACGAGGATTTCGCACTCGTTAACGGTGTCGCGTCTAGATAGATCTGTGTAGTGCAAGACCTTACATTCTTAGTTAATTTAGATACAAATAAATATTAGTTATAGATTTAATTAATCATTATTAATGAATTAAATGAAAAATGTATTGCAAAATATGGTTGGTTTTATTTTAGGAAAAATGGGAGGGAAACCTTAAAAATGGTGCCTCAAGGACATGACATGTGGCAGTAAAATGTTCTCATTTATTATAATACTAGTATATTACCCATGTATTACATGTGTTAAATTTTAAAAAATAATAGTAATAAATGATTATTATAAATTATTTTCTGTTTTCAAGTATTATAGGGATGTTTGTCAAATAATATTTTTCATCCTTTACTTTAATTATGTATGAATAGTAATAACTTTTTTATATATTGTTTATATTAAATTTTTAATTTTGTCATTGTTCAAGCTTTTCAAATCGATAATAACTCCTTGTACTTTTATAAGCTTGAATATAATTTATTTTATTTTCGAGTATTAAAAAAAATTATTATTTTCTTAAAATTTTAAATTCTAACTTATAAAATTATTTATTTTATCTCAAAGATTAGACATAAAAGTTTATTCTATTATCAGTATTTTTTTTAGTTTTTAGTTTCTTGATATTTAAAAAAAAAAAGAAGTTAAAGTGTATTACAAAAGATATATATGAATTATTTTAGGTAAAAAGAATAATAAGGATTATTTATTAATTTTAGTTTAATTAATTAAATGACATGTGTTATCAAGTTATTTTATATTTGAAAAAGAGATGGAAAAATCAATAAATTGGAGTTTAAATGTGCGTCAGTGACAAGAACTATTTTATTTTATTATAAGATGTAGATATAGATATATAAATAGATATAGATATAGATGTTTATATTATATTTTTATTTTTTTCATTGTTCAAGGTTTTAAAAATGATAATGATTCGAAAAAAAAATTCCGAATATGAAAAAAAGATTATTATTTTATTAAATTTTTATTTTTTATAACTTCTAAAATTATTTATATTATTTCAAGGATTATACATAAAAATTTATTCTGTTATCAGTATTTTTAAATTTAGTTTTTTGATATTTAGAAAAAGTTAATTGTACACAAAAGATATTTTTAAATTATTTTAGGTAAATAGAATAAAAAAGATTATCTATTAATTTTAATTTAATTAATTAAATGATATGTGTTACCAAAATAAGAGTCGTCTTATTTTAGGAAAAAATGCGGGAAAATTAATAAAATGAAGCTCTCAGGGAGCGCCATGTGGCAAAAACATTTTCTTTTATTATAAGATATAGAATATAGATATAGATATAGATATAGATTGTTAGCATAAAGTTCTAAATTCAGGTTTTTACTTCGTCTTTTAAGGCGACATTTTAGAAATTTGATCCATAACCAAACTTGCTCATAAGTGCTTTTTTTGTCCATTAACTAACTAATCTAGTTTCCAATATACTTGTTCACGACCATTACATGTATTAATTTTATAATTCCTAGCAATAGCATATATGCCTCTGAAACTACATAAATTTATCAATGGAGAAGACGGAACATATGAATAAATATATTATTAGGTCATGTTTGTTTTTTTTAAGAAGATCTTCAAACCTATTATGTCTGCGAACTCGAAGATACGGAACCTTCAGGTCATTTCTTCTGACCGCAGATTTCTACAGTTAAGTTTGCAGATCGCAAACATCAACTTTTTAAAAAACTAACAGCACCTTAATAACATACTTTTTTTACTTGTTGATTTGATCCAAAAACATTTGGAGTTGGAATGGATAATTAAACAGTTTTTTTCTCTAAAATAACTAAATGCAAACTTACAAAATAACTAAATGCATATGTCCTTTTATGGTGTAAAATTATAAACTATATAGTTTCCATATATATTTCCTGCCATTTACCAAAATCAAGTTGCAATGTATCACTTTTAACTAATATATAATTAAGACCAATTCATATAAGTTGTAAACCAAAATATTTCTTTACTAATATATAAAACTACCATCTATAACTATATATGGATACCCATATACTTTTAGGCTCCGTTTTACCTGTGGAGTTATATCTAAAGAAATTTGAAATTAAATTATAGTATATATCGTGTTTATTAATTGCAGTATTAAAAAAAATGACGTATTCCTTCAAATTAGCATAGTTTTTTATGATAAACAAGTTTTAAATCATTCTTTTTGTAATCCCAAAGTTTAAACACACTATAACTATATGTAAATTTCACTACTTCATATTTAATTCTGTGAGCCAAACATGATCTTATTGTATATAGTTTCAAAATAGCCTGGAAAGGTTTCAGTAATATATAATTAAAGACGGCCAAACTAGATATATACATGTGGTTTATAAAGTTGTTTAATTATAATATAAACTTGTAATTACAAATATTCTCCTTTTTTATGCATACGTATACGTATTAATTAAGCTTTCAATTAAGTTTAAAAGCTCAACGCCCATGTGATGTGCCAATAAATATATGGGTTATATTGTTGGACCAAAATGAATTGATTTAAATTCATCACTTAAACGAGTATCACCTATTACGCAGCGCATCAAAAGATACCACTCTTAAAATTATTTTTTTTGAATTTTTTATCATAAACATGTTCTAATTAATATTAAACAGATGATATATAAATTTCACGCACATTCACACATTCGAAGTGTATGAAATCATGCATCACATAAATGCACATTCACATATATGCGCATTTATGCAAGTGTAAATTCACATCATTTTTTAGGAGCTAGGAGATGTGATATATATATATATATATATATATATATATATATATATATATATATATATATATATATATATATATGGAATATGGTTCGAGAGAGTACAAGCCTATTATGCAACGCACCAGAAGGTATCACCTTTAAAAAGACTTTTTTTAAAAAAAAATTTCATGAACATGTTTTAATAAACATTATGAAGATAATATGTAAATTTCACATACATTCATATAAGTGATGTGAACATACACTTGCATCAATTTGCATATATGTGAACGTGCATTTATGTGATGCGTGATTTCATGTATTTAGAGTGTTCGAATTTTCGTGAAATTTATATATCATCTGTGTAATAGTAATTAAAACATGTTCATGAAAAAAAAATTCAAAAAAATTACTTTTAAGAGTGGTACCTTATGGTGCGCTGCATAATCGATGGTATTCACTTGAACCTATATTATATATATACACACACATATACATATACATATGGGCACATGAGTTTTCCTTGGTCCACAAGGTAAATGCATGTTCTTTTTACGGGTGGTAGTCTTGATCATTGGTTTATTGCATGCAAGAATGCTTTTTTGAGTTTCTAGCAACTTAACAACTAAACTTTCTTTCAATGTCCGTCCTATTTTATAACCAACTTACCAAACGCGCCTCAACATATAATTAACAACTTAACATGTCAATCCGTACATCAAACATTAGAAATCTGAAAGTTAGATAGCATCATATAAAAATTGCAAGCCTTGATGCCAACCTTTTTTATGTATAGTTTTTTTTTCTTTTTTTTTTTTTTGTTCAGGAGGCATTGACAAAGCAGATGATATATAGATTCCATTCTCGTGAAAATATTGCAACTTTTTTATATTTTCTAGAAATTGTCAAGGAGGATGGCATTCGCGTTGGTGGTATTGCGTATTATTTAGCTAATGCCTATCACATTATTGCGACAAGACATGATGGTAATTTTGACCCATTCAAGCAAACGGGTCAAACGGATCGACAATTAAAAGAAAAACTTTAACTTAATTCTGAATTATTTTTCAAAAAATAATTTGTTTAATGCATCATTTTTTAGAATTTTAGTTTTTTAAAAAATTTATGTTCTGACTTAGTTTTTTACTACGAATCATTATTATTGTTCTGTCTATTTGACCTGTTGGGTTGAAATTGTCACCCCTACGACAAGCCCACAAATCTTTGATTTATCTTCACTAATCACTATCATCATTAGAATGGACCCATGACCGAAATGTAAATGTGACAACGAAGATCTAAATGTGTTATATAATAGTCAAATGCGTGATTGTCAATTCCTTATTTTTTTAAAAATAGTTGGTTGTTAAATAGAGCATTAATTTTTTGTTTTTGTCGTAGTTATTTTTTATCATTAATAGTATCAATTTTGAATTTTTATAATTAATAATAATATCAACTTTTATATTTATAATTAAAAACATCAACTTTTTTTAACTTTTTACTATAAATGATTAACAAAATTATACAATTTGATTTTATTAATAATAAAAAATAAATAATATAGCTATAAAAAGTTAGTATTATTTTTGTCAACCGTTCTTCATAAAACTATCATTTTGAATTTTATATATTTTGGTAAAGAGTTAACTTTTCTTGGTATTGTATTATTATTAAGTTAAAGTCGGATCTATTGAGTATTGTTTGTTTATACATTAAGTATGATTGAATACGAAAGATTTTAATTTGAAAGACTTTTGAACATAATGACAAATCAAACACTAAATTCATGATTCATTTTTTATTGTTAACATTATTGAATCAAAATATTTATTTGATTCTATTAAAATTGGATCATCAAAAGTATAATTATGATTTAAAAATCATCTAAAATTATTTATACTCAACGCTTAGTTTAAAAAATTGTTAAATTATAGTAGTTGATAAATTTGATTGTACGTGGATGTCATCAATTTGGTTAACACTTTAGACTCACAAAATTTATAACAACCTAAAAAGAAACTGTTAGCGTAATTAAATGTGTATCACTTTCATGACATATCTTAATTAAGTATATCATATATTGATCATTAATTTGTGTTAATTATTAAGAACAAAACATGCTTATGGTTCTTTTATAATAACAAATATTATGAAAATTAACGGTAACAAAATAGATATTTGATTTTATCATCGATGTTGAGCAATATTATGACGTTGTTATTTGATTGATAATATAATATTATAAAAATATATTATTAATGTTGTAACTAAAAAAATCATCTGTCAACAAGATTAGAAATTTACAAAATCATATACATATAATAATAATAATAATAATAATAATAATAATAATAATAAATTTTTATTATGAAAAAAACCAACATGTTTTCATGTTTTTTGTGTTTTCGTCCCTCCATGTTATTTTTTTCCATAAAAGTCCTCAAGTTATTCTTTTCTTATTGATTTAGTGAAATTTGGACATTTAAACCCGGTTTTTCAGGTTTCTAAAACCCGGTTCACAAATTATAACCGGGGTCTAATGTCTAAATTTCACTAAACCAAAAAGAAAAGAATAACTTGAGGTTTTTTATGGAAAATAATAACATGGAGGGACGAAAACGCAAAAAAAAAGTGAAAACATGTTGGTTTTTTTCATAATAAACCCTAATAATAATAATAATATTATTATTATTATTATGTAATTTACAATCTTTTATTCATATCATTATCTGTCGGGGTCACCCACAAGGCACCAGCACCCACTATTGACGCCTCCCATTACCAACATTCATTTCATATTGATGCCTAAACCCTAACCAATTTTACCATCCAACAAATTTACACACACATATAAACTTAATCCAAAAAATTCAACAATAATTTCATTGTATTTTTTGCCCTTTAAGTTAAATAAATCGAATAATAGTTCAACACGTCATATAATATTAATCATGAATCAATAATTGTAAATCAAATGTTCGGTCAACAATTATTACATGAAATCACTCGTTGATCTTAAGTATCGCAAAGTACGCTTAACAGTGCTTAATATATATATTTAATAGACTTGCTTAGGCTCCATGTATTCTGGAATGTTCAAAGCCTGAAACATACGACTCTTGTATCTTCTATTTGCATAAGCAATAAAGTAGATAACATATATCAACTTATATGTGATAATATCGGATTATGAATTGTTATGAGTCTGCAAATCAGGTTATTAATGACCAAGTTGAATGACTCACGGCCAAGTCTGGTCCTTCATGGTCCGACGGCAAAGGCAAAATAGCCCAAGTCAAGTGGCTCTATACTCGAGTCGAATGGAACATAACACAAGTTGAATGCTTTCATGCTCAAGTTGAGTCACAATGACTCAAGCTGGGTGTAAGAGGGCTCAAAGTCGCATTATAAATGGTCAAGTCGAGTCCCTTTATCACTTGCGTGGGCCATGTTGAGTTTTAAGGACTTAACGTCAAGCGATAGAGCACACGACTTTGATAGACTTACTGATCAAACAGGAAACTTTTTTGACTAAAATATGAATTTAACATAATCAAAACTCGAAATCACTTGAAAAAAAACGAAAACCATTTTAGGACTTCCATAACACACGTTTATGGCATTTTCATGCCCAATTATGGCCTATTGCCTAAACACGATTATAAATGCATGCTAAGTTGCTAACACACACACTTGCATAAATTCATACCTTGGCTACAATATGACTACTAAAACTAGATGAAACACTTACCAAATCTCAGAATTTGCTCTTAATATAATTAAATCAAACATGTAAAATATTTCAACACCCTTGAACAAACGAACCCAAAACTCATTCAACTCAAATAAAAAATAACATACATACATACTAGGGGTATTCATAAAAACACGAATTTGAACATCTGAACTAAAAATCTGATCCGAAAATATCTGAAATTTTGAATATCCGGATTTTCGAACATCCAAAATTTCGTATTCGGATAGTGAAATTTTCTTGTTGAATATGTGATGTTTCTTGTTGAAATGTGATACCATGTATAAAATACATAATATTAGTTCGTTTCAGGTATTTTGTTCGTTTTTAGATCCTATATTTATATTTTAATGTTTCTGTATTGAATAATGTTCGTTTAAGAATTATATATTCTATATAATATATCATATTCTATGTAAAAATTATAATATCATACATCAAGTTTATTGTGTTTTATATTGAATAGTCTTTTTCGTTCAAATATTTTATTCATTTTATGTAGGTTTATGTACCAATTTGATCATCTAACTTTTAAATCATTTTATTTAACCACTAAACTATTTTTGTCCCGATTTAGCCAATAAACGATTTTTGTATATATATTTATGCACTAAATTTTATTTTTTTCGATTTAACCATTGAAAATTGTACCGATTTAGTTATTAAACTATCATATTTTGTACTAATATAGCCATTAGTTTTGTTTATTTCCCTAGAATAAAACATTCAGCTAAAGTCTAATGACTAAATCAAGACAAAAAATAGTTTAGTTGTTAAATTGGACAAACTTAAAAGTTGGATCGTCAGAATGGTGATTAACCCTTTTATAATATTATATTATATGTAATATTTTATATTGAATTGTAGTTCTAGCTTGTTTCAAATCTTTTTGTTATTTAGAATTCTATATTGAATGTGTAACGTTATTTAATGTTTGGTTTTTTTCGTTTCAGATCTTATATCGGATATATAATATTTTGTATTGCATATGTAATTTTTTGTACTGAATATGTAAGGGTATGTTTAGTCATCGAAAAATTCTAAAATTTATTATCTCACTTTAAAAAAAAAAATTAAAACTTGTTTAGTTAACATCAATTTTATAAATTTTCATTTCAATTTTTAAAATACTACTTTACATACTCTATCTTACTTTTCTATTACCTACGGATATTTTCTTTAATAATACTATCTTTATCTCTCTTACTTTTCTATCACTTATCCTATTTTTCTTATTTTATAATCACTCATCTTATTTTTCTTAAAACTAAAACTTTTTCATCTAAACAAGTTTTTACTTTTTATAGAAACTCTTGTGTTTTCTCCGAAAACTATAATTTGAAAACTGAAATTGAAAATTGACTAATTTTCGTTAACTAAACGCAACATACCATAATGTACAATTAATGATTTTTTTATGTGTAACTAAATAAATTAAGAAATAAAAATAATACAACTTATGTTTCAAAGCATTTATTCATTAAAAAGTAATTAAAGAGAAATGAGCAAAAGAAAGAAAGAGAAAACTAAAATGAGGAAAGAAAAAGAATAAATAGAGATTTTTTGTATTTAGTAGCAATAATTTTAGGGATCACGTGGTCAGTGACTTTGAGACAGAGAGTACAAGGTTGTTAACATGCCATAAAATTATGTACTTTCTTAGTTACTTACCAATTAGTAATTACATTGATGGTTATATTTTTATGAAAATAAAGAATATCATTTTCATATAACAAAATTAAAAAAATAATCTTTATTAATACCCTCTATGGCTCTATCTATGTTTTGGTGACATGAACTCACTTGAATGGATGTGATGTTTTTCTTAATATTTTTATATTTTTTTGTTAAGTATAAATTATTAGAATAACAATAGTTTTTGTTTTTTTTATTATGCATAATATTACTTATTTTTTATTATTAGCAGAATCAATTTTTTTTATGTATGTGTAATATTTGACAACTGATTTCAACAATCAAAATTTATTCAACATAGGTTTATTTACCGGTCCACGTAGGATTAATAACCGGTTTCAACCGATTACCGACTGATAAAACCTTGATCTACTGATTTTTAGTTAGTTCGAGATTTTCTATGCAACGAAAAATAGTTTGGGATTTTAATCACAAAAAACTAACAAGTTGGGGGGTTATTTGCACAATTATCCCTTATAAAAAAAGGGTCAATTACCAATAATAAAAACAACTTTATACATTTTTAGCATTTATAGAAATATTACTTATTTTTTATCATTAATAGTATCAACTTTTAAATTCTTTTATCATTTATAAAAAAACTTAAAAAAGTTTTTGCTATAAATGATAAAAAAAAATACAAAAGTTAATGCTTTTAAAGATACAAAATACAAAAGTTGATGTTATTAATATAAAAAACATAAAAGTTGATGTTATTAATGATAAAAAATAAATAATGTTTCTATAAATGATAAAAAATCAAAAAGTTGTTATTATTTTTAGTAATTGACCCTATAAAAGATATAAAATTTGATATTAATAATGATAAAAAATAAATAATATTACTATAAATGGTTAGAAAAAATAAATTGTTATTGCTATTTTATGAATTAGTGTTGATGTGATAAATAATAATAGATGATTAGAGATATATGTTTATAATTAAAAGGATCATGATGTTATAAAAAAATTAGTACAAATGATGATATGATCATGAATGTTTATATGATTGTCTCTGGCATCATAAGTTAATGCCAAAACACCATGTAATAAATTACGAGATGCTACAAAGAACTTATGATTTAAACACAACAACGATGTCATGATACAAAAATTCTATTTCATTATTAGTTAAATACATGATCTTTTAAAAGTTATATATATATATATATATAGAGGGAGGTTCAATTGAGAACTTTTGTGCATCGAGGTACAAAAGTACCTATATCATCCATTAGATCAAAAATTTGTATGGATTAGATTGATGGCAAAAGGGTAAATAGTTGGACAATTTTATGCATCTTGTGCATTATGAAAACAAACAAGGAAGGACATTTTGGGGAATATGCATACATCATTAAATTTAATATTTCAACAATTAATCAAATAATAAATGTTCAATAAATTCAATTGATACATTTCCAAACTCAACAAAAAGTACACAAATTCAAAAAAGATGATGGAGATCGATGCATATCATCGTTAATCGTGTTTATCTATGTATCGTGTTCAAAAAAGACGCATTTAACAAAAAAAAATACACAAATTCATTTATGCATCGTGTTCGTCGTTCATATTCTTCATTTATCTATGCATTGTGTTCAACTTGTTCATCATTCATCTATGCATCGTCATTGTTTATCATTCATCATCATTTTTTGTTGTTCATCGTTCATCATCCATCTATGCATCGTCATTGTTCATCTTCTATCTATGCATCACCATTATTCATCGTTCTTCATCCATCTATGCATAGTGTTTTTCATATTTATCATCGGTTGCATCTCTTGTTCATGTTCATCATCATCGTTGTTCATCGTTAATCATCGTCTTCAAATCATCATCACTATGAAATTTATAAAGAACACAATTAGAGAGAAAATGAGAGAGAGAGAGAGAGAGAGAGAGAGAGAGAGAAATGGGGAGGAAAATGAAGAATGTAGTTAATATGAGATTTTAATTCAAAATGTAACTCCTAATTATCTTTTAATGATATTTAAAAATTAATTAATTTCATATATTTAATTTTCCCAAAATGTCCTTTGTGCACCCTTGTTAAATTATCTGATGCACAAAAGTGCCCCGAGGTGCCCCGATGCATAAAAGTTCTCATTTGAACCTCAATCTATATATATATATATATATATATATATATATATATATATATATATATATATATATATATATATATATATATATATATATATATGTGTGTGTGTGTGTGTGTGTGTGTGTGTGTGTGTGTATATATATATACACACACACAAGGTCTTTTGTGAACACTTTATTCGTTGTGAACAACCATAAAATGAATTTAAATATAATGAATATTGGTGCAAAGAATACTGAACTCTTCTATTAGCCTATGAATCTTGCTGGATCTTATAAATTTTATTGAATTCTATGAATTTATTAGATCTTATTAATTTTGTTGAATCCAATGAATCTTTACATATGTGTGTGTGTGTGTGTGGGGGGGGGGGGGGGGGGGGGGAAGCGTTTAAAGAAGAACCATAATGTATCGAAAAATTGGGAACCACTTTATAGTCATTGGATCAGACGATGCATCACACAGGAATCATGATGCATCACACGAGAATTGTGATACATTTATGGTTCTCCCTTGAACACCACTATACATACACAAACACATACATACAAACTATTTATTTATCATACCGTATAATATATGAGTAGATATGAAAATAAAAATAAGATACAAACACAAACGACACGAAGGTTGTGTTTGGCAATGAGTTTTTAAAAGCTTCAGTTTTTTATTTTTGAAAGCTCAAGCTCAAAAGCTCCGTTTGGTTGATAGAAGCTTAAACTTTTGATTCAGATTGAAAACTCTTAAAAGCCTTTCCACGAGAAGCTACTTGAATTAGCTCTCCAAACGAGCTTGACCTTTTGGTCAAACAAAATTACTTTTTTACCTCCAAATAATTATAAACTACAACTTTTAATTAATATCAATGTTTTTTACGTCATTAATACTAAAAGCTACAGCTACTTTTATCAAACACATTTATAAAAACAAAAACCTTTAGCTCTTGAAAAAAATTAGAGCTCCAAAATTTCCAGTTAGTAAAAGCTCCAGTTCATAATTCCAGATCGAAGCTATAGCTAGTCGTACTAAACATTCATGAAATAACAAATATAGGGAGAGTAAACAACTCATTCATTTTGAATATGCTTTTTGAAACTAAAATTAAATAAAAACATGCACCTTTTATGTACCAAGTAGACGTTTTGGATTAGAGAATATGATTCATGTGTGCATCTGTATAGAAAAATGATATTATGTGTATCTGTTAACGTACGTGTGTCTAGTGTAAACTTATGGCAAAAAAGTTTTTATTTTATATTCATATAAAATTCAAATAATATAAGACTGTTTATAAATTATTAAATACATTTACATCATATAAGGGTCGAGGGTATGCCCTCCCCGCTGGCTAAGCGGCTTAGCCAAGGTTGGCAGGACAACCGTCCGGTTACCTTTCTTCAGCTTCTCGATTCCGTATGTCGTGTTCTCTCTCTCTCTCTTTCTTTTCTTTCTTTCTCTTTTTAAATCTAATTGAGTTAATAAGTATTGAGATTAAAATATTGAAATGTTGGGTATTTTAAAAAAAATTTAGAATGGAAATGTAGGGTGAAAAATTAACATGGCATTTATGTGTCCAAAATGATATATTCTGTCACCCTAACTTCTTAAAAGTCATACCAACCTAATAATGTATCATAACTGTGATAAGTATATAACATAACATTTTATATAAGCTTTATTATTATCTTACATAATCAATTGTATTGTTTCATGTAAAGTTACTAAAAGAGTATATAATATTATTAATAAATAAACATAACTAATTATAAAGTTACTTATAATAAATTTTTCGGTTTATTATAAAAAAACTAATATATTTTTAACGTTTTTATAGATAATTCTTTCGTATTACTTTACCAATAAAAGGTTCAAGGTATTTTTTCTTGATTTTCAAAAATTTACTTATTATAACCTATTATAATAAGTAAACCGAGTTTTTTGAAACAAAAAAACCGGGTTATAACACGTAAAAATTTAAACACCAGAAAAAAAAAATTTAAAGATCTTATTGGTAAAAAAGTAATACGAATGGAGTAAACCGTAAAAACGTTAAAAAAACATGTTGATATTTTTTATATTATACTAAAATATAAAGTTAAAAAAATAAAAAAATGTTTATAAATATAGAAAAAAGATGGATGATTGAAATTGAAATATTTCGTTAAAATATGTATCCTTGTACAGTTGTACAGGACTAAAAGGAAAAGACAATATTGTAATCTTTTTTTTAATAATATTGACTTAAATCAATAAAATTAAATAACAATTTTTATTTTATTAGTTATAAAAATAAAAATAAAAATAATAAATAAAAAAATAAAAAAGATTAACAGCAAACATGCTGAACAGAGAGAAAGAAGCAAAGCAACAGGCAACAAAACAGAAGAGAAGAGATGCTCCTCTCCATCTTCCCCTTTCCTTTCTCCATCAACACTTCACCTCTCTTCACGTGACTCCTAACCTTTTTCCATTAGGGTTTTCTCATCTTCTTCTTCATCTTCCATCTTCATTTTACATTTTTCTCCACCGACAAACGCCCTGATCCGCCCAGATCCGACCAATTCATTCCGTTTCCTACCTCGTTATCATTACTCGTTTCCTTTACTGCAACCCAATTTTACTTCTGTAAGGGTAAGTCCAGTCAACATTTGATTTTGTTTTTTTTTTTTTTTGTAATTTTAATTCGTTGTTGGAGATTAGAGAAGAATAATCTCAACTTTTGGTTTGGTATGAATTTGATCGTAAGTTGGGGCTGTTATTATTAGCTTCAATTGTTTCTGGATCTCTCGATTTTAGAATATTATGATGCATACACGGTTAATGTATTGAATTGCATTGTTGTAAATGAGAAATAGATTGATTTGTGTTGAGTTGCGAGGTTTTGTGACGGCGCATTTGAAGTTGGGATTAAATTGCTCCGAATGTTAGGTTGTAGAAACAAGCGAGTGAAGGAAAGAATGCTGGTTTGATTTTTGTATATTTTGGGGGTTTACAGTGGAATAATGCTAAACTTATAGCTTAATTAGCTCGCTCGAAAGTAGTTGGGGTAGTTATTTTGTTCTTTTGATCAAGGAGTTGTGAGCTATTTTTGTCAGGGGGCTTTTCATTTGATGGTGTTATGCGGAAATGGGATTGAATTGGGGAATAATGGTTGTTGAAACTTGAAAGCCTTTGGTAGCAGAAATGCCTGCTTCACCGGCAATGAGGTTTATTCCAGGGAGGGAACCGAGAGCTGATAATCACAAGAGAGGACGCAGTCTCGAGAGTGGAATCGTTTTTAAAGAGAGAGATGACGATCTTGCTTTGTTCAATGAGGTGCAAAGCAGAGAGAGAGATGACTTCTTGCTGCAGTCTAATGATGATTTTGAAGATACTTTTGGTAAGTTCTTAAGCTTTTCTTGACGTGTGGATTGCAAATTTTAATTATGGGTTTTAAGTTTGATTGTGCAGCTACTAAATTTTTGGTGCTCTGTAGCAGTGTGGCTTATCAATATGTAGACAGAAACCTTGAGCACATATTGGACATCACTTATTCTGGCTGATATTTTTGTTGTCTTATTGCATTATTGCAGTGACCAAGTTGAGGCACTTTTCAGATCACAAGCTTGGAATAAATATTGCTGCTCGAGGAGAAAGCAGTGACCTCCTCAACACAGAAGAGGAAAAGAATGATTACGAATGGTTGGTAGTCATTTGCCTCTTATGCTATTTGCTCGCTAGTTTTCTTTCAAAGCAAACATAATGTTTTACCACTTGTCACAAAGAAGAGAAGTAATTAGACGGGACAAAGGTTTTGGCATATCAAGATAACTTTATTATGAATAATATAGACATTTTCCTTACTGTTATCTCCTTTTACAGATACTGACTTATGATATGGGTAAAACCCAAAAGAAAATTATGTTACTTAGTCTCTAGTTTTCATACTAAACATTTTTTACTGGAATGAAGGTTAATAACTCCTCCTGATACCCCTTTGTTTCCCTCATTGGACGATGAACCACCTCAAGTTATTCTTGCACAAAGGGGTAGACCTCGAGCTCAACCCATTTCAATATCAAGATCATCCACAGTAAGTCGTTTATGCTGGTTTAGTGTATCATTATTAGATTTATTCATTTATAGACACCTAATGTGTTTGAATGTAAAGATAACTCTTTTTTATGTTGGTTATGCATACTTGATTACAGATGGAGAAGAGTCGCAGAAGCAGTAGAGGTAGTGCAAGTCCAAATCGCTTGAGCCCGTCTCCACAATCTCGTAACCCCATATCTCAACCTAGAGCTCGGGTATCTTCAGCGCCTAGTTCTAGCCCACCGCCTAGTCTAAGGCCTACAACTGGTTCGAGGAGACCATCTTCACCATCTAGCAAATCCTCTTCCCCTGCTCCACGGGCTTCTACACCAACTTCACGGAGATTAAGCACAGGTTCCGCTACTACTACAAGCCCTGGTGCAAGGGGTATTTCGCCTGTCAACAAGACAGTTAGAGGTAACTCGGCTTCACCCAAGGTAAAGGCATGGCAGGCCAGCATTCCTGGTTTTTCCACAGAAGCACCTCCAAATCTACGGACTTCTTTGGCTGATCGGCCAGCATCATATGTACGTGGGTCCTCACCAGCTTCAAGAAACGGAAGACAATCAAAGTCGCCTACTGCATCTAGAAGCATCAGCTCATCTCATAGTCATGATCGGGATAGATTCAGTCCCCATAGTAAAGGTTCAATTGCATCTTCTGCTGACGATGATGTTGAATCTCTGCCATCCATTACTGTTGACGGCTCAGAACGCTCAAATTCAAGGAAAGTGGGTGGCTTTCGGAATAATAAAGCTCCTTTGTCCCAAAAGCCCAGCAAGACAGTTTCTTCTAGCTCTGCTCCGAGAAGATCCTTTGACCTGGCACTTCGGCAAATGGTAGTTAACGATTTACTGAATTAACAAAATACTTGTTGCTTTGTAGATCAGAATATACAGCCTTTTCTTAAAAAAGACTACAAATTAATTAAATTACTTCAACTCTTCCTTGTTACAAAGTTGTGTTTTGACCATCTGTAGACACAAATATGTTTGAAATGCTTAACATGTGTCTGATTCAACATGTAAATACTTCTACCTTTTCACTGTTAGAATTATCCGTGTTAGCCATATGCGAGGGACTAACTTTTTTTAACGATGGTCTTGTGTAGGATCATAAACGAGGCCCGCAGAATATGTTCAGACCATTGCTCTCCAGTGTCCCTAGTTCAACCTTTTATGCCGGGAAAGCCAGTCCTGCTTGGAATTCTTCGGTGACAACTAGTAGTAATGCAAGTTCTGATCTAGGTACAAGTGGCACTCATGATATCGATGAGAGTGAACTAATCCAAGATGATGCTACTAGTGGACATATAAAGGTGCCAGATTGTAATGTTGACAATGAAGTATATATATATGAGAAAACGGATTCTTCGTATGAAGATATGGGGAATGAAACCCATGAAGGTTCAAGTGTTCAGATTGATGATTTCAAAGAAGATGGTACCCCTCATTCTCGACAAGATGGCTTTGAAAGTCTTGCAGGAAATGATATTGCAAGTTCCGTAGTTTCAGATGATCTTCCAAAAGCTAATAGCCTGAAGGATATGTTACTTTGCTCTAGATGTGGTTGTAGATACTTGGTTGTCAGACCAACAGAAGAGGATATTAAACTTTGTGCAAATTGCCAAAAGTCACAATCATCGTTGATCATCAACGATACGGTGACAAGCGAAGTAGCCATGGGAAGTTCCCACGCAGAACCCATGTCAGACGAAGATCTTGAATCAGTGAATACATCAAAGCCTCAAATGACTATTGTTGTATCTGAATCTCCAGAAGTGCCTTCTAAGATTGAAGCATGGCCCGAGCAACAGAAAGATATAGTTATGGATGGTGAGAGTATCCATACAGAGCCAACCTTGAACGTAATAGATCAATCAAGAGGAAGTTATGGTGATGCAGGGGGTGAACAAACTCAACACGTAGTTGACGTTCCAAAATCAAAGGTTGACCCTTTCGAAGGAGAAGGCATTTCGATAGTGCTGAAAAGGTCAAGTAGCATAAAGGGGCCTGTTATCCGTAGTGGGACCTTTTCTGCCAGTAGCATCTCGTTTGATGATTTTTCGTATGTAAGGGATAGTACAAATAGCATGAGAAGCTCTGCCGGACGTGGGAGTATGTCCGCATCATCTTCCATTGACTTTGGACCAGCTATGCAGACAGACACTCGTTTTCAGCGTCAATGGAGTAGCAGGAAGTCTGACATAGAACATTACAAGTATGACATGAACACAAAGCATCAACGTAGTGCATCGTCTTTCTCTGGAACTTCTAGTCATGCTTTTCATCCTTCGAGTGTTGGAACAAGCACACTTGATTCATTTGAGGTATCTATTCCCCATGGGGGAGCAGATGTTGCTGACGTTACATCTGTTGGTCCTCAAGAAACCCATGAAAACGAAAACAGCACATGCACTGAAAATGAGGATGTCAATGAAGTCCTAGTGGAATTTGCTACAGCCTCAGAGTTGCCCATACAAAGTCAAACGGCTCCAGATTCAGGGGAAGTTCTATTACCTGAATCCTTAAATTCTGAAGAGCCTGTTTCAATCCAGAAAGTCAAAGATGTGGGAAGGGATGATGCTTTAACAATCTGTACTGTTGAGGAAGATACTAGTCTAGATTCTTGTGTGAAGAGCACTGATGTCGCAGAAGGTCAATTGGGTGACATTTCAGAAGGAGAACTTGGTCGTACTTGTTCGTTTTCCCCTGCTTCAGAGTGTAATGTTTCTCAACGTTCAGAGAGCAGCATAGAGGAATTACAGGACCCACCTGTTGTTACTGCACACGATGATAAGGATATAGCATCTTCTGCCGCTGATTGCGAAACCTCTTATCATTCAAGCAGCATTGTTGGTACGTATAATTTGAGTTACTTTTTGCATTGTCCCCCCATTGTTTGCTGTATTGTAGATAATACCCGGCGTCTAGAATCTAGATAGATAATTAAGGGAAAATTGCTTAGAAAGGTAATGTACTTATGTCAATTTCTATTCTGGGCATCGAACTATGTTTTGACCCAATAAAAGGTAATTTACTTTATAAATTTTTAAGAAATCATGGTATATGAATTATGATCCTTAGTTACAGCTTCCCAATATGACCAAAAAGGTAATATTCTACCCTAGTCTGAACATTTTAAAAGTAACCGTTTTGGGGGACCAAACATAATCCATTACGCAAAGTTGAAATTGATCCAAAGTACTTTACTTTACTTTGCAATTTTTCCAAAACCTAATGACTTTAGTTTGGGAAGTTTTCAGGGTTAGTTACCTGTTTGCCCATGTCCACTCCTTAATGATGCTATTGGTTTGGTCCACAAGGTCCCTTACTTGTTAAAGGATGCTTTAGGCATCTGACTATAGGTGACAAAATGGGTTGGGTGGATGGCTTTGGTAATGTCATAATCGGTTTTGTGCAAATCCGGATTAAGTTTAGGCAGGTCATAACTATCCAACTTTTTGTTTCCAGATATTTATAGGTGACTTCTATAGGGGTTTACGTAATTAAATCATAACTTTTTATATTCTGTCTCACTTAGGTAATCATACTTTTTTTCCGCACTTTGTAAGTCAATATGCTTAAAAAAAACTATCCCAATTTGGTCATTATCAAAGAGGATGTTAAAGTGTAAAATTGTCACTAAAAAGGTATAAAGTGGCCTTAAAAATGTCACTAAAATCCATAATGACCAATTTGGGACATGTTTTGAAAATACAATTACCTAAGTGAGACAACTGCAGAAGTACGTTACTTCATATTTAATGATATAAACATCATATAGTCAAACTGGATATTTATCATGCGTGCTGACATGAAGTTTCTATACGGCAGAGGAATCGATGGTTTTGGTTGAAGAGCAAGGAGGAATAAAAGGAAGAAGCCTGACACTAGAAGAAGCAACAGAGACGATACTCTTTTGCAGCTCGATAGTTCATAGCTTAGCCTATGAGGCTGCAAGTATAGCCATTGAGAAAGAAATCCCACCCGAAACCAAGCCACTTGTTCCAGCAGTCGGAAAAGGTTACTCCGGTAGAAAAGAGCTTCAAACCAGAAAGATGAGCAAACGGTCATCAAAGGCCCAGAAAGCAAGACAAAGAAAAGCAATGGAAAAAGAGAGCACGAAAGCTCCAAACAGCACGAAAACAAGTGAGGAATCTGAAATAAGTAAACCCCGAATCGTTTATCCTAATAACAAAGAGAATACGAAACCACCAAAACTAATAGAATCAAAATGCAACTGCAGAATAATGTGATCGGCTTGAGTTGAGTTGATTTGATTTGATTTGATAGTGTAAGTATTTGTAAAGTTAATTAGTAGGTTAGAGCCACGAAATGGAGGTTCTTATTATTATTATGATTTCTTTTAGTGATATATATTTGGTGTTATATAATTGGATAAAATAGAACAGAGCAGAAGAGAAGAGAAGCAAAAGAGAGCAGAAACCCCCCCTAATTCTTTACCTATTGTGTGTGACTAGTTAACAGTTGGAATTGTTGATTGTTGTTTGGATGTGCCTGGGCTATTTTGTAACTTTACAGATTGATTATATAAAATGATTTTTCTTTTATATTTCCTATTTAGTATTTGATGATGATTTATGGATGTTCAATTATATCTTAAGTCGTCTAATGTTATACGGATACAGAATATAGCAAACAAATGGCCGGTCTTGACTATTTTAATGCCATGGGCAAGATAAAAAAGTATTTCTAAAAAATTTGAAATGCAACGTATTTTTTTAAAATAGGTTTGGCTAAGCTAGAAAAAAAGTCTCTTTAAAAATACAATATGTCATTTTTTAAAAGGGTTTTGGTCAATTATTGAGCTGAAAAATTAAAAAAATACATGTGTTAGACATAATATATAATATATTGGACTGAAAATGTTGCTCCTTCATGACTTGATGCCCTAGGTGGTAGCCCACGTGCCCCCCTTCCCCCTCAGGCCAGCCCTGATCAAACATAGGATGGAAATGAATTATTTACGTTCCTACGAGAAAGAAAAAGAAGACAAAATAACGAGAAAGAAAAAGAAGACGAAATAATGAGGTGTAAATCATAAGAAAGGAAGATAGCAAAGAGTAAGGAAGGGATGCAATGTGGTTGACCTGATATGTATAGAAAGTGTAAATAAGATTTTTCATTTTTATTTAAACCATTTTTAAAGCGGATAATTCTATAAACACTTTTTTTTTTTGCTAATTACGCATCTTTTTCCCCTAAATGTAAGAGGAATAATTAAGTTTAATCACGTCATTAAGGAAAATCATGTGAGAATGGAATGTATGTATGATTAATAAAAATTAATTACGGAAATATGCTTATATCATGACCCTTGTATAGCATATCCTAATGACGATGCTTTAATCTCTTACATCATCTATCTTCCACTCTGGCGTCTGGTCTTTACCTTCTACCGGTTCATTTACTACTCATTCAACAATCAACATTACATCATTGTTAATGAAAAATCTTATTTACATCCCTTATACGTCTCACACACATCTATTTATGATTTCAGAATGACCATAAAAGCTTTTTGATAAAATAGGTTGTTTGACATATTCTTTTATTAATTAATTAATAGACAAAACAAGTAAACTATGACATATTGATAATTTATAAAGTCATCTGACAGTAAGTTTTGTTACTTAAATCATATATATGATCATAAGCTAAATATGTCATCATCAAAAGATTAAAATTTGGTTGTTATGACCAAAAATCAGAACATCCAATTAAATCGCTTTTATAGAATGCAAGGCCCAAAACCCACCTAATTGTACAAAATAACAACTTTAATACCCAAAAACAAATTAGAATGATGACAACTCAAATAACAACGAAATTTGAAGTGATTAAGAAACAATAAATTATTTAATTACCTATAACAAATAAATGAATAGTCCACGGATAGTTGAATCCATTACCATATCCGTACCCGTTTGTTAATACCCAGTTAGGCAGATAAAGGTTACATATATATACTTCATACAGATACAGATACAGGCAAACACTATTATCCTGGTCACTCTTTTTATACCTCAGTCTGGTGCTTGAACACGCACACTTGTGACCTAAAACTAAGGGTGACAATTTCAGCTCATTCAAGCAAACGGGTTGACGACCATAGTTATAAATTTTACATGATTATGAAAATTTTTTAATACATCGTTTTAAAAATTTTCATTTTAAAAAAAAAAAAAAATTTTATGTTCTATCTTAGTCTTTTACGATGGGTCCATTAAACTGTTCGGCCCGTTGGGTCATAATTGTCACCCCTGGCTAAAACCGACTACACTATGATCCTAATATAGCTGAGAAAACCCTTTTCATGTCTAACCTAACGTCTCCGACCACGGCTGATTTCACACGCCAGGCGATGTGATCATCTGGCCTGACCAAAATGGCTCCCCTATGCGTCATTTTACATATATCCCACCATGACGACAAGCTTGATGGTGGTCGAACCTCAACAACATCTACATAGTTCTCCCAGGGTGCTAATGATGTCTTGGTTCTTGCATCCTCATTCACTAAACCATTTGGCCACATAACACACACCTTAACCAATACGTGACGTTCATTGGCGACGGTGAGTGCAGCATGGGCTAGACGATAGGATGAATCTATCGGTGCAATTATGAGAAGAAACTCGACTTTGTCTCCGGATATGAGATCCAATGTTGAAATTGTCGCCTAAAAAAACACATCGGATGAACGGAAGATCTAGATTAACATAAACATCGGTTTTCTAGGGCTAGTTTTTGACTTTTAGAATGATGACAGAAATTTAAAACAAGCATACCTCTCCTGCAACTTCGGATAAAACCCTAACATTCATATGAGGCAACCTTGAGCCTGGATCTGCTGAAGGAATATACTCCCGCCTATGGCCAGTTGGTGGTTCTAGTTTAGTTGGTGCACCGTCGCCGTCACGTTCAGGTACCAGTGCTCCTTCATGGTACCTAAGATGAATAGCTTGGAATGTAAGGTTAGATGGGGGTGTTTGACGAATTAGATGCCTTAACAAACTCTTTTGCGATAAATAAAAAACTGAAACCAAGCCACAAACTGTGACCCAAATGTAACCAAAAAAACAGGATAACTGTGCAATGGGTATGGATTTGATTGATACTTGAAGAAAAGATGTTACATGAACCAGACCACTAGTAACTGATCTGTAATAAATAATATAGGAAAACATTTTTAACATTAGGAAATAAGTCAAAATACTTCAAAATCCCTTTCCATAAAAGGCACAATCCCTCAAGTATTAAACAAAAAAAAAATGTCATCCCTATCACATCTGGATTTTAAACTCTCTTAGTGTTGAACTTCCAAAGATACTTTTTATTTCTTTTTTTTTTTGGTGGTAGGTTCAGACTTCAGATATTAAATCCCTACTTTTGGATAAGTTTAATAGTCACTGAAGATTCATAATTGCCATGGAATTAGTTTTGTGCATACAGATTACCACCCATGAGCTGACCCAAAATTTAATGGCTAACTGTGATCAACCAAAATGAGGATAACTGCAGAATCGCATCAGATTTAGTTTTGGATTTTTAGCCAAGCCACATTTGAGCTTAGGTTCACGGTCTCTCAAAAGTTTTAGGTTAACCAAACTGCAAACACCCCTAGTGAGTAGTGACCATGGTCCATGGTGCGCCTAGGCTCCTCTGATTTGCAATGACCAGGAAGGAAAAGAAAGTTTTTTAGTGTACCCAAGCATTTGGTTCACCTTATAAGAACTGACTTGTTTTTAGCATTTCAATTATACAGATGACCTTGGGAGACGGTGCATGTGTCTGGTTGTTCTCGTGAAAGTGAAAGTGAAGGTCATACCTGAAACCTAAATCCTCAGCAGGGAACTGAAGTTGAAGGCTCTTTCCTTCTTCAAAAATGCGCCTTACTTTAGCAAGCCTAGAAGATCCAAGAGGATTGTTCTCATTCAAAACAAAGTCCGAGAGCTGTGCACGGCCTAAACTAAAAATGCCATCTAGCAGAGACTTCTGTAGCGCCGACGGGAAGATTGTACCTACTGTGTTATTGATAGCTTGATGTACTACAAACCACATAAAGGAAACAATAGAGGCAACAATAATGAGTGATACCCTTCCATGAACAAACAAAATTCTGAGAGCAAAAACAACTGCCGAATAATTTAAGCTTTGAAATGCAACCTGAATTTGCAATAGTTGGATCAAGACCAAGTGCAGCAGGAACTGCCATTGCTGCTTGAAAATTTTGGACACTGAGTGCAGTATTGAAGAGTGCAACCTACCAGACAGTGAATGTTCAGCATCTATTTTTCAACAGATTGAATATATGAAGTAGAGGTGATCCTTTCGATCCATTTATTTATGAACGGGTTGATTTGGCCAATGGGTTAAATCAGAAAACTCATCTAAAAAGGAAACAGGTCAAAATCACCCAAAGTCCTATTTTTAATACATATAACATCCTAAATCATTTTTTCAAGAAGTCACCTTATTATCGTAAAAGTTAGATCTTTGAATCATCCTTAGAATAACAATCATTAATATAGAAGGGTTTTATAAATGGGCAAGAACGTTTGCAGGTCAAACTGACCAACTGGCTTTAACCCATACTAAGAAAGTAACCGATCCATCCACTTGGCCCCTCAAATTAAAAGGATGTCAAACACTCCATAGTATGAAAATGCAACACATTACTCTTTTAGAAAAAAATGTATGTTAAATTATCTACCATTGTGTACATCAAGTAAACTAATGGTATTGATTCGGATCAATAAGGTCCTTTATTTATCTTTGAAGTGAATTTTAGTATTATGGCAAAATGTAAACCTTTTACTTAAAGTGAACGAAGTCAAGCATTAGAAATTTTATTGGGATGAAGGGGGTACATGATAAAGGAAATGAACAAAATCATGACAGTACCGGCCTACGCTCCGTCTCATAGGTGTGAAGGATAGACATTGGAGCAATACCCTGGATGATTGCAGCCACTTTCCATGCAAGATTATGAGCATCTTGAATTCCAGTATTCATCCCTGCATTGACCAACAGCTTAGCAGTTAATATTTCCACTTTGCCAATAGCAGCCAGACTCCGAAACAATAAAATATAAAAGTATTAAACATGTGAGTGATATTCAACAAATGTAACTAAACGGATGAATGTATTAGAAAACAGTGTGAAGTAGAGAATCCATGTTTATTCTCTAAGGAATTAGGATTCAATGCATCTTAAGTCTTAACATGTTACCACCAAAATGATTGCATCCTTAGAAACATGAGGGTTAACTAGAAAAGAAAACTAAATTTGAGTTGCAAGGAATATAACCCATTTTTGAAAAGAAGTTTAACGTACCAAAACCACCAGCTGGAGGAAACCGATGAGCAGCATCACCTGCAAGTATAATCCGGTTCTCACAGGCAAGATACTTGTCAGCAACTTCAGCATGCATCACCCATGGCTTAACATCAACCACATTAATGTCTGCCAGCTCTCGCCCTACCAATTTGAAGATTAACCTCTTACACGTCTACAAGAAGCTGAGTAAGTTTCAGAGAATAATTGCAATCACATCAAGAAAACTGACCAAGTGACGCCAACTATATCCCAATTCGGACATGTGAGAATGATTTGTCAATGATTGCTTACAAGTAGTGGTGGTGATTTTGACCCATTTACTTTAAAATTGATCTATTTGGGTTAAATCTATCTCTAACGTGTCAAATGGTAAACTTTAAAAAATTAGCTAAAAAGGAGACGGGCCAAGCATTGAAATCCACCCAAAGTGTATTTTATATAAGAAAATTGCCAAAAAAGGTAATACAAAATACAATTTTTGACGATAAAGGTATCGTGACATTTTTTAGGCCAAGAAAGGTAACATAAAATTCTTTTTTGCCGAGAAAGGACACGGAATTCAATTTTTATGCCTAGAAAGGATAACCAAATGGTGTTTTTGCCATAAAAAGGATCATAAAATTAAACTTTTACCTTCTTAATTGGTCATTGAAACCCTTTTTTGTCAAAATTGAAAGTTATGTTACTTTTCTTACCTAAAAAATTCCAAATTACCTTTATTGTCAAATTTTGTATGTTATGTTACCTTTCTTGGCAATTTTCCCTATTTATAATGCATACATATTTAAAAAAAAGAAAGAAATAAGTATCGGTATGAAACTAAAGTTCATACATAATACATCTACTTTTTAATAAATAACTCTTTGACAACATGTCAGTTCATTATTCTATAACTTTGCCACTTATTTATTTATATGATACTATGATCTATAATTATTGAAATTTATATTCTCTTTTTAAATAAATAATATTTTCGCAGGATGTTTTATTTTACATTATTATATGCTTGGTACTAATTTTGCTGTTGTTTTGACTAGATTTTAGTCGTTGTATTGTAATTCTCTTTTTAAATCTTGTAAAAATGGAGAAGGATAGCTTTTTTCGTCGCTCGTGTTTTTATATGAAATTTTGTTGTTCAAAAAAAATATGGTTGGTACTAATACACACACATATATAGATGTATAATATTTATTAGACATGGGATGTCAAATAATTAATTAAGAAATTTTCTTATTTATTAATTATCAATATAATTTTTACTTTTTTAGTATTTACCAATTACAATGAAAGAGTGGATAAAACATATCGTTTAAATGTAAGATGGAATTGAATATGTATATATAATGAAATATTATTACTCTCTTCATTTTTTTTTTCATTCACATCTTATAACTGTCTGATGTCTTTATAAATAAATATTTTTAAATATTTTATGAACCTTTCTAATCTAGTTATTTTATAAAAACTAAAAGATAATATGAACAGAATGTGGTTCCGGTTAACCCAACACGCCCATTGTGCAGCCTCTAGTTACAAGCAATAACAGTTGTTATGCTGTTACTTCGCAATATGACAGTCCACTGCAAGTTCAAGCTAGAATTTCAATTTATATATCTGGTGAACCTCATGGCCGGATTCAAACCCAGCCTTCACTCAAATTGAAGCTTTTCTGATAGGCCTAACTTAGTTAGTAACGGGTAGTTTTGGAATATTTGTTTGAATACCCTATCCATAGAGGGCTTAGGTAATGTATTAGCCATGCCTATTATCATATCAAAGAGAATCAAGTACAAGAGCCTCGGCAGGAGAGTTGATCTATGGTCTACCTATTGAAAGTAGAATATCTAGAAGAGTTAACATATATCTCATTTCTTGTCGTTATCACGTTCATTTATTTGGAGGTGATACTTTGATCAGTAAGTTATCAGTTTTGTGATATTGTCTATAGAAATCATATCGAACTCTTGTCATTCTCCTTTTTCAATCGAGACGTCTTGCAGTTCTCTCAAATATGGGGAAGAAGATTGAAAATTTCCTAGTCCAGAAGTTTCAGGATGTTCATTTAGTATCATGTAATGATAAACAACTATATTAGGTAAAGTTAAGTACCTCAGATGTGAAATCCTCAAACTTATGCTGGGGTGGATAGAACGGCATCTATAAAACAATTAGATAGTATCAGATAACTTATACCATATCTTCAATGATTGCATTTAATGACTAGAACTTAAATGAAAAAAGAAAATAAATGAAAAGGACTTAAAATGCCAGTACCTGCAATACAAATTCTCCTTGCTTCAAATCATGAGCAACAAGAACTCCAATGGCCCCAGGATTAAAAATAAAAAATAACATGCCAGGTTTCTCATACATCAAGTACTGCCCGAGCTCCTGGCTAAGAAAATGAACACTAACAAGTTTTTGCAAGTCTTTTTCACCTCTCATTTCTATTCCAACCAGATTTCTCACTGTACTTCCCGCACCATCTGCACCAACTAGGAAGCTACACGGAATCTGTTTCTTTAAGTGTTTTCCTTCCTTGACAAAAGAAGCAGTCACGTTAATGAAGTTGCCAGATGTCTCAACTGATATGCAATTGTGTCCCATCAATATCTCCCTTTCCCCAAGGGGTCTATGATCCAACCCCTCGTGACTACGAATAGTGAATCCAATGGCTTCAAGTTGCTTAAGTAGTAATGTGTTAAGTTTGTATTGTGAGAAATGTGCCACAGATACTGGGCTGACGATCTGGTCAAAATCTGCATATGAAAAAACAATTAGCACTTGACAAATCACAATAATAACAAGTTAATGAGTTATGCTTTCAAATCCCCAAGAAAAAAAATTTGTTCTCCTTCAAAAAAGCATCATAAGCCAACTGGTAAAGTATCTACTCCTGTGCAATAGACTACAATAAGTTTTTGCGACTGTATTACTAATTCCCGTATCTCTGGTTCAAATCATCTTTGCTCATTAGCCCAACGTTCTAGCCAAAAGAATGTCACAGCAATAATGTCACTTCACCAGTTTCTCCTTGTTGGAAATGATGTGTCAGCATTCAATCGGTAAAACTTACCTTGCGTTTGCATATGGTCTACTGCTCCTATAGTAGAACCGGTCAGTGATGTGCAGTATATGAACTTCCTCCAAAGTTCAACAGGTGGCTGAAACTGTTGAATCTCCTCCGCTAAGCCACTCAATTTGCGAAAAACCTGACAAGTAAATCTACATCAAAACAAAGCATGCATGTTTACTGATGCTTCAACTTCTTTGACTAACAAGTTGCTGCATAAACTACAGACCTCCATAGATCTATTGTTGATGAAATGTGCCTGTGGATGTTTGGAGAAGGTTATGTTTTTTTCCAAAACTGCGCACTTGATACCTGATGAAAGGTCAAACCAAGAAATGACGAGGGCATGAAAACTCTGAATTTAGAGAAAAAGTGAGAGCAGTAGCATACAAATGACCAGAAAACAAATGACCGAAGATGTGCATAACACGATTTTCATGAAAAGGTTAGGATAACCATGTGACTTGCAATGGACATGTCCATTTGGATAGTATAACAGTATAAGTGCAAGTTATGCAGATCAAGTAAACTGAATAGGTTATAGGTAACCTGGAGTTTTAAAGATGGTGTACTGAAGCTCAAACAGTCAACAATATTTTGATTTTGCAGATCTGAAAAGCGCTTCTCATCACCCAACCAATATTATTAATGTTGAGATACCTTGGATCCTAACCCAAATGAGAAGTTCCTGTATGAAAGGATCCCATGGTGGATGGATATTTTAAATTTTGTGATCCATCTATAATCAGTAATTATCGATTCAATTCATGGTCCTAGCAGAAGACTACATCTTTTCATTAGTGTCCAACGTGCTAATGCTGCACATTCCCTTTATACAGACAAAAGAAACAAAAACAAAACCATAAAATGGCTGCGATCTCCTTATATTTAAGCCTTTTAGTTATTACTCACATCTCTAAGTCCCGTTCAATGATGACAATATAGAGTAAAGCGAAGACCAGATTCAATGCTGTCAATATAACTCCCTATAAAAGAATTTGTTGCATATAATTGGGACTGAGGTAGTAACAACCACAAATCAGTGTTGTAAAAATCGGCCTAGGCGGCGCCTAGGCGCTGATCGGAGGAGTACCGCTTCGACTCGCCTGTGATCGGACTAGTCTAGGCGGAATCGGGCTAGGTGGTCCTAGGCGGGTGCTAGGCGGTCCTAGGCGGGTCAAAAGTAAACTTTTAAATTTTTTTTAATAAAAACAAATAATATGGTCAAGAAGATCAAGAAGCATCCATCTAATATTCTAATTATAATATTAATGAACTAGAATTCTATATTTGAACTTTGAAGTATGTGTATTTGAAGATCTTAACAATTATTGTTGTCTTATAAAACATATTTTTGGATGTTATGATTAATTATATTTATATTTGAGTATTTATAAATATGTTGTATGTATAATTCTAAAATTTACATATAAAAAATCTCAATCCAATTACTCCCCGCCTAGGCCGACTACTCCCTCGTCCCAGTCGGCCGGCCGACTGCGATTTCTACTACATTGCCACAAATTAAGTTAAAAATCCATCAATGTCATCGCTTATTAAGATCAATATAATTACAATACAAATATATCGAATTTATAGCACAGAATACAATATTGAGCTTGCCAACAACACTCAAGATGTGTAAAAGTGATAACTTTCAAATAATAATTGCTACTCTAATACCAAGCACATCAACAGGATTGCAAACAAAAGAAAGCAACCAAATATGTGTATATACTGCAAATATATACCTAATTTGGTAAGAAGAACAGATAGAACAAGTCCAACTGGACCAGCGCCGACGATCAAAACCGGCAAAATCGAATCATCCCGAGAGTAATTTGATGATAGTTCTCTATACTGTGTATAATCTATTAACATCTTTCTTTGAAATCTGTTTTTAATATGAAAAAAGCCATTAAATCGCCTACTTGAGACTCCCAAAACCCCCATTGCAGCACAACAGGAGGGTTTGAGAAATGTCACACGTCACACGCCACACGCCCCATTATGAGCTCCCTGTGATTTGCTTTCCTTCTTTGGTGATAATACACAAATGGTCCCTGTTATACTTAAAACACTTTTTGAGACTTGAGTTTGAAGAATTTGCACTTTATGACTTCAATTTATAATTTTTCTTTTTAATTTACGGAGAATTTCATATACTTTCTTATAAAACTTCATTATTGTTGTTATTTATACATATACTAGTTAATATACTTTTAAAAACAGGTTGAACTTGAATCTTTCACCTACGTTCATATGCAGTTCTAGGTTTAAACAATATATCTTGGCTTCAAGTGACACGTCTTCTTCCACTGGCTCTTCTTATCTCAATTAGACCAATTGAAAAATTCTACAACATTCACATGGTTTCTAAATTCCAATCCTCCCTCTGGGTCACACGTTCTTCAATTTAAGTTTTCGGTTCCATTCCTCATACAGCTTTTGATTGTGTCTTTCCTCTGGGTTAGGCCTTCTTCGATTCAACTCCACTTCTCGATTGACTTCATCAAATCTGTTGAGACCTTATTCCTCGATTGATCAGGTCAAATAATTCCAGGGTTTTCAATAATCACATCTAATGTATTCGCTGAAAGTCATACAAATCTCGAAAAAAAGGGTTACAGTACACCAACCCCTTTTAGTATCAGGTTAATGAAAGATATGTTTATGTGTGTCATTCTTAGGTAACAGCCCAAGACGTCCAAGCTGGTGGCATCAATCGTTTCATATTTTGGACCTTATGATGTTAAATGAATTAACCTTGCCAAAGCTTTTGATTATTACGTTTTAAAGTTTTAAGAATTTTGAAGTTCATTCTTTTTTAAAAATAAAAATAAAAAGGTTTTAATGACTTGTTCGGCTCATTTTTTAAATGTCCATCGAATTTTGGCCCATTACCTAATATGGTCACGTCAACCCATGTTGTCGCCTCATAAGGCCTAAATAACAAAAGAATCACCCATTAACGTTTCATTAATTTCATATCTTATGCATGTGAAAAAAATATAAATATTTTCACATACAAAGCATTTATTTATTTATGAAGAAATTATGATATTTATTTTTAAATTTTCCATATAAAATTTCATATTCATGCTCTTTTAATCATCTAAATTATATCTATTAAAAATTTTAAACAATCATTTATTTTTTTAAAATAAAATTTCTTTAAAAAATAACAATAAAATAACACTTAAAAAGAATTTTAGAAAAAAAAAACCCCAACAAACCATTCTTTTAATTCCGATGCCTGCATGAAGCCATGAATTATACCATCACTTAATGGCCCATAACCCATTGGGCCTATAATAAACAGTCCACTTAGTTTAGCAATTAGCAGTTGTGTCATAATTTCAAGTTAGTTATAAACTTATAATGAATCGGAGTCATTGGTTGTGAACATAATAAAAATAAAAAATAAGGAAAACATTGTTATTATTTATTACAATAACTCTTTACAATAATTTTTCAAAAAAATAACCTTGTGAGTGCAAAACATAGCAGAAAGGGAGATACTGAAATCAAAACATGACCCATTCCATTTCCATACCTAAACAAAGATACATATTAACCAAAAACAAGGCGTCCCAATCATTTATGAGATCCGGAACAAAATTATAAATAAAGGCCTCCTTTATCCATGCTCAGACACGCACACACACAAATATATAATACTTTTGGATGTGTCTCCGACCATAGACATAATAGAAATCAAAAGTTATTCATTTTTTATTGAGACTATAAACTTTGGGCCCTATGAAGTTTAGGATTCTGAGCAGTCGCCCTTTCGGATGCCTTCAGAGCTGGTCCCAACCAAAAATGTCAATACTATAGTAATAGGGATTGAGATTAATTTGCTTAAGATATGAATAATTTTACTAAATAAAATAAGAATTAAAACATTACTAAATTATTAACGGTTTAATTTTTTTACTTTTCCAACCTTTCTAAAAATTTGATGGTGATTTTTCTCAAAAATGGTTTGTCCAAAGGCAAACAATTTTTTTTATCGAAATATATGTTTTCCGTATTGTAATGGATTGGTAAAAAAAGGGACGTGCTATACGCATACCCCCATAATTAATTTTCATTTAATCATATACCTTCTTCTCTCATATTATTTTTCTTAAGACACGAGTCTTATTGATTAAATTTAATCATTTCTTTTTCGTTATAGGGAGAGAGCGTTTGATTAACAATGAAAGAAACGTATGTTTAGAATGACCCTAAAAATATTGATTTATAAATATTGATCTAATTATTAATAAAAGTATAAAAGACTAATAATAATAAATTGTTAGACAAATGCACATGGGTCACCAGGTTGAGGAATATAGGGCTACTCGTCATCAGTCATCGTCCTTGTGGACTATATTTATCCTCTTCCTCTCCACCCCACATTCATGTGGGCCCATCGATTAATAATATAAATTAACCATATTAAAATGAAATTTACCTGTATCTAAGTATTATTGTTTGTTTGCTTGGCAGGAAAAAAATGAAATTCAGATTTAATTCATTTGTTGTTTTCTGTTTTGTTTATAAATCTGTCAAAAGAATTGAAATATGATGACAAATGACCAAAATATATTATAGATTTTTTGAGTTATAAAATATTTTAAATGTAAGTTCTTTTTTATTTTTGTCATAAAACAAATTTTTTTCCTTAATAAAAAATATTGTTTTCATAAATTCATAAAACAAATATCTTAAATTGATAACATCAAATCAGATTCACATCATTTTTCTTTCTTTTTTTCTATTTCACCATAAATCTTTTCCAAACCCAACAAGATACATTTTTCATTTCACTTCAAAATATTTTTTATTTTTAATCTTTATAATAACAATTTTAATTAATCAATCTAAAAAAAAAAACTTACAATACTAAAATCAAAATTTACTATACGTAAAAAAAACATAAAGTTAAAATTACCAGACATTAAAAAATATAAAATCAAAATTACTAGACATAAAACAAACATAAAATTAAAAATTATATTCTTAATGATGTTATTTGTCGTTTCTTGTTTAAACAAGTTCTAAAACCGAACCGAATATATGATTGTGATCTTCCATCAAAGTTGTACATGATGCGCTTTTTTATAAAACCAAAAACCAAAAGTGCGGTTATAAAAGTAGAAAAACCTAGTTTATGCGGTTTGATATATTGAAATTAATGTGAGTATTCCATGAATGATGACAATGTTAAAAAAAATCTATCTTTTAATGTTTTGGTGTTTATGATCTTTCATTATTTTCATTGATTCATTGGTTAAACGATGTTTTTAAAATATTACTCATTAAGTAATATATATATATATATACATATGTAAGTGTATGTATATAAGTTGTCTCATTGTCATAAAGTATAAATATTAAATGTTTAGAATTAAAGAAATATCTAAAGCACATAAATTAGAAAATAGAAATTTAAGTTGTCGTCAAGACTTCAATTCAACAATGTTATCAGTACATATAAAATAATAAATATATATTTGTATATATTCGATTGACAAAAGCCATAAAATCTTAAATACATAATTATATATACTTATATATACACATATCAGTGCAGTTCGATTAATATCGGTTTGGTTTTTGGACGAAAACCACATCGAACCATAAATTGTGGTTTTTGGAAAGACACATAAACCAAACCGACGGTTTTTTATTCAGCTCGGTTTTTCGGTTTCTTTGCTCATCCATATCTTCCATCAAAATATGTAAGCCCTTTACTTCTTCTTTTTAATCATATGACGTTGTTGTTCGATTAGTTGTGATTGGATATTACGTTTTTTTTATTTGGATAAAAAAGAGCGGGACAACAAGGTAGCTATACCATGGTGGGGGTGAAAATGGGACGGGGGGTGTTCCCCAAGCAGGGTCGAAGGCACGTAGGCCTCTGAGAATCAGCAATAGAGGTATTATATGAATAGCATGAAACGATGTTCTTGTTTCTATGTTAATATTTATTGGCGTAACTATCATTAGTTAAAAAAATTAATAAAACATAAAGGGATTTCATTACTTGCTATATTTAGATTTTAGAAGTGGAATAGTAATTGTTGTGGGAATATTTCCCGTGATAAAGCAGCAAAGGTTGTTTAGCATGTTGTCAACAAATTTATGGGAATCAAGACAAAAAAGAAGCTCAATTGTCGCAGTGGAGTGGAGTGGACCCATGAGACTCTCAAAGTTCATGTTTAGGCCAAATCTATTCTATCTATACTATTAAAAGAGTAACTAAATGCCACATGACATGCTCTCATTAAATTTGCCACATGTTGCTCTCTTCTTTTGCCACATGTCGCTCTCTCCTTTTGCCACGTCATTTACTGATTTTATTTTTAAATTTTAAAACAAATCAAATCAAATCTTATGTAATATGGATTAATTTAATAAGTAACTAACTAAAATTAAGCAAACTTTATTATTCATATAATTATTATATTATACATATATATAAATATCAATTTCTAAAATTAACTCATGTAATACATGGGTAATAACCTAGTAACTATCCATTCCTTTGTACATTGTGTCAGTTTCGGCCCGTTTAAGCAAACGAGTCAAACGAGTTGACAATTAAAAGCCATAAATTTTATCGAACCAAACAAAATCAATATCATATGCCATATAGTTTGGTTTTGCTTTTGATTTTAGTGACTTTTTACTTTGATTCAATCTATTTCTTGTATTTTTTTTTAATATAAAAGTCAAGAAAAACAGTTAAACAAGATAACCGGACCAAAATGAATTGGAATCTATAACATATGGTTCAATTGTCATTTTTTATTTTATTGGAAACTCAGTTGCTACGCTTTGCACATTTTTACGTAAGAGTTAAGAAAAGTTATTTAGGGAGTTTGATTTATGAGATTTTATACGGGAGTCTTTACTCTTTAGTATGATTGAATCACAATGAATAAATGTAATAATATTTATATTGACAATATGGTTCAATTGTAAAATTACCAAAAATATAATATAAAACACAAATTTTGACAATAAATGTATTGTAAAAAATTTTTGGCCACCTAATTTATATATTGGCTAAGAAAGGACATGAAATTCAAATTTTTAGGCATCTAAAGATAATTAAATATTATTCTTTTACAAAAGAAAATAGCATAAAATTAAAATTTTGTCTTCTTAATTAGTCATCAATATTTTTTTTTTGTCAAATATGAATTTTATGTTATCTTTCTTGACCTAAAAAGCTTCACATTACCTTTTTTTTATCAATTTTTATTTTTTATGTTATCTTTCAAGGTAATTTGGCCATTTTCTAATTATAAACAATGTTAACCAAATAATGGATTTAATTTAATTATATTAGTTACTTAGTTCTTTATATTTTGATGAAGAAACAAGTTAACAAGACAAATGAAATTTTTATGTTTAGTTATTGGTTATTGTTATTAGATTGAGAATTAGATTAATATTATAAAATTATACGAGTGACATAATTATTTAAATTAATTGTTTTTCTTTGGTTTTATGTTGTGTGATTTCATTGCATTATATTATAAATTTATAATCACATTTTTAATTTTAAAATAAAAATTATGATAAATAAAATTGAAAATTTTCATAAAATGGCTTATCCGAGAAACTTAATAAATTAATAATTATAAGGAGAATGAATATCGTCGTAGATCACTCTTACATGGAAATAAATGTGTGATGAGACCTTCCAAAAAGTTGTAGGGTAGGTTACCCAAACAAGGTCCTTCTCACGACAAGTACACTTTCGTTTACGACTTACATCATAATTATAAAAAGAAACAAAAGTTTTATAGCAAAAATATTTATTTATTTACTATACATCATAATTAAAATTTTGTTACAAAACTTTTGATCAAAAACACTATACTTTTATACATTAATATTCAAATAATAAATTATGTAAATGGTCAAAATATTATGTGAATGATCTGATCATTCACACCATTCAAATTCACATAATTTTTTTTAGTTTGATTGATACAGAACTCTTGGTGAATATATACTTTTAACATTGATATACAAATGTACATGTAAAAAATGAAAATAAATATTTTAAAAGTATGATGTGTACCATTGAAAATGAAATGTATTCTTTTAAACCTGTATATAATCCCAAAAAAGGAAAGATTATTTGCCCACTAGAAGCCAAGTTTTGAGATCTACAAATTCCAACTCCAACCATTTTGCTTGCACCTATTCAATCCAAAGAAGGGAAGTCTTTTAAATACTCAAAAAGTAGTCCACATTAGCAAGGGAAGAACGAACCCACTTCATATCTCCAATTTGATAGCATCTAAGATTGCCATGTAGCATACACCTTGAAAAACCTTTGCAATCCCTTTGTCGATATGGATACTAGTGTAACACCCAGAAATTTCGTAAAACCAATTTAGAGATTCATCAATATGTAATAGAGTACGATTGAATGTAATGATTATCATGAAAATGAAATTTATTTATTTTGGATATCGAATTGATAATCCTCACGAAAATTGGGTCGTTTGATTATAATATTAATGATTAGCATTTTTGGGTATCAGATATCGCACCCGACGTAACTTGGCGACCAAGAAAGAAAAGAGAGTGAGGGAAAGAGAAGCCGGACGGCCTAAGGGTACCCCCTCCCCTCTTTTTTACCTTATTACACAAATGTTTTCAATTGTGATGATTATTTCCTTTTAACTAGGTAATGAAGGTGTGGTATCATCAATTTAAAACCTCTAAATTGTTGCCTACTTCCCTCCCTTCCACATATTTTTGCATTATAGTAAGTGTGTGTGTGTGTGTGAAAGAGAGAGTTAAGAGCAAGAAGAACACAAGAAAGCAACCAACTCCTACAACCTTTCTCTAAGCAATCTTGAGTTATAACCTTTAGCACTTGATTTATATGGTCTCTATATGTTAACTATGGTTTTTCTACTTGGTTATATGCTTCTTAACTTCTGGAAAGCTCTCTTTCTTTTTCAAACTCCATTAATGGATGTTTTAAGCTATAAAATGGTGATTTCAAAGTTTAACGTCACATCTTTAAACAAATCAATGGAAAACGTTTCTATGTTGAATTGATAGAAAACACGATTATTAACCATCAATTATGTGTAACATGATTACTAACCATCAACATGAATTCATAGAAAACACAATTATTAACCATCAATTACGTGTAACATGATTACTAACCATCAACATGAATTGATAGAAAACACGTAAGGAGTTTGAGACACTAATGAACCACGATAGAAACTATAATATGCGAACTCAATGTTCGGGGATTGATTTCATAATGTGACTCATAATGACACCTGTTTACGTGGTTGATTTTAGGTCATGTGTGGGCGACCCATAGGCAGGATTCTAGCGCGAGACTTAAGCACGATATTTGAGATTTGTGAGAATCACCAGTATCTGTGAGTAAATTCCCTTATTAGTTCATAATGTGCATACTTGTTGCGTACGTGCGATTACATACTAGATTACTTATCTATGAAAATTGTATTCATTGTTAATACTATGATTTGTATGGTCGTTAGAATTGTATGTCGATGTTATATGTACGCAATACATGACATGAATATGAAACTATAGATACAATGATGGATAAGAGATTGGTGTTTAGCGGTAGGCATTTCACAAGCACGACCATTCAATTGCTTGACCCCATGAAAGACATGAGTGCCAGATTGGTCAAGGAATCAAGCTTGACCCTGTGAAAGACCGGAGCACAAGATTGTCTATGTTTTAGGATAGTTGACTCCGTGAAAAACCGATGTGTGGTAAGCACTTGAATCCGTGAAAGACTAGATGTAGCAACACCAATAATAAAGTTAAAAACATGTCATTTTACACAATGCATAAGTACAAACAAACCAATTATTAATTGTATAATTCTGGATTTTTATGATAGATGTGACAACACCAATAAATCTCGATCTCATGCTAATGGGGTGAGGAGAGATAGATGTCGACATTCTTGCCCACAACATGGGTGGGATGACTGTGTCGCAGATGACTTCCTACATGTGACATTATATATGTGTTGGCTATGAATAAACTAAATACCTACATGATAAAGGTAGGATAATCTGCATTCTGCGACTGTGCAAAATTAGTATTAAAAGAAAGATATGCTTAGGAAAACATATCTTATCACATGATAGTTGTAATATGATATTATAGTTAAAAGTTTATATTTTTAAAACCATGTTAATCCAAATACTTGTTATATAATTTCTTAGTAACTAACATAGTTACATAAAGACTTATTAATAACTAAAAACGATCTAACGACTAACATCTTATCCATGATAAAATTTATAATAATCAAAGTGTATGTTTTTCCTTCACTCTAATATGATAAGTGACTGATTAGATATAAGGCGATACTTATTGACCTATCATATACGATAGACCGATCTAATAGACAGGTAAAAGGGTTCATTTTTTTTGTTACACATTGACGACCTATCATTTTTAAAAGACTTATAACATTTAATTCAACTATTAGCTTAAGCTTTCTAAAGATGATATGTTAGCTTTTGTTTTAAGATTTCCTTTAAATAATACTTCAAACTAATTTAATCAAATTGATCATCTTTAATTATTTGAACCCTTTTTTTAGTATTGATTTTGTCTCGTTAAACGGCCTTGTTTAATTCCATGCCCTTGAAGGAGACCGACCCACGTACCATTCTTCCGGGTCCATCAATGGGTCACAACCACCCATGTGAAATATCTCAGAAAACCATACCATATACAAATATTGATTAATTTCTGATCATGTGGTCCTATACCTCAACCAATCATAACCCTCCACGTACCACCCAATAGTTACCGTTATAAGGACAACCGTATTTTAAAAACCAAGATCCCATATTTTTATTTTCGAGGGGTTTTCATAGAAACACACACAAACCGGACTAGGGCTCATCCAAATGAAAGGGAACAAGTGATTATGTATTTTTTTTAGATTTAAAAAAAGGACTAATTGCTAAAAATAGAAACAACTTTGTGCATTTTTAGTATTTATAGCAACATTATTTATTTTTTATTATTAATAGAATCAACTTTTTACATTTTTATCATTTATAGCAAAACTTAAAAAAGTTGTTGCTATAAATGATAAAAAGTATACAAAAGTTATTGATATTAAGGATACAAAATACAAAAGTTGATATTATTTATATGAAAAATACAAAAATTGATATTATTAGTGACAAAAACTAAATAATGTTGCTATAAATGATAAAAAATCAAAAAGTTATTATTATTTTTAGTAATTGACCTTTAAAAAAAAATCAAATGGTGAAAAGAGATAATCTAGTCTCATCAAGTAAGATATCTATACTATATATAATAAGAAAACCACTTGGAGTTTCTGGACCATTGGATAGAAAAAAATCAATGGTCCAGATTAATGACAACTCATAATTATTTATGAAATGTCTCTTATACCTTTAATTAAAATCAATAATTATACATATGCCATTTTTTTATTCATATTCCAAATTTAGTACCTTAACTTAATTACATTAAAATTTGATTTTAATTTTTTCATTAATGAATTAATATATGCCTAAAATAAATTTTGTTAATTATTTTGCTAACAAGATTTATAATTTAATTGATAAAACTTCAATTGTGAATATGATAAATTTTGATTGTTGATTTTCAGATATTTCATTTTTATATTTTATCATTTTCAATATATATATATATATATATATATATATATATATATATATATATATATATATATATATATATATATATATATACACACACACACATTCACATAATTGAAGTTTTTTGTTTCTTACATTGATATTTCATATTTGAAGTTAATAAAAATTAAAAGAAACATTTTTTGCAAACAGATATTATCTGTTTTTAATAATACAATATAATAATATTTTTTTATTTAATATCAAACAACTAAGTATATTTTATCTTTAATTTAACTAGCTTTTAATTTTTTTTATTTTAATTATATATTAATTTTATAATAATTTATTAACATATAAAAAAATATGTATTTCTAAATCAACTCATGTAATGCATGGCAAAACATTTCATGCCACGTGTCACTTCTACAATGCACGAAAAATTCATTTTCCCGCCTCTTTTTCTTAATTTACTTCATTACTTCATTAAATTAATACATTTCATTAATGAACTAGTAATAAAATAGATGTTGTAACATATTAAATTAATATTTACCTAAAATAAATATCTATCATTATCATCCATAATAATCATAATTAAATCCAAATGTATAAATTTAATTTAGTTGTGGAAATTATTATTATTATTATATATAATAAAGAAGAATATCAAATGTCACGCCTCTATGTTCCACTAAAAAATATAGTTACAACTTATTATCGTAAAAATTAAAAGATTAATAAAATTTATTATTTTTTTAAAAGATAAATACACTCTATTTTCTATCTTTAAATAATAAAAGATAAGTACAATTATTATTTTTTCTTGTTTTTATTTTTACTTATGCATATTATATATAACTAATTTTAATTAAAAATATCCACGTAATACGTGGATCATAAACTAGTTCATTTAAATTACATAAAAAAGTAACCATATTGTTTTTATTTTAAGAACCGTAATCATGTTTTATCTTTTTGAACATTCTAATTTTTTATGAAGATGATATTTCATTTATTAAATAAAAAATATAGGTTAACAAACTAGTTGTGAAATTATATTTTGATCATTATTATTCTTATTTTCTAAATTATCACCTAAATTTAGGCGAGTGAATATGTAATGTACTACATCATCTTACATGAAGAACAGAGACAGTACCATAATATATAATGACATGGGTGTCATGGACACTTCCCAAGATTCAATGGAGGCAGTAATTAAAGTTTGCAACTTTCAATGTAGAAAGATTTGATTTTTATTCTTGTTTTCATCTGGGTTTCTTTAATTTTTTTTAACCATCATCAATCATGCAAATATTCAATTAAAATTTGTATTGTTTTATCCCACTGTTTGGTGGTGGATCAGATCTCCATTCTCCATTATTATATTATATATAAACCTGCAACTCTCAAAATCAATGGTTACTTAACTATTTTCAAGGTTTTATTCTCTGCAGATTTGTTGCTTTTCACCCTTCAAAAAAGTTCAAGAATCTATACCCAATTAAACCCTCTGTTTTTTGACTCTCTTGCACTTCATGTTCGTAGGCACGCACATTCATCGTACTTCTGCATTTGATTTGTGTGTTCTGTAGTTTCTGTGAGGCATTTTATCAAAAACCTTATCTGCAACTATGAATCATTCTTCAGAAAACGTATGGCTTTTGGTTGATTCTTGATGAATACTCTGTAACTGTAACACGTAGGTTTTCAGTTTATTCGCTTTACTGATTTAGTCGAATCTTGAATTACTTTTACTCTTGCATGTGTTTTACTAGTGTTATTTGACTTTGAAATCGACAGGCTTTTATGATTCTTCGTGTTCTTCCTGATTTTCTTACGTAAGTTTATGTTGTAAAAATTTGTGGAGTACTTAAGTCTATGTGTTTAGATCTGTGTGTTTGGATTAATTGAAGTTGATCTTTCTTCTTCAATCTTGAATATGGGATTTTTTTTTTTTTTTTTTTTTTAAATATTTGATCGATTTTTTAGGGCTAGTTTAGTTCATCAGAAAACGGTGATTTGGGTTTGCTATTTGAAAACTTTGATTTTAGTGAAGATGAGATCAATTGAGGATAAGGGTTGTTTGAATAATGGCATATCTAATGAGATTAGTGGTGGCGCCGGTGGGAACCGTGGCGGAACACACCACCACCACCACCACCACCACCGTACGGCTCTGGGCAAACCAACACCGTCGAAATGGGACGATGCCCAAAAATGGTTAGTCAAGTTGTCTAGAGGAGGAGAGAAAACTCACTCGAACACCGAGTCGCGTAACTCGAATGCTGATGATAGGAGACTGATAGCACCTGTTCCTAAAAAGGAGTACCCAAGCAGTGAGGACGAAGACGGAGACGACGGAAGTACGGTGCTTTACGGTGGAATCGAAACGAAAAAAGTTGATTGTGATGGTTCTGTTTGGAGAGCTAATGAGTCGTCCGGTTCGATTGTTAGATCGATTTGTGTTAGGGATATGGGAACCGAAATGACTCCAATGGCTAGTCAGGAGCCATCAAGAACAGCCACACCGATCAGAGCTACGACCCCGGCTGCATGCAGCCCTATAGCCTCTGGTTCCTCGACTCCCGTTAGACCATATCCGAATGGAGGAATCTCTGTTGATGCAGGTGGAACCACAAGATTTGGTCGAGAAAGGGTAGAATCTAACGGCGAAAACATATCTGAAAACAAAACATCAGATCAAGACACAAATGCTAAGCTAAATCCACTTGAAACCCGAGCAATGGCTTGGGACGAGGCTGAACGTGCAAAATACATGGCAAGGTGATTACTTTCTCGAGACCCTTTTGCTAAATTTGTATGCTTTCGATAAATATAGTATTCGTTTAGATCATTTAACATCTCGCGTGTCGTATTTGTATAACCAAACATGTAATTGTGTAATTAAAAGTGTTTGGAAGTGCGCTTAATTTGATTATTGCAACTTGTGAAGAAAAAAGAAAAGGTACGAAGGAAAGAAAGGGGAGAGAAAGGTCCATTTTTTCTTTCTTTCCATTTCTTCTCATAATTGGGCAGAAAGTTTTGAGTGGAAAATTATATCATTTTCCCAAACTTTCTTTCCCTTGGTTTGACAGAGAACACAAGTTTTTTTTTTATTTCTTTAACTTTCTTCTTCTATTCTTCTTTAATTTTGTTTCAAGAACAGAGTGTTATTATTTGATGAAGCGAGACCTATAAAAGAGAAAAACGATATATGAACATACATTGTATGTTGATTCGTAGGTACAAGCGTGAAGAAGTGAAGATACAAGCTTGGGAGAATCACGAAAAGAGGAGAGCCGAAATGGAAATGAAAAGAATGGAGGTACATTTCTTGGTCTTTTACTTGTTTTTTTTTAACCCGAATTACATAAATTTGTGTTTCTAATAAGCTTGAGCTTCATCAAGATTTATTTGCTTGATAAAACAAATCGTTTTTATTGTTCCGTACTATGCCCACGCTTATAATTAGATAACGGGTACAATATTACACTCAAGATAACAATGAATGAATGAATGCAATGTACCATCTTACTGTTTTGACGCTTTTCCGCTTTGGTTTGTGCTAAACTGTTCTTAGCTTTCGTTTTGCCCAACTTGTTTTTTTTTTGAATAACAGATATTAGTGGTTAGATATTAGCACAAATGTTAGACACTTTGAGAGTGAGGACCAAACCCCACACGGCCACACCTCCACCTAAGGAGAAACACCCTTTTTAAGGCTTGAACTCGGGACCTCAACCAAGGGGAACCCCTCCCACCTTTGGTGGTGACCACTTGATCTACGTCAAGTGGTTGTTTTGTCCAACTTGTAATCGGTGCCTCAGCGACAATTCAAGGGTTTCTTCCCATGGTGTGTACTACTACTGTAACATTTTTTTCAAGGAACACACCACAATAACGTATTCTATTTCCGATTTTGTAGTTAATTGCCCAAACTAGCATTATATTTTCACCACTTAACCAATAACAGCAACATATTATGAAGATATTGTAGCAACATATATTTTTTTGTTGCCAATATTAGCAACGGCCATTAATTTATCACCAATAAGAGCAAACATTTTGCTAATACTGGTAACAAAACGAAAGAATATTGTCATTGTTGATAGCTTTTATAAAATGTTCTTATTGTCTCTTTAAAAGTGGAACTATGTTGCTATTTTTGGCAATTGGCCTTTCTTTCTATATAACACAAGTATTTTGCTCAGGGTATGCTAATGAATAACCTGGCGTCCTTGTAATTCCTCCCATGCTATAGTGTCAAAACAATTTGTAGTTGAGTGACGAAGTTCGATAGATGATGCTTGAAACAACATAGAAATAGATGAGAAAGACACTGAGTCCGTTTGTTTTTTTAGATTGTAGATGTCTTTTTACTTTTTACCGTCTGTTTGATAAGATGTTAAAAAAAGTTTAAAATCTGTTTAGATATAATTTTGTTTGTTTTTTTAATTTAATAAAATGTCTTTTTACACACATTTATCAATTTATAGTTTTAGATAATAGATTTAAACAAAAGACATTTTTCAAATTTGTTTTGAATAGAAGAAGGTCAGACATCAGACAGTCTGATTGAGATTGAAAAAACAAACGGATTTTCTCCTCTTTTGTCTGACCGGATCAGACAAAAGAAGTTAAACAGAGAAAATAGCAAAAAACAAATAAGCCCTGAGTGACTTATTTTTAACTATTTCGGTTTTTGAAATCTTTATTAGGCAAAGGCAGAAAGATTAAAATCTCGAGCACAAGAGAAGTACACGAACAAACTTGCTTCGACTAGGAGGATTGCAGAAGAGAAACGAGCGAAAGCGGAGGTGGATTTGAATGAACAGGCAGTGAAAACATCTGAAAGAGCAGATTACATAAAAAGAACAGGACATCTGCCTTCTTCTTTCTCAGTTAAGTTCCCTTCTTGCTGCTGGTAAACTGAAAAGTCAAAAGTGTATCTAGATTATTACTTTTTTATATATATTTGTAACAAATTGTTGTTTCTCTTTGAATTTGAAGACTTTTGGACTGCCTTTTTGGGTAGATTTCTATCAAATGATACTGAAATGACTCGATCCAGGACCTTTGATTTGAATATATATGATGTATCCTCCCGATAGCAAACTTTTTATAAGCAGCGTCTTCGTTTTCATGTCACATTTCAGGGATGTTTGTTTACTTTTTAATGCAATCATTAAGAAATCATTCAAATGTAAAATAATCTCTTAATGATTCCATTAAAAGGTAAACAAATAATGTCTTCTTGATTCCAAATGTGTTCTTTTATCTGTACTTGTAGATTTTTCAACTTGATTTTTGTTTCAACAATATACATTGTTGAAGTTAGCATTTTTATGTGCATGCCATTATTTAGTAACATATATATTTTCATTTGTATCACTTTGTTGTTTGTACCCTCTTTCATAGTGTATATCTTTATATTTTCATAATTCGTTCTATAAAGGTCATTATTAAATACGAAGAGTCACTAAAAAGTGCAATGATGTTAAAAAGATTGGGTTTATGTTGACACTTTTTCAATTTCCTCGTGTCATTGTATTTTTTAGTACCTCTTGAAGCATTGTATCTTCAAAGCCCGTTTCATAATACTCATTACCCTTTTTAATGACACTTAGGTTGTGTTTGTATTTAAGAGGTTAATTGTAAGCTTGTCAGTTGAAGTCTGTAGTAAAAAAAACTGGACTAAAAGTCTGCAGAAAAACCGTCTGTTTTTTTAATAGGAAAAGATGCGGTTAGACTGTTAGAGCTTCAAATTGAAGAAACGACGCGGGCAGAGCTTCCAAAATTCATACTTGGGAAGAAGTTTTTCCACCTCTAATGTAATAAAAAAAATAAACACTCTTCAAGTACTTCACCTATTCTCGCGTCTGCGGGTTCGCAGATGTAAGAACTTCGAATATCTTATACTAAAAAATAAGCAAGACGGAAGATGATCACTTCAAACCTTTGTCTCCGTATCGTTTTTTCACTTTGAAGCCCTGCCCGCGTCTTCAAACCTCTGTCCGCGTCTTTGCCTGATAAGAAAAAAATAGATGGTTTTCCTGCAAACTTTTAGTCCATTTATTCTAACTAGAGACTTCAACAGACAACCTTGCAGACCGCGAACATTTACTTTTTAAAAAACAAAATAACCTTATTGTGATGAATATCTTTTAGGACACCTTTTTAATGATACATTTATATTTTCGTTGTTTGTTTTTTATTAAATAATATAAAAAGTAAGATAACTAAGTCAAACAAATGAAAAATAAAGTTGTTAAATAATGATATAAATCCTAAAAAATTCATAACTAAAAGCTTTTAATGACACTAAAACATACATTAAAATGTTTTTTTTTGTTTTTTAAAAGGGTAAAGGTATGAAGTTTCATGTTTGAATTTAAAAGGTGGTCTCAATTTTCAAGATCTATTGTTAAGATGCTCTTAATTTGACTTCAGATGACTATATTACTCTTAAAATTTAGAGGAAAATTCAGGTTATAAGATATTTTATATATGAATTTAAACAAACATTTTAAAATAAGTTTAAATATGAAGTTTAGATTTTAAATCATTTTCAAAGGCTCTTCATTGTAAACAAACGAACCCTAAAAACCGATAATAAGTTATATACATGATGAGTTTTAAGTGTAGTTGGGCTTTGTATGTGGTAACAAAAAATGTCTAAGTGAAACATATTTAATATAAGTCGGAAAATGTTACAATGAACAAAACAAGCTTGATATGAAAAAAAATATATAAAATTCTGATGAACTGATAATGATCGGAGGCCGCGATCCATCGCTGTTGCACTCATCCTATCGCGGGTCTGGATTGTCGTTACAGACTGACTTCAACTTTCAAGTGTACTCTGATAATTTGATTTTATAACTCCTTATTGTCCTAAAAATTGTCATTATCACATTTATTGACAAAATTTGAATTTTATTATAGTTAACTAAAATCTATTAAACTTTAATTACTTATAATAGATGTTAACTAAATTAACAAGAGTGCATGCATAACTAAAGTTATTACACAAATAAAAAGTCATTTGGTAATGGTTATTGATTGATAAATTGATTAGTGATATTGGAGTTATCATAACAGTAGTGCTAGCTTATCCACTATGGTGTGGATGCGCAATTCGGCCGACCATAAATAGACTCACTCATATACTATTCTACATGTGTGCATCGTAATGTATGGATAAAAGCAACTCCTGTTGATTTCAATAAACATTGATGATAGATGTTATTATTGGTATCAGTTATACAAATAAAGATACTCAAATTACATAGAAGTAAACAAGTCATACATCTTGTTTACAAAATTATGCATCTTAAAGGTTGTTCATTTATATGATGAATGTGTCATATGCATCATAAAATGGTACATGTACCCTAGTCTTATATGGTTACACATTGATCTCAATCATACATATCTATATATCATAATATTATTTATAATTTTAAATAATTATATAATTTAAATCTAATAACATCTATTGATACTCCAGTCAATGTCTCACGTCGATACAAATAAAACTAATGTCACCATTAGGTCGACCCATTGAAGCATATTTCGGCAATCGGTTGCATCTCCATTTTTTTGTCGCCTCATCATCAGTAGCCACATATGCTTTCATCTCTACCTCTGACCTCCCTATCATCGGTAGTAGGGGTGTTATTCGGGCGGGTTAATTGGGTATCGGATTATTCGGGTTTGAGTGTATGGGTTAGCTACCCGAACCCGAACCAAATAAGGAAACGGGTTAATCGGTTTCGGGTTAAATGGGTATCGGGTTATTCGGTTTGGGTTAAATGGGTTATTCGGTTTTGGTATAAAAAATAAAATCATCAACAAAGTAGTTTAAACGGGTTAAATGAATTGGGTAATTCGGTAAAACGGGTTAAATGATTTGAGTATCAAAAATGGGTATTACATACTTAGCATTCTATATATAAACAAGACTAGTTATAATTATAAAAAAATAAAAAAATGAAAAATATATATTAAACGGGTTATTCGGGTTATTTGGGTACCCGAATAAGCATGAATCCTATCCGATACCCAAACCGAATTACTTATTCGGGTACCATTTAACCCAAATAAGGAACCCGAAAACCGAATAACCCGACCCATTTAACCCGATTAAGGTTCGGTTCAGGTGGGCTATTCGGGTTCGGTTATTTTGCACACCCCTAATCGGTAGCCACCATCCCCATCACCATCTATGGTTCGCTCTCTTTCAACGTATTGAACTATGATTATCCTAAATGCAAATTTTTACACATACGATATCCAAACATAATGTTCAAATATTTAACTACTTTTTTAAAAGTCTTTGATGTGGCTGGGTTTTCTTTCTCAATTTTTTCTTTTGGTTTCTTTTGTCGTACACTTTCTTTTTTATGTTTCAATAGCAAACCTAGATATGTTAGTATTTGTTTTATGACTACTAGTTCAAGCAAGCCTGGTAGGGTTTTTTTATTTGGTAATATAATCTATGTTTTATTATTGATAAAATTAGCAACATATACAATAATCTATGGAAATTATTTATTAATTTGTATCTTTTTAGGGATTTATATTAATGTATTGCATATGATGAATCTATGTATTATTAGATTGCTCTTTTGTTATTGCATCAAGTTTTATATTACCAATATTATTTAATTACTAGACATGCATTTTCAATCAATTGTATTAAAGGATTAGTGTCTTAGATCATCGAATCAACCGTTCCAAATAAATGAATCAAGGTTTACATGTTAACTTATTATTATCTCTGGGTGTTGTATCTTAATACGATTAAATCAGAATTAAAATCTAATATTTCAAGACGTATTTGAATTATTGTTGTATAAATTAAATTAAATTAATGTATTTAAAGAATCAGTGTTATATTAAAAAAATCAGTAATAAACAATGTATAACTTAAAAATTGAATCACGAATGTTTATAGAATCATCTTATTAATAACGAATGTTTATAGAATCACCGGTTTATTGAATCATCAGTTAATCACAAATGTTTATTGAATCATTGGTTTTATTGAATTAACGTATTAGAATAACTGAGTCATCAATTTTATTGAATTAATGTATTAGAAAGATTGATCAATTTTATTGAATCAATGCATTAGAAAAATTGAATCATGAATGTTTATTGAATCTTCAATTTGTGATTTATTGAATCACAAATATATAGAACGTTGTCGATATTCTTTATTAAAATAGTAAAATTCATTTAATATATAAAATAAAACTAAAACACATGAAAAATAATAGATTCGGAAAGCCTCTAAATGGTAGGTTGTGCATTTAAAGAATGTACGAAAAGAATCCGGTGTGGTGATGTATATCGTACAAAATTAGATGAATGCTCAATGATTCTTTCTCACTTTCTTTCACTATGAATATTTCTTATGAGATCCATATCCTATATATGGTCAATAACTTCATTCATAGTTCATACAAAATCATGAGAAAAGCAAGTGGTACCACTATACTAGAGTCAGATTTGGCAAAATAATAAAACAATAACAAAAGAGCTCGAGCAAAAAGAGTAGATGACAACAGAGAGCTAGTGACCCTGTCGATATCGGAGAAGAAAGAATCCCGTCACCAGAGCACATAGATCGTAGGGGCTTAGGGTTTTGTTTGAGAAGCGATGCTATTAAGAAGGAATCGTGGAATGTGGAGATACCAAATATATGTATAATCAAATATTAATTACTTTTTTTGAACACTAAAAAATAAAAAAAATCGGTTTGGTTCATGTCAAAAAATACAAAACTGATATTCATTTGAAAGCCATCATTTAACATTCGATTTGAGACCAAACCGAATTGAAAACTATTTTTTATTTTGATTTGGTTTTAATTCAAATTTGGTTTTTGGTTTTTTCTTTGAGTTCAGACCATTGCACACTCCTTAACGACTGACTGTACTATAAGTTTGTATAACATTAAGTTTTATATTTATATAATATTGACTTTTATATTTATATTGTATAAATCATATCTTAAAAAACAAAAACAACTTAATATTTAACACTTTTTAGATTAAAATGATGCATATAATCAAGAATCTAAGATGCACAACATAAAGATATAAAACTTATCATTACCAAATATGAATAAATTATAGGATCATTTGGTCAACAATTAGACTTGGCAGGCAATAATTTTAAGAATGGAAACATAGGGGCTGGGAATGAAAATAATTTCTAAAAAATCTATAGGCCATTAAACGCGTCCATTTTCTAAAATCATCATCGATGATATCTTCAGACCGAAGGCCTTCGTATCTTTTTTAACTCTCAAACAAATCTCTCTAGAACCACCGAACCCCGCCGCCGTTTCTACAACAGCCGCTGCCGCCGGTAAGCGCTGTATAATTTCGTAAAATTTAAGAGGAAACGAATTAGTGGATGGGTAGAAGCTTCTAGGTTTTCGTATGTTACCTCACTCTCTTTTTATATCATATTATTCGACTTTTAGGGTTCGTAACTGATCCAATTTTGGTAAAGTCAAGGTACTTGATTCAATTATACATTGATTTTTTATTTTCTTGTTTGATCTACGTTTTATTGTTTTCCGATCTGTGGATGCTGACCTAAAATTACCCATCTCTCGTGTTCGTTTCGAAAAAGGTAATAAGATTGGGAATATTTAAAATTTTAGGGTTAGGGTTTTAGTGGTGTGAGTTTTAGTTTCGTTTCATACATGAACAAGTATATGGCGGCAGGAAGACATGGGGGATACCGTGATAACGAATTTAGGGAGCGTGAATCTGATTTTGATGTGTCTAAGCGGGATTTGTCTTATTCGAAGGGGGAGCATGACCGTCTACGAAATGGTAGTAACCAGGGTTATGAGAGGGGTAAGAAGCGGGTGCGTGATAGCAGAGGCGGCGGTAGGTCTAGACAGAAGGATGTTAAAGAAAGGGAGTTGATGAATGGTGGGGGTTTCCGTTCTACTTCTAGCAGGAGTTATTCAGGAGGAAGTGGTGATGGTGGAGGTTTGAGGGATGGTGATTTTGGCCTCAGAGTTGGCGATAGAGAACCTGGGGAGTTGTCTAGTGAGAGTGGGTCTGATGAAGCTGGTGATTCTGAAATTCATGGTAAGAGTAACGAGGGTTTTAAGATGGAGAATGATTCCCAGTCTTCTTTGTATAGCAAGAAGAGGAAATTCTCACCTATTGTTTGGGACAGAGATGACAAGGAAGCTAGCAATTCACCACTGGCTAGATCTTCCCCTGCAAATTGTATTCTACCTCCTCCAATTCCACTGCCTAAATCTTCCCGCCACTCCTCTAATGGTGTTTCAGCTGCTGTTGTACTAAATTCCCCTGTAGAAAGTAACAAGTTTCAGAGTGCACATCAGTATCCAGGTAATACTCCGACCGATATTGGGAAGCATGATTCTTCTGGATTTGAACTGCATGTTGGTCTATCTACTTCCCCTATTCAGGAAGAGCGTGTAGGCTTATCTTCTTCTCCTGCCCAGGAAGAGCATATTGGGTACATTCAGGATGTAGGACAACCAGTAGACGAGGATTACTTGCCGACACGGACGATAAGATCCTCTCGGTGGGCAAACGATGTCAATTCTCCGATTGATGAAGGTGAACTTTCTGATGCCTCAGGTGATAACAAGATCCAGCAGAGGAAAGAACCTTTCTCTGGGTCTGTTGAAACTAGATCACTAAAGCACTCATCAAGTCCAGAGGTCAGGGATCATCATAGAGAAGGCTCTGGAGCAATCAGTGGACACTCATCTGGCTCTGATGAAGATGGTTACCAGGTTAGGTCTTCAAGTGTGGATGATTTGCCTGACTATCAATTGGAAAGGAGGGACTACATGGAGATAGATGATGAACACAAAAAAGATGGTAATAGTCTAAGCCAATCAGAATCAGATTCCGAGAATGGAGATGGCTCTCAGGGTACACCAGAACCTGCGGGCCCTCCTCATAGAAGCGTGAATATGCTGCAAGGTTGTAGAAGTGTTGATGAGTTTGAGAGACTGAACAAGATAGATGAAGGCACTTATGGGGTTGTTTATAGGGCCAAAGATAAAAAGACAGGAGAAGTTGTTGCGTTAAAAAAGGTCAAAATGGAGAAAGAAAGAGAAGGATTTCCTTTGACTTCTTTAAGGGAAATAAATATTCTTCTTTCCTTTCATCATCCCTCAATTGTGGATGTGAAGGAAGTGGTGGTTGGGAGCAACCTAGACAGCATTTTTATGGTAATGGAATACATGGAACATGATCTTAAGGCACTGATGGAGTCAATGAAACAACCTTTCAGCCAGAGTGAAGTTAAATGTCTTATGATCCAGCTATTGGAGGGAACAAAATACCTCCATGAAAATTGGGTTCTTCATCGAGATTTAAAAACTTCAAACTTACTTTTGAATAATCGTGGCGAGTTGAAGATTTGTGATTTTGGATTGGCTCGTCAATATGGGAGTCCTCTAAAGCCATACACTCATTTGGTGGTGACTCTTTGGTACAGGTGAGCAGCACCACATGCGTAATCTCACTTTTCAACTTAATATGTCTATGCTACTCCATCATTGTGATATTCCTCACCATCTTCATGAATACACATGCTATAAAATTATACTTATGGGTTTCAGGATGTATAGTGATGGTTCTTTTCCAACAATGTTAATATACCAAGATGGCAGTATGTATTTGCTTTGCTGCTTTATCTGCAATTTGCATGATTAGACTTGTACAAGGAGCCTTCAATTGTTAACATTCTGAATTGGATGGCATATAGTCTTCTGTGCTTTTAAAATATGTTTGATGCCTAATCATATTTGGTGGTTAATACTTTCATAGGGCTCCAGAACTTCTGCTGGGGGCAAAAGAATATTCTACTGCAATTGACATGTGGTCATTGGGTTGTATCATGGCTGAACTATTGTCCAAGCAACCCTTATTTAATGGGAAAACAGAGTTTGATCAGCTTGACAAGGTAAGCTGACCATGTATAGCCCATGGTTTATATAGAATGTTAGCCAGAACCTTTTTGTTTTCTTCTTGTAATAGAAGTTGCTGGTTGTATTTTATTGTGCAGTCCTTATATGAGTGTTGACAGTTTGGTGTCACTTCTCATCTCAGATATTCAAGACACTTGGCACACCAAATGAGACTATCTGGCCTGGGTACTCTAAACTTCCAGGAGTCAAGGTGAACTTTGTCAAGCATCAGTAAGTGTCCACTTTCTTGAATATAAAATTTTCTCACATTAAATACAAAATTCATATATTCTTATTTTTGCCACTGTTTTCCCAGGCTTCCAGCTTTGGGTGATTTTCTGGTCTGGCTTTCTAGCTTCGTTGGTGACAGATTTAGTTGGATTGCAAATGCTGTTGGTTTTATTGACCAATTCACTTACTTTTCAGGTATAATTTATTACGGAGAAAATTCCCAGCAACATCTTTCACTGGATCACCTGTTTTATCTGATGCTGGGTTTGATTTGCTCAACAAACTTCTAACCTATGACCCTGATAAGGTACCATTTTGTAACCGAACAAGTGTGGTCATAATGTTTCATTGCTTTATATCAATATTACATGTAGACTATTACTAAAAGAAATTCTGGAATATGTGCAGAGGATAACAGCCGAAGCAGCTCTCAACCATGACTGGTTCCGTGAAGTGCCTCTTCCAAAATCTAAAGATTTCATGCCCACTTTTCCTGCTCAGCATGCTCAGGATAGGTATCTTTATTGTAGATCTCAGAACATTGATGTATACGTGGATCTTACGTTCTCAAATTCTAAGAATGAATCTGCCTTTTGTTTATTTGTTTATTTTAGGCGTACACGGAGGGTAATGAAAAGTCCCGATCCCTTAGAGGAGCAGCGTCGGAAGGAACTGCAGCAAGCTGAATTTGGGACGGGTGGTTTATTTGGCTAGGACAAAGGGTGTCCTGAAGCTTTGATATTGATTTCAATTTTTATGCTGAACACACAAATTGATGTTATTAAGGTGAGAGTCCGCGTACCAAATGGAACTGGCAACATAGGTTTTGAGATGATCATCCATGCTGTTTTTTAGCAGGCACCCTTCATCATTTGGGTGGGGAGACGACTTCTGCTTCCTCTCGAATCTATACATAGCAGGTTGACTTTCTTTGTGCAAGGTGTGGCCAATGGCCTTACTTTTTAGCGGAAGGTTCTTTTTGGAACTTTTGTATGTAACATATTTTAGTTGGTTCACTGTAAACAATTCACGGAATTGGATTCAATACCATAAAAGTATTGGTTTTTCTTATATTGTATTTTATATTTTCTTAATTTTGGTATTGTGTTTGCAAGAGGTGGTTGATGTAGCATGGAGGTGGGCTTTTCATTGACCGGAGTATTTTTTCAGAAAATATGCAATTTCAAGGTAATATATCCCCAAATAACATGGAGTGTCATAAAGGATTGCTGTTGTCCCTTCCATTTATAATGAACTCTAATGCTCTATCCAATTCTCGTATGTGATATATAGCGGCAGCCTAAAAGTTTAGGTTTGGACACCTTTTAGCTCGTGTTGCATCTTGTGAACACACGATTGCTTATTATTTGGCAACCGAGTTTCAAATTCAGTGTTGGCTTTTGTTTAGATGTAAATTATTTCCTAGTTGAGTTTTTTTTCCCATTAAATTCAACTTTCATCAGTTGGTTGTAACTGTGTTGCTTTTTCATAAAAAAAATTAAGTCACTTCCCTTGCTTGTACGTTCTCTAAATGCGTTAAAATATACTAACAGATGATCCCTTCAAAGCATATTAAATAAAAGGCTGCCTATGTCTTCTCGTCTGCTAATGTCTCAGGATTCTGCATCTTTCACAAGATTGAAAGTGTTTCCATTTGTTGATCTGGCTTCTGTAGACTTTCTTTGAGGTGGCTAAAATTTGATTTGCCTTCAGCAATTGGATTTAGTATGCAAATCTGATATGTTTGTACCTTATGTATAAACTAGTCAATATCGAAAAATTTCCCACTCTGTTTCTGATTGCTGATCAATAAGTCTTGATCAAGATTGTCATTATGGACAGACATGCGCGCCCAAGTGTTACAATGAATTATATTTTCTATGCTCTTTGGTTAAGAGAGTGTTAAAAATGTTCTCTAGTACACCAATGAGGATAGTGTGCTTTTTGTTTCCTGCAGTATCCGTCTCACAAGTGAAGTATGGAATTGTATCACAGATCTGCTTTATCTATTGGTTTTATGCTTTTGAAGTTTTATGGTGTAAAAGAAGCAACTTGTGTTTCCTGAACTTCTATGACATCTCTGCAAATGTCACTGCAGTATAAAGCATGCAGGCTGTGGAGGTCACCCTGTGCAGCTTGGAAAATTTTTTTGTGTCGTTTTTCCGTTCTTCAGGTATCTTTTGTACCTAAAGCCTCATAATCACGGTAACATCTCATCTCTATACTTAAAAACTTAAGTTTCTATCATATTGAAGTTATTTGATCTTTTTATACTGGACACTTTCTTACATGCCATTCTTCCTTTTCTCCGAAACATTGGTTAATTCTAATCTGGGGGAAAGTCTATGCAGGGTTAGATTGTAGTTGAAATGGGGGTGTGCAAAAATCGTGCTGGTTCTTGTATTTGGCACACAAATTTCTAGGTCAACATGGCATACATAGCTATAATGTATATACATAAGATTAACATATTGAATAGCTATGGCAACATTTTCTGATTAATATACAATTCCTATTGATAGCTTTCAGCAATTGACTTGGTTAGATAGCGAAGACTCTTCCTTGCTAACTTCCCTTGGTGTTTTAAAGTTTAGGATGCCACTTCTGGTATGAATGCTTCCTTTTCGTAGCTGGTATATGTTCTGCTAGCGAATTGTTCACTAGTTTTAATTTAGGAAGACATCAATGGAGAACATGGGATAACTGCTAATACTAAAGAGTAATGTTTAGCTGTTTCCTTGCCCTCTTATGCATTCTTACGTAAACGAATTAGAAATTTTTGTTTACCGACTTACCGTGTGATTAAATCATGTGATTGCCTCTTTTAAGATCATGTTTGGGTGTCCTAGCAATAGCAATTCACACTATTGTATCATGTGACATGTGTAAGGCTGACGTATAATGGTTTGGGAGTCCCACCTTTTTTGAGTTCGAAAATTTGAATATCAGTTATTCATATATACCAAAGGGCCTTTGGCCTGGCGGTAAGAGGGGGGGAGTTATAAGCAAGAGGTCACGGGTTCGATCCCCGTTGGAGGTAAGTTGAAATTTAGGTGGAGTAAGTAAGTCTGGTGGTAAAGGAGTAGTTTAGGACTAGGAGTAGGATAGTTTGCCGTTCAAAAAAAAAAAGTTATTCATATATGTGAGTTCATATTTTTGATGTTAGTTGCATGGCTATTATTTAAATTGATATCAGTCGGATGCTTTTGTGGAGTATAGGCGAGCAGTAATGGCAATGTTACTGTCATTTGTGCTTTATTGCCATGAATAGATTATAGGTGTACTAAGTTATAACAGTGAAGAAAAAAAGGATGATTTTCATTTTTATGTGAAATTGTGAATATAATATTTTCTTGACAAGCCCACTATCATGATTTGGATTCATTGTCTTTTTATGTGTTCTTGACCATGCATCAACCGTATATCTGGGATCTCGATCGTAATCTCCTTTGCTGATTCACAAACCAACGGTACCTGAAATTCAGCAAGCCGAATTCCACAGAGTACCAAACTTGGTACCAACCTTTCTTTGGGTATTCTGCTTTTCATTTTGTATGCTCACTTACCTATAAAACTCTGCATGATGAATATGCTCTTTTTGGTGTTGGTTTGTTTGTAATTTGCAAATATACAGATTGGACCCAATGCTCGTATGTAGATGTAGTGTGTGGGGGCTAGTCTGCTCGATAACGAGGAAAAATAGATCTGGTGATATTTTTTATTTAATAGCAATTAGCGAACACAGATTATGGTTCAAATGTGTTGTAGGGTGCTACTGTTCTGTGGCAGATAAGCATTGGTTTGTGAAGAGCTCTAAAATGTGAAGTCACATTGGCATTTTTCGAATTGATTTTGTGAACTTTGGGTAGTTGAGAGATGCAATGCTGCAAAAGACGAATCAGAAGAGAAATCTGGTTCTGTTTTACTGAATCAAAGTAGAACCAACGTAGCGAAGGTTATTTTAGTTTGGCACTGTTGGTTGAGCAGTCTTGGGAAGTCTCGGAACTATTCAATATAAACCCTAACACCATTCTGTTAGGGTTTATATTGAAAACCTTGTATATTACCATTACCATCATATATAAATACGTATATTACCATTATCACTACCATTATATATAAATACAAACGTTGTTCATCGAACACTGGTAGCCGCCTCAATGTTGTTTTGGTGCACAACTTTATTTTACAAAAGCAAATTAAGATAAAACTAAAAAATATACATTAGAATAAACATAACCAGTCAATATTTATGTAAATAATCAAGAGTTACTTTGAAAAACTAACATGTTTTCATGTTTTTTGTGTTTTCGTCTATCAATGTTATTTTTTTTTTTCCATAAAAGTTTTCAAGTTAGTTTTTTTTCTTTTTGTTTTAGTGAAATTTGGACATTAAAACTCGGTTATAAATAGTAAAATGGGTTTCTAAAAACTGAAAAACCAGGTTCTAATGTCTAAAATTTAATAAACCAAAAAGAAAAAAATTAACTTGAAAACTTTTATGGAAAAAAATAACATAGAGGGATGAAAACGCAAAAAACGTGAAAACATGTTGGTTTTTTTCATAATAAACCCAATAATCAATACCCATCTTATTTTTCTTAAAATTAAAACTTTATCATCTAAACAAGTTTTTACTTTTTATAGAAATCTTTACTTTTTTTTTTCATGAAAATTATAACTTAAAAATTGAAATTGAAAATTAACTAGTTTTCGTTAACTAAACGCAACCTTAGAATTTGACAATCTGAACTCGAAATTTCAGATAGTTTCGGATAAGATTTTTTAGATTTCTAATTCAGATGCGCGAATTCAATTTCTATGAACACCCATAGCTTTGAGATTGAGGGGTATGGGTAGGCCGATACCACACCGACTTTGCCGCATGTGATGGAAGCCGACGATCACACCATCTCCACCTTTTGGCCAATCGGTCATTCTCAGCCCTCCCACCCCAACAGCTCCTCCTTTTTTCTCTTTCTCAAACGGTCTTATGACCGTTAATTATAAACTTTTTTTTACTCGATATTTCCACTTTATAAATACTCAATCACACACATTACATTCTCACACATTTCAATCTATATACTTTCAAAATTTTATCTTATACACTCTCATACATTTCATTCTTCAAATATGGATTGAAATATAGCGAAATAACCCGCTTCGAGTCAACAACGCGGTAATACCGGATCTTGAACAACCTCTCCATTCCACCGCAACAACAAAATTATCCATAACATTTTGTGCAACAACTTACAACACCATGTCAACCATATTTTTTCACCATCAATCCACCATTCTTTTTCATCATCACCCATTCCACAAACCTCGTAAATTTCACCACATTTTTTCTCAACCATTTACACAACAAATTTCACAAATTTATTCGTCTAACGAATTTAACGAAGGTTTACCCATTTTCAGATGGTTATCGTGAGCAAGCATCCGACAAGGAGGAGGAAGCAATACCCGAAACTCGATCACACAAAGACGACGAGGAGACGATTCCTGTAACCACGACGGGGGCGTCAAGCGGAGCTAGAACTCAAGAAAAAAGGGTCAAATGAAAGCAAAAATGTAGACAACACAAGAAAAAAATAGTATTGGCGGAAGGCTGAGTTGATGTTTCCAAGTATCTAACTATCCGAAACCATAAACGTTCAAATTTTTTGGGTGGAATTCTCAAAATATTTGATAAGCGAATTGGTAGAAATTACCCGTACGGTTCAACAATTAAATTCAAAGTGGAAATATATAAACTATAATGGCACCAGGTTTGGCGGCATGTTTAATAACAACATGATAAATCGGCGAGGCGGCGAAAACTACTTTGATATTTTCACCACAACCCAAGAACAATATAAGACATTCTACAAAAATAAGTCGTTTCCACACCATACGGCATGTGAGGTACTTCGATTTTATCCACCGTTTCACAAATGGATGATTGTCTAACCGCAAAGAAAAAGATCTAAAACTTCGAATATAAACACCATCGAAACACCGTAATCGGATGTGACATTTTTAGGTGTTCACGACGAAGAAGACGACGATGATGATAATATTCAGGAGTTTGAAAGACCTTGCCGCAAATGAAAATAATCTGTATCAATATCAAGTGTACTTATCGGCACTGGATGAATAACAACAAGACAGAGATGTGTAGTTTTTCATTCGGCCACACGATCATTTGCAAGATGTCATTTTACAAATCGTATTACAACGTAAAAAAAAGATTGAGAGATGACAATTGTAGTTTCGTAATTTTTATAAATTTTATTTCCGTAATTTTTTATGTATTTGTTTTAAATATTTATAAAATTAGTTATTTTAGTTTTAATTATTTTATAATTATAAAATAAATTCATTTTTTGATAAAAAAAAAATAAGAATGAAACAAACCTGTACAAAAAGATGAAAAACATGAAAGATAGGTATTGTCGTCACTGTGAGGGTTGGTTTTGTTAGATGCTTCTGTTTTGAGTTTTGTCTCTATTTCCCACAAATCGTCAATAAAAAATTAAAATTCAAAGGTCTCAAAGTAGCTTGAAATAAAAAGGGAATGGCGATCAAAGATTCGGATTCATCATCATCCATCAATCCCCAAAATGGTTTCTGCTCAAAAACCCAAATCTACCACAGCCTCAGACCTCCATATCCTCCGCTTCAACCATCCTCCAATTTGTCTGTAACTGATTTCATCTTCTCCTTCGTCCAAACCAACGCCACCGGAACCGCAGCATTCATTGACGCGACCACCCGCCGCCGTATCCCTTACTCCCAAGTTCCACTCCTTGTACGCAACCTTGCCCTCTCCCTCCGTCAACCGCCTTTCTCTCTCTCTAATGGAGACTCTGCTTTTCTTCTTTCTCCAAATTCATCCAATATCCCCATTTTATGCCTTTCGCTATTCTCCATTGGTGTCGTTGTTTCGCCTTCCAATCCTTCTAGCTCGATTCAAGAGATTTCTCGCCAAATTCGTTTGTGTAAACCGGTGGTTGCGTTTGCTACGGCGGAGTCGGCTAATAAGTTGATACAAGTTGGATTTAGTAAGCCGGTTGTGGTAATTGACTCGAATGAGTTTGAATCGATGATGAGAGATGAGTTAAATGAATCTGAAACTAAAATTGAAGTTTCTCTGTCTGATACGGCGGCAATTTTGTACTCGTCAGGGACGACAGGGAAGATCAAGGGAGTGAAATTAACGCACGGGAACTTGATCTCGTCGATTGCCGGAGCAATCTATGGACGTCAAGCTAGGTCAGCTCCCGCTGTCTACCTCTGTACGGTGCCGTATTTTCATATATACGGTTTCACGTTATGCGTCAGGATGGTGGCGCTTGGGGATAGTTTGGTAACGATAGGGAGGTTCGATCTGCGGCTGATGCTGAGGTCGATTGAGGAGTTTAGGGTTACTCATCTAGCGTTGGCGCCGCCGGTGGTCGTTGCTTTGGTTGACGGCAATAACGATCATTTGGTAGACGGAGTCAGTTGGAGGTCTCTGGAAACGGTCTTAAGTGGCGGAGCACCGCTTACGGTGGCCGTGATCGACAAATTTAAGATACGATTTCCCGATGCATCATTGTTGCAGGTTAGTTGCATGACATCCCACAGACCTACATTCCTAAGTGACGTTCTTTATTTCTCTGGGTCTAAAAACCAAAATTCTCGTTTTCGGCCCTTCTTTGGCAAAAGAAAAAAAAAACCCAACACATTTTCACGTTTTTTGCGATTTAGTCTCTCTTGTTTATTCTAAGGAAGGTATCTAATACCGGTTTCGAAAATGTTTTGTTTTTCCATAATTAACCTGATTTTTTCCAAGAAAACCAAGATGTTTTCACTATTTATCTTTGAAAAGTTCACAAACGAATTTTATTGGCAAAAAATAAAACAAAAGGACTAAACCGTAAAAAACGTGAAAAACATGTTGGTTTTTTTCGTATTAAACCTGTTTTTAGTTCATATTTTATTTTACTAGTTCACTAACCGTGTATTGCACGAGAATTTTAATAAATTTTTTTTTTCTTAAAACTATATAAACATAAAATTAAAAAATTAATATTTTCATTAATAACTTTAAACTTATTATTATTATTAAAATATTTTAAAATTTTGTTTATTGAAATATTAATGGATATTATTATTGTTAAAAATATCTATTAAATGTTGTTTGTTGAGATTTTAGTGGATCTAATATAATCATATATATATAAAGAAATTATTTAAAATTAATTAACACATGTAAATCATAGAAGATGCCACTTGTCATTGTAAGAAGATGACATATGACAAATAGTTACTCATTTAATAATAGTTTTAGATTTTGAAGATAGGATAGTCCGATATTATTGTCAACTCAAAATATGTAGAAGCCTATTTGGTTATATCATAATTCACAGAACACACTAAAGTCTAAAGTTGATGAAATGTTTAGAGGCCCTCGACATAAAAGTCATTATCCGTAATTTTTTTTTAGTACAAGAAAAAGTTAATAGATTGAACATGTGGGATGATCTTAGCGAATTCTGCTTCCATTTCTCACGTATGGAGCACTCAGCTACTTACATTACGGTCTTCGGCCGGTAGGCTGAGCTGGATGAGTGATACATCCGGCGAGCGCCCGTGAAGTAGCATAAACATAAGTGAGGAGACCTGATTCAAAGTAAAAGCGGTGAGAGGAATTTCTCCAAGTCGTATCATTCCAGGAAAAACAAGTTTAAGTTTATGAATAGAGATGCCACATAATGATATATTCATTTAAGATGTCTAATTTATCCAATAATTAAGATATGCGCTAGCTTTTTTTTTTAGTCTTCCCAACTCCATTTATTTTGACAAGCAAAATAAACAATTAGCATTCAAAACGAGCATCAAAAGGCAAACATCAACCAAAGGGCCTTTGGCCTGTTATGTAAGTGAGAGGTCACGGTCACGGGTTCGACTCCCGTTGGAGGTAAGTTGAAATTTAGATGGAGAAGACAAGTCTTGGGGTAAAGGAGTAGTTTAGGATTAGAAGTAGGATAGTTTGCCGTTCAAAAAAAAAAAAGAGAGGCAAATATCATACAAACAAGACAAGTAGACCACACCAAAACCGTTTCCAAGAATGAAACCAAAAACAAAGCTGTCACTATTAAACCCCCTAAATAGGAACTAGCCCATTAGGCTTAACTACCCAATAAATCCAATTAAATCCCAATTTTATACATTTATGAATATCCAAAGAAGAGACAGAGATTGCACATGGACAAATAAATTCGCTTCTCAAATTTCCGGCTTGCATTTTGCTTTTGTGTGAACAATTTGATTTCTTAATTTCCATATAATCCATGGAACACATAAACATACCACATGGAAGATTTTTGCTAACCAGTTACTATTTACCTCAGAGCTTCCCATTCTGAAAATGTCTTTGATCGATAACTTGTCATCACAGAATCAAAAACCCTACCAACTGAAACACTCCCTTCATAATCTTTTAACCAACGAGCGCCTTAGGAGAATATGATCAACGTTCTCTTTGACTGATGTTATTATCATATTATTAGACATGTTTTAGGACCTGAGCCAGTCATATCAATAATTTTTTAGAATACATAACTAACTATAATATATAATAAATATATGATTGATATGTCTAGGTAAAATGTTAAAAGATATGCTTAAGATAATGAGAGACAAGACTCGAGAGAGAGGGAAAATGTTAAATCCACATGACAATTTTTTTTAGATATTGAATAGATTAGATATAATAACTTTAGGATTGCGTTTTTATATGTTGCTTAATTATAATTAAGTAGTTTTATATATCAGCTTTTAAACTGAACATTAACCCCCTTGCCTCCTCCAATCCACACACAAAAATTGCAAGGCATATTATGTTTTGGGCACTTTTTGTTAGAACTAGAAGTTAGTTTGTAGCAAATTGTCAATTATTTTTTTTATTTTGGAATGATTTGTGCTTCTATTTATAGAGTTTTTTTAGCAGCGGCTTATTGTTCTAGTATGATTACCTAAGTAGTGTATACTGTATAGTCTTCTTGACACAACTAGTTGCAAATTTGGCAACCGTGAAATATTGGATAATGTAGTTAGTTGAGATGATTAGTTATTAGAATAACAGCCAAAATTGTTGAAGCTGTTTGAGTAAGAAGTTTACTACTGTGATATTTTAGTAAGAAAAATTATTCTTTGAATATGTGATACATTGGAATTGGATAAGTGCATAACAGTCACTTATCGTATCATTTTGACTACACTTTTAGATGATGATTTGTCAAACACAATTTTTAAGAAGTTTACATATGATAAAACATTATAATTTTCCTGTAGTGCAAACTTTAACTTTTTTTTTTTTTTTGTGGTTTCATCTTATGTATTCAAAATAAGACTTGCAATTCGGGAAAATGATAAGAAAATATAAAGGACCATCTAAGGGGTCATAGTTTTAAAAAACAATATACGTTTTGGAGATCAAAAACCAAAAATTGGTGCATTCAGGGATCATCCTTGACTGATTTCTTAGAGTTTGGATCCCTAATACATGGTTTTTTCAAACTACGAGTCCTTCCTTAAATATGTGATTTTTTAGACTACAATCCATTAGTTAAATGTGTGTTTTGAAAGTATGATTCCCTAAAATAAACCTAAAGCATGATACATTCAGGTGTCAATTTCCCTTACGATTACAGTCTTATTTATCATCGTACGTAAACATGGCTCATACAACGAAAATATTAATGGATAGGAGTTTACGTTTCAATTTCTGAGCGACCTAACCCAACCCTGTGTAACTATATGCATCATTTTACATGAAAAATCTCAACTTACATTAGGTCTCGAACATTAATTCAACTGGTAGTATTGATGGCAGATTTCATTTTTAAGTGCATACAAAATGTCATATTAGCACGAGCCCTGTTTGCTTGAAGCTTTGATTGTACATTTTCCTGTGGGATTTATGATCTGTGAATTAATGCTAGTGAGACATAATCAATGTTTGTTAGGCCTACGGATTGACTGAAACCACGGGTGGAGTCTCGCGAATTCAAGGTCCATACGAGAGCACAATAGTAGGCACCGTAGGGCGGCTCATTGCCCGTTGCCAAGCAAAGATAGTTGATCCCAACACTGGGGTTAATTTGCCTCCTATGAACCATGGTGAACTATGGCTCAGAGGTCCTTTCATTATGAAAGGTAAATACATATATGTTTCCATCATCTAGTTAACTCTGCAACGTTTTACCATAAACAAATCTGGTGGATGAAAATCATTTGCAATAATGAAAATTGTTGCAGTTTTATGGTTAATTTTAGTGTTACTTGATTGTGTTGTACGTAAAAATTGTGGATTAAACACATTGGAGGTGGAAATCTTAATTTCGGTTACCAGGGTATGTCGATGACAAAGAAGTTACAGATACAATGGTGGATTCATATGGATGGCTGAGAACAGGCGATCTTTGTTACTTTGACAACGAAGGCTTTTTATTTGTTGTCGATCGATTAAAAGAGTTGATCAAATATAAAGGTTATCAGGTGCGCTATTCAAATATGCAAGTATCATAGAACCAGGTTTTTGTTCTTTTTTTTTTTTAAGAAGAAATATTATAGAAGTGATGAATGATCATTTAAAGCTATTTGCATTGGCATGTAGGTACCACCAGCCGAATTGGAACACATTCTACATTCGCACCCAGACATTACTGAAGCAGCAGTGATTCCGTACACATTTTCCTGTTTCCCCGATAATCTCAATTAAAAAAAGGGTTAAAGTCATACAAATACAACTTACTTTTCTCAATTTACCTAAATGACTAATTAGTTTTTTTTTTTGACCAGATGGTAGTTGTACTCCAAAATAACTTGTCGATATGGTATGTGTAACCAGTAACTATGTTGATATGATAGTTTTTGTTTATTCAAATGACAACGTAGCAGGTTTTCAATAACATGATGCTTACGTGGATTTACCATATAAACGTAGTTACTGGTTACACATACCATAAGTTATTTTGGAGTACAACGTGGATTTTGATCTATATAAATAATTTAGAAAATCCACATAAACATATAGATCTTTTTCATACTTCTAAAAACACAAATATAAGATCATTACCGGTAGAACCGGTAATCAGAAGTACCATCTCAACAATAAATTTTAAGTATAAGTACCAATTAGATAAAAAAATAACTAGATTAGTCATTTGAGTAATTTCAGTAAAGTAACATTCATTTGTATGATTTTAGCCCTTAAAAAAAAAGGATACATACTAAAGGTGCTGATTTTAAATGTAAAAATGGGTGTATGATTTTGCAGGTATCCAGATGAGGTAGCAGGTCAAGTACCTATGGGTTTTGTGGTTAGAAGAAGAGGAAGCACCATTGACGAAACACAAGTGAAAGATTTTGTAGCAAAACAGGTTTAATTTAGTTTAATTTATTGTTCTCTTACAGTCAAGCTTAACAACAATTAATAACCCACTAAACAAAGATCGAAAACGAGTAGGTTGCACCATACAAGAAGCTAAGAAGAGTCTGTTTCATCGATTCGATTCCGAAGAATGCTCCAGGAAAGGTACTGAGGAAGGAGTTGATCAAGCTGGCTGTTTCAGGTTCTACTTCTAAGCTTTAGTTCCTTAGTATTTGGTACCTGCTTTTACTTTTACATTATGCCATGGTTGTAACCATCTTATAATGATACTAATTGTGTTTTCTCAACACTAAATTATTGAGCAAATAATTAAGAACTCCGAACTCTTGTTGCTGTAGTACTCTAACCAGCCTGCGGTTGATGTTAAAAAGAAATCTTACATAAAATCACAGATGCATGTTTCTCTGTGTGAATAAAATCATAGCAACTATTGAAAATTGTTTGAAGAGGTGCTTTAGTTCCAAGGGTACGTATCATCAAAGACGACATCGAAACAAGAACCACCATTAGGATCTCTAGGGTTTCATCGAATCCAAACATAAACAACTATCAAATATGATATCTGACCACCGAGAACCGACAGGAACCAATTCTAGATCTGATACAAGGTGATGCCAAATATGTCAAGGTTTTGTGTTTGTATTTTTGAATCTGATTGTTGAACTTTTCTGCTTGATCTATTTCTACATTTGTTTTTGATTTCTTGTTTATCGATCGATTGATTGTTTCATTTCAGATCTTTTGTTTGCATAGATTAGTATAGCTAGGGTTTGATATCCAGATCTAGTTCGTCTTAACGAAGGCTAGTTAGGTTTGATTTCCAAATATGGTTCGTAATATTCTATAATAAATATGTAATGCCAAGTTCATTATAGATTTTTGTTCGTTTTCAGATGTTATAATAAATATATAAATATAATATTTTAAATTTATTCTTCTTTTATTTGAATGTGAAATGTTAAATACTGTTCTTATATTGAATACATAATATTTTGTATTGAATATTCTACATTCTTATATTAAATGCACTATTAGTTTGTTTTGATTTTTTTTTTTTGTTTTTAGATATTATATTGCATATGTAATGTTCTGTATTGAATATGAAACATTTGTATCGAATGTAACTGAATATGTAATATTAGTTTGTTTAAAATGATCCGTCAATTTTAAGATCTTAAATCGAGAATATGTAATATTCTGTATTGAATGTGTATTACTATAGTTCGTTTCAAATTAGTTCGTATTTAGATCTTAATATAAACATTCTGTATTGAGTATGTGATATTAATTTGTTTATGATATTTTTCGTTTTTATATTGCATATGTAATATTCAGTTTTGAATATAATATTCTGTTTTTCATACGAAGATTCCTATATATAAGAAAAAATATTGCTGCTTTTTTTTTTTTTTTTCCCCCTTTTACGTATACATCAATGAATATAAAAAAAGATAAAGACAAATACAATGAAGAAAAGAGAAAAAATAAATCTATCAAAGGGAGAACAGAGAACAACTAAATCAGAAATATTAACCATTTTTATCATTGACATGTCTTTTAAAAATCTCCACTAAAAAGTTCACAATATTTATAGAAGTCTCACTTCAAAGTTCACAATATTTACAAAAGTCTCACCTCAGTTTCATCATTGATTTTCTTGATTTAATGATCAAGATTGGTTCATTAATTTTTCTAGAAAATTTTGGTTCTAGAATGATCTACACAAACACACACACATATGTTATTATGTTTAATAGAACATTTCGAAATCAATTGCATCGAAGGTTGCATCGTTAAATTTTTTTAACTTTTTTTTTTTCTTCATAATCACGATTAAATTAACATCAGAGTAAATTATAGAAATGGTCCCTATGATTTGTTTAAAATTATAAAAATGATCCCTTAACTTTCAAAATTACAGTGGTAGTCCCTCAACCACTATTTACTTGCAGAAACAATTCTTCTGTATCTAAACTTTTTAAAATAACGATTTTGTCATTTTCTCAATTACAAGTTTGGTCTCTACAATATTTAATTTAATTTCAAGTTTGGTCATTTTCCTAAATTTTTATTGTTGGTTTTAAATTTAAAAAATATTATTTTAACAAATTATGATTTAATTCTATATTATTACTATTTATACCTTTTTTTAAATAAATTTATATTTATTTATTAAAAAATATTTTTATTTATATACATAATTTAGTTAATATATGTCTCTTTTATGTATTCAATTTATTTATTTTATATTTCACTTATTAACAATACATTTTTATTATTTATAATTTTTCATTTAACTATCTCATTACCTTTATATATTTTTATGAAAAATATATAAATTTATGTTTTTGTTCGTTTTAAATTAAATATTTTGTTTGGCTAATACGTTTCGATTTAAATACTGTATTACTTTTAATTTAAATATCTTGTTACGTTAATACGTTTTGATATAGATTTATTATTTTATTTGTTTTAATATAAATATTTTGTTATGTCAATACATTTTGATTTAAATATAGATTATAATTGTTTTGATTTACAATTTTGTACATTAATACGTTTTATTCATTTTCACTTAAGTTAGTGAATCAATATACAAAATTAGTGAATCGTAGTGTGTTTCTCACATTTCTCAAGATTTATTTAACTTCTTACGATAATCTAAACCTACAAATATATATAAGGATCTCTTGAAACAAGGGCACCCGAATATCTAATTATATAGGTGAAGTCTTAAAAGTTTTTTTTAAGGTGAGTTATGAGATGTGAAAGTTTTAAAAATTTACACACACGTATATATAAAGTTTTTATTTAATAAATAGAGTCATGTCATATTAAAATCTTCTTTGAATTTGTATAATAGTTTACGAGTTTCAAATGACATTTTAGTATTTTACGTTAGCAAGAACCACAAAATCAGTGAAGTTTTTCTGCCCCCAACAAATATACAAACAACTTAAGCATAATATATAACAGCCCAAAATCATTTCCCAAAAATAGCTTCTCGTGTAACAAGTTTAATCCCCCTAACCCATAATTCAGCCATATTAACACCACCCTCGCACACAAAATGCACCTCCTTGTTCTTTGTCGTAACCACCCGGAACAACCCCGGCTCGTCACCGTCCGCTTTCTTCCTCCGATTCCATCGGAAAGACGAGCTTGGGCCGACCTCAGCCCATTTACACACCACGTTTCGCCTGCTCGATCTCCCCCACCTTAACAACCCACTGCCTTCGACCATTCTTAGTCGTTTCTTATGCGGACACCCTTTACCCCCTTTGCAATGCTTCTTGACTTGACCCCCACCCAACACGAGTCCCCGAGCCATGTGGTCCAACAGAACCTGTTCGGCTTCATTTCCGACACCATCTTTCCGTGATAACTGAAGGGCGGTCTCGTGCCTTGCATTCTCGATGTCACAGATGGCACCTTTCGAGATCAAAAACTCGCAGATCCTTCCATGTCCTTCTCTTGCAGCTAACATAAGTGGCGTGTATCCATCGCTATCAGGGGCGTTAATGTCGTAGTCACCGTTTATTAACATTTCGATGGCTTTAAAATCTCCTCTAGAAGCCGCACGGTGGAGGGTGTAGAATCCGTTGTTACAAGAATTAAGGGTACCCGTGGCGAGGGCATATTCATGCATAACTTTCTCAAAGGCACCACAGTTTACACTTGCTTCCGAAATGCTAATTGCGGTTTCACCATACTTGTTTTGAAGCTTTACGCTGGCTCCAGCATTTACAAGCAACCGAAATGCCTCCACATGACCATTTATAACAGCTACCATGACAGCCGAGTACCCGTTTTCATCTTGTTCATCAAGGTCTACAACACCCACTCGATCAACAAGTTTTTCCAACGCTTCAATGTCATTTACTCGTGTAACAAACATCAAAGTAGAGAATATAGAAGTATCACTCGAACGAGGAACCTTCCCAGACCGAACCACCTCTAAAATGGCTTGTCTTAGGCCTAGGGTCCATCTTACAGATCCGGCAATCGACTGAACACACTGGTTAGCCGTGTTGACCAAACCAAAATCAGCCCCAGCCCCAGCCAGAAGCTTAAGACACTCGATATGTTTATGCCTTGCACATATCATTAGTGCAGTTTCCCCGGCATCTGTTTTCGAATTGAGATTACAGCAGGCATCAATTAGGTGCTGCAGAACGCTGTAATAACCTAAACGTGCAGCCAAATGGATTAACCGAAACCCCATGCCTTTAATGGTTTCAATTGGGGACTCCGCATCAGCACCACATTTCAACAAAACTTCAACTGCTCGTAAATTTGCACAAAGGATGGCATGGTGGATGATTGTCCTCCCAAAATGAGGAATGTTGGGGGAGATATATCGGAGGAGCGTGTCTAAGATTGTTCCAGTTTCTTCGAAATACTCGACTGCACACCAGGTAATGCTGTATGGCTCGGCTAATCCAGCGCCTACTCGAAATTCTTCTCCTGTGGCCATGTCCCATGACCAGGCTCCTAGGCTCACTTTGGTGTCTGTTCTTGCACCAGCCTGATCAAATATTAGATTTCACAGCATTATAATGAGGTTCTGATTGATATTGTACCTGACCCAAAAGAAGGGTTCAGATATTATGTGAAGCAGTATGAAGAGTTAGGAGCTGTTTGTTTACTTATCGATGGAATCATTAAGAAGTTCTTCAAAGGTAAAATGACATCTTAATGATTCCATTAATAGGTAAACAAACAAGACCTTATTCCAGACATTTCGGCAAATGTGTAACTTTTGATCCATTAAGAGCTACAGAGTGCACAACAATCCCATGGAAAGGTGTCAATGGGCTGCACCGAAATTCTCATATTATGAATTTTAGTATTTTAAGCAGAAGTTCGTTTTTTTTTTTGAATGTTTGGCCAAACCTTTAGAAAGCGGAAACATCCAACGTAAAGTTCCTTTTGTATGCTGAGAAGACCTTCTAAAATATATCAATTTTTTCTCTAAAGTCTGGTTATTCATTGTGCTTCCATCAGTAGTTTAACAAAACTATTCACTAGAAATCTTGGGAAAATACATATAGAAGTTCACCTGTAAAAGAAGCCGTACAACAGAGACGTGCCTATTAACAATGGCGGCAACAAGGGCATTACAGCTAACATCGGCATGTAGAAAAGGCTTGGATGACCGAAGCAAAACTCGGGCAGTTCCATTAATGTCTACTCCACACTGAGATTAAACATAGAAATATATATGTATATATGCAAGTTATTCTTGTCATTTCAAATCAAGATCAGAATGTAGTACACACAAGCTTTTAAGGCCAAGCTTTTTGTATATGTAGATCTTGTTAACTACAAGGAATACTAGGGGGCGTTTGGTTCGCTGGAATCTGACGGAATGAAATGGAATCTGTCAAAGGAATGGAATTCTGGAAGGAATGAAATCTGTCCGAATCCAAATACTATAGTTTGTTGAGAATGAGAAGACTTGTTGTTAAAATGATTGCTTTGAAGGAATGGAATTTAAATTCCTTCCATTTTGCAATAAAATGGTCATTCCTTCAAAAGGGGAGATTTTTTTAAAAATGTGGAATGGTCATTCCATTCCTTTGGACTACCAAACAACCCATCAGAATGGAAAATTCATTCCTTTTCCGCCAGATTCCATCAGATTCCAGCGAACCAAACGCCCAAGAATTCTAGGGGTGGGTTCAATGGAAAACCAACATGCATCGGAAAACCCGAGAACCACTTTATAGCCATTGGATCAGGTAATGCATCACACAGAAAGTCGATGCATCACGCGAGAATTTGATGTATCACGCGGGAATTGTGATGCGTTTGTGGTGGTGCATGGATGTTTTCCAAGGTTTTCCGATTGATGTTGGTTTTCCATTGAACCCCTCAATAATTCTATATATTAAATATGTTATAGAAACTAGCAGAACATAGTACCTTCAAAAGCGTATCAACGACATCAACAAATCCTCTGCATGATGCGTTAACGAGAGCATGGACAGCAACAGCAGGGCGAATGAGGTTGGATGCCATTAGAGCTTTAGCCGGCCTGGCTAGACCAAGGTGGCTAGCTTCAACCAAAGCCTCCTCACATGCAAGCTGAGAAGCCCCACCTTCAAGTAATAACTCTAGTATCTCAATATGGCATCCCCTGGCTGCTGCTGTCGTAGCGTAGCCTCGGAACATTTTTTTGTTTACGTTTGCCCCATAAATCTACAACTTACCATAAAACAACTTCATAATTAAACAATATTCCATGTTGATGGTACCATATGTTAAACCATTGCATTCTAAGGTGTTGTCTGTTTTTTAAAATGTTGATGTCTACGGACTTAGCTGTAAAAATTTGCGGTCGGAAGAGAAGGCCTAAAGGTCTGCAGACTTCTGCAGACGCGGGAAGACGTCCGCTGACGCGGGAAGACGAAAAAAAAACAAACCACTTTCATTTAAATCATTTTTCCGCGTCTTCGAGTTTGCAGACATAAAAGGTTCGAAGATCTTCTAAAAAAACAAACTATGATTAATCATTAAGTAAGCATTAATTCTGCAAATTTGGCCAATAATTTCAAAATTCAAATTTGCAAACCATCACTTTCAAAATCCAAATAACGATACCTAATCAGTATTTGTAGTTAATTTTCCAAATTTAAATCATGATGAAACAAAGAGAAAAGTCCAAGGCCGGTCAAATCGTCGCTCATAATTGGAAAGAAAATGCCAAATATTTGAAATAATTGATCATTATTGATTCAACAAAACAAAACGGAAAACAGATCATTGTAGGCTTCTGGTTCTGGATTACAACTTCACAGTGGATGGTTGATTGAAAATGTGTTTTTCTATTTTTGGTTTCATCAAATAAACATTGAAATAGTACGATCATGATCACGATCTGTTAGCATGAAAATCTGAATTATTCAACAAATTAAAACCGATCGAATCATATTCATATTATATTACCAGTAGCTTTCTGACGAGGGTCACATTTCCGGCATGAGCGGCGAGGAAGAGAGCAGTAACATCGGTTTTAAGCTCTTCAAACTCGAGTAGAACCTCGGTCGGTGACTCACCGTGTAACACGATCTCCGTCTTCTTCGATTTCAAACAAACAGTTGAAACAAAATTCAAATCAATAAAAGGATCCAGCAGACACTCGAGAGCGGCTTTGAGATCATTCGCATGCGCAGCTTCAACCAGGCGTTGAGAAATTTTCTCCTGGTAAGTTTCCACATGAAACAAATGTTTCTTCACTCCACCGCCGGTGGAATCGCCGGCGTTAATTACCGTCATATATTCCGGTGGTTGTCAGTGAGAGGTGGAGCAGGGAATTGTGCGTTATTAATTTGTTTTACATCAATCATAATGCATATCTATATATCATCTTTTATATATAATTATATAATTAATGCTTTATTAATAATCGTTTTTAAATATAGACAGACACAAATATTGCATTATATATATGAAGAACAATATTTAAATTAAATATGGTTAATTACTGGAAAACAATATTAAAATTAATTTATGTACATATTTTACATGATTGTTTTATTACATTCTTTGTTTGAAATAACCCCTCTATATATATATAGTATAATAACCGTGTACTACACGGAATAGTTAAATAACTTGTTTTTTAAAACTTTATATAAATTTGGAAAATTATTACAAACTACAAATAAAGTAGCAATGTTATACTGCTAAAGAGATTATTGAAAATATATAAAGTACGTAACTAAAGGTAAAATACATAATTAAAAAATAAAATAATAACAAAAAAAGGAAAAAATCATAGAAGCTAAGGAAATACATGATTATAGACTCAAATATAAAATAAAAGATCAAGATAATAGGAAGATGTTTTTTTTGTCTAAATTAATTTAATTAATGCAATTTAGTTTAATATAAAAATTGTAGATTATACACGTTTTATATCCAGGTTATGCCAATTGACGTTTTAGTTAGGCGGCAAGTGACATTTATTATAATATAATTTTAAAATATACAAATTTAATAATAATGATTTATTTATTTTGCCACCTAGAAACTGTAAAGAGGATCGTTTGAAGTTGAACTGGGGAAAACGGTAACGAACCGGCGGTTGGGTGAACAAAGTAATTGGCGTTACATGACTGCCGGATTCGGCCGGCTCAAATTTCGTCCTTCTTTTTTTTTTTTATTATTATTATTTAAAACAGATAACAATGAAGAGGCAATCTCAATTATTTCTTATGATATAAATAAATATAATATCTAACACAAAAAAGTAGGGAAAGTGCCTAACCGAAAACTCATTAAATCGTTTAATTCAACTAGAAAGAAAAAAAAAACGTTTAATTACTTTCAAATAACCTAAAAATTTATAAAAGTTAATTTAATCAGCAATTCGGACCGGTTCATTTTTTAGTTTGGTTTTGTGGGTAAATACAAACCCAAACTTTTATTTTATATAATACAATACAAAATTATTTATTTACGATTATATATTATGCAAACAAAAAAATTGATCCATTTCGATTTTACATTCTAACAAAAGAAAATTTGAACATTTCATTTACAAGTTTTTCCTAACGTAAAAAAATGAACCATTCTGTTTTCTTACTTTTTTTGAATGAAAAAACTATAAACCATTTTATTTTTTAGATTTTTCGAACGAAAAACCGCTAGTTTTTTTAGAACGAAAAAAATATAAACCATTCTATTTTTCCAAGTTTTTCCATATTCCAAACATAAAAAACTATGAAACATTTCGTTTTTTTGTTTTTCTGAATCGAATCATTCCATTTTATTAGCTTTTTTGAACGGAAAAAACAATAAACCATTCCATTTTCAAGTTTCTACAAACGTAAAAAATGCAAAGCCATTCCGTTTTTTAAGTGGTTTTGATCGAAAAATTATAAACCATTTCATTTTATAAATTTTCCGAATGAGAAAACTTCGAACAATCGACTTTTATTAGTTTTTTCTATCGAAAAAAGCTACTAATCATTTCATTTTTATGGTTTTTCATTTTTCAAACATAAAAAGCTATGAATCATTTCATTTTTTGAGTCTTTTCAAAAGGAAAAACGCAAAAAAAATTTTGAGTCTTTTCAAACGGAATTTTTTTAGTTTTTCCCAAGGAAAAGGCTATGGATTATTTTGTTTTTCAGAAAAACTCAAAAACATAATGGTTCGTAGTTTTTTCGTTCGGAGAAATAAATAAAAGAAAACGGTTAAGATTTTTTGTTTGGAAAAACTGAAAATCAGAATTATTCGTAGTGGTTCTTTTCGTTTCCGAAAACAAAAAATCAGAATTGGTCAAATTTTTTGGTGCAGAAAAAAAGAAAAAAAAAATTGTGTTGTTTTAACCGGACATCTAGGGGTAACCCTAAAAATCCGAATCCATGAATTGAAATAGTTTATCTCAAGCTTAGGGTGTGTTTTGCTCAAAAATAATTATCGGGTGCTATTATTCCCACTTCCTAAATGTCTAATTCTATCCCATCATTATTACTATATTATTAGAAAATCAGTTTTTATAATTAATTAGACAATAGAAAAATGACAAAATTTACCATTTCATTTTTCAAGGTTAACCTAACCCTTTTTCTACCCCATCATGAGGTTCCCTTTATACATAATGTATGATGCAATTAATGCAATGTTTTGAACTTTAATTATGTGAAAATAATGGTAAGAATTACGAAGCCATTATACAAGTTTAATTTGAACATTTATATTTCTAAGGTGAATAAATTATGTTACAAAACATTAGCATTCATATACTTTAGATACCAGATCTTCCATGGAAATGATCATGCAAGAAATCAAGAATGGCAGAAATGACCATATCCTACGAATCTTAACTTCGATTCGTAAATATCTTGTTGAATTCTCATCACTCTCAAGCACATTATAATTCGGGTTTCATTTTGTACCTGTAAACATCCGTCTCACTACGATCCAACGGTGAACGGCTAAAAAAAAATATAAGTGTCAACAACTTCAATTCTATGCATAAAAGTTGCATTAGTATGATCGATCAGATATTCAGTCACGTACGTAGTTTTATCTGAAAATTTTTTAATCATTCATCAAATATTCAGAAGTAATAAACTTTGCTTTAGGGTGATTTCTGCTTCAGATGATAGATTTTGTTATGCTTTAAGAAAAAAGGGTTTCTTTTTGGTAAATTGTTACAAAAAAAGGTCAATAATGAGCAACCTTTTTACAAGGGCAAAACAAATTAAGTTGAGTACCTCTGTGCCATTTGTTTTTTAAGACATTAGATATGCGAAAACCTTCTCATGTCTTCAATTTTGATTATTACATGTCAAATGTTTTCCTTTTGAAGACATAAGTGCTAAAAAAAGATTTTATTATAAAAAACAAACGACATCAATTAAATCCATGCAAAACGTATGAAAAGAAGCATTGTACGTAATACGAAGAGTAAAATGTGGGCAAAGGATAGATTAGATACCTTAATTAGTTGTAATTTCCAGTTAGAGAACTCTTCAAGAGATCATAGTGTCCATAATCATGATAAAGAACACTGATTGGGTTTTCTTTCCCATACTCTTGTCCATATTCTGCTATAACTTTGATAGAATTGGACTTCTTATCCCTCATGTAAACTGTGATAGGCACCCTGTAAGAAGATGATAAATTCCCACAAATCAAGAAGGAAAGCTTCAACAACAGCACACATCATAAAAACATGTAGACTTGCATCAAATTAAGACATTCTTTGTTTACCTCTTAATGGAATCATGAAGAGGTCATTTTACCTTTGAATTAAGAAGTAAACAAACAACCCCTAAGGACTTCATTCAATAAACATTTTAACGACTCATATGAAAATAGTTGGCAAGAAAGTATACCACCATACTTAATTAGACCACTGAATCCTATGGCACAGTAGTTGAGAAGTATAACAGAGAAAACAAAACTTAAACGTACTTGAGGACGTGTGAGGACATAAGCAGTTCTGGTTCACCACCCCAGACGTGTGATCGTTGCATATGCGAGACATAAGTCTGGAAATCACCTTCGAGAAACCTGAAACACCATGGTTTAGCATATTTAGTTGCTGAAGCAGATCAACCAAAAAAAACATTAATCATGTTAATGTATCAACCATGCCATGTTTACTTACTCCCATCTGTTAACTGATTGACCAATTTCCATTTCGAAAATTGAAATATATCCCAAACGAAATGCAACTAATTAGTTATTTTCTCGAAGATTCAATGCAAAATTACCTATCTACATACTAGTGGTCAAAGACTTGTATCGAATCAAGTGACAATAGAGTAATCGAGCCGAGTACAGCAAAGCTCGACTCGAGCTCAAGAGTGAAACTTGAAGCTTGAAACTCGACTCAAGCTTGATCAAGCCTAAAACTTTCTAGCTTGAGCTCGAGCTCAAAAAAGACATTGATACACTTGAGCTTGACTCGAGCTCCACGATTTTACAAGAAAAAATAACAAATATATAATTTGGTGGGTCAATGACTCGAAACAATAGACTACTAGACTTAATTATTTATATCCGAAATGGTATCATTGTATTAATCTTGCGAGCCTCACGAGTTGAGTAGTTAAATAAACAAGCTCGGCACGATAAACTACTCGAGTCGCTTGAGCTCGAGCTCGACTCGAATTGCATTGAATAGATTTTGAATATTTTTTGAGTCAATCTCGAGTAGCTCGTAAGTTTGCTCAACTTGATTACACCCCTAAGTGACATCACATCTTACATTTGTTTTGGGACATAAAACACAGTTTCTAAAACATATATATCATCATCCAAATATCGTCTTACCATTCGGTTTCAGCCCGTCTCTTGACCAACTCATTCACAACCTATCAAATAAGTTGATACATAATTCCATGGAAAGCAACAGCATAAGTACGACAGTGAAACCAATATATAATTAGTTTACAATTAAGATACACAAGAATTACATTCCACTTTGCACCTGTGAGGTCCAAAACATAAAAGTGCACCACAAAACTAAAGAAGCTTTATCACTGGTCTCTGAGATATTATACTCTCTGTGTTTCAGATAGAGAGATACAATTTGAATTTAAAGAATCCTGCGAACTCAAAATTGTGATTGACTGGGGCATTGATGCAGGCCTGAGGGTGGATGATCGGACCATAATGTTCCCGGAGGCCCAAGACAGAGTGCACAATAAAAGAGGGTAAACGGAAAAGGGCCGTAACTTTTGACCCGGGTCTCCGTTTGGGGCCCGTCAGGTGTCCACGCAGTGGCAAATGGCCAAAAGCGGTTTGCCCAAATTCAACCCGGAATGAAAGTTATGGGTTTTTTGAGTTTTTCTTTTGGTTCCCTGGGTCGACCCGTTGGGTTTTTGACCCGTTTTTAATTTCTCGTCTCTATTTAAACTATGTTTTATCATTGTAAGTCAGCAGATTAAGAAAACTTTTCATTTGTCTAAATTCCGAAATCTATATGTTTTTTGAAGTCTAATTGTTTGGTATTCTGAGGAATCAACAAACTTTTAGTAGAGTTTAATATGGGAATTCGTAGAATCACAAATTATTCTGTTTCTCATTTGCTACGCTGCATCATGCATCCATATGTGACTTCACAACAAGTATGCATTCGAATGTGTTGCCTTAAATATTCAAAAGCATGATCTATACGATCTAAGCCAACAAGTATGCGTTCTAAATTTCTAATCCATCTATTGAAATTGATGACTAGAATTTCAATAAGAAACCTAGCGAACTGTATTCTAATCGCCTCAAATTGAAATCCAAACAGAAAATGAAGTCATAAAATCATGTTAATTGTTAATTAAAGCGGAGAATAGGGTTGTAGTTGTTTAATAACACCTTGGTTCTAAGGTCATCAGCAAGTTCCTTGGTCACAGTCTCCCTTGTACCTGGTCTTCCTGCTCTCAAACAGGCACCCTGTACAACAGAGCGAAACAAGCATCTTCCATCTCCAGGTATGCCTGTAAATGAAACGGTTTCCACAACAATAAATCAATAATCATTCATCTTATTGGATATAATTCATAAATCGAGACAGACACACATACTAATCACACCGAAATCGAGAGCGAATGAGAAGTTTCTAGGTTCTGACATGAATTTATCAAATTCAAACCCTCTTAATTGATAGATTTAGAAATTTCTAAATGGAAATGGAGAATTTTACCTGCGTGGAAGAAGAATTTGCGTTTGGAATGTTAAAGTGAAGTGATCTAAGAATCAAATTCGTTTTTCTCCCTTGTGAATCTTCTGTCGTATGGTTTATATTCTTTGAGGTGCCGTTAGCTGATAGATAATACCAGGGATAATTGCGCAAAAAACCCTCAATTTGTCAGGTATTTGTGATTAAAACTTTAAACCATCTTTTTATTGGATAGAAAACCTCAAACTAACTAAAAATCAGTAAATCAGAGTTTTATCAATGGGTAGCCGGTTGAAACCGGTTATTAATCGTACGTGAAATTTGTCAGGTATTTGTGATTAAAACTTTAAACCATCTTTTTATTGGATAGAAAACCTCAAACTAACTAAAAATCAGTAAATCAGAGTTTTATCAATGGGTAGCCGGTTGAAACCGGTTATTAATCGTACGTGAACCAGTAAATAACCTACATGGAATAAATTTTAACTCTTGAAACCGGTTATCAAGTACTACGCATCATTTAAATCCCCGTTGATAATATTTTATTTGTAATTTTTAAACGGGATTATATCATCAACGATGGTTTAAATGATGTGTAATACTTGGCAACCGATTTCAACTATTATAATTTATTCCAAGCAGGTTATTTACCGTTTCACGTAGGTTTAATAACCGATTTCAACCGGTTATCCATTGATAAAACATTGATTTGCTGATTTTTAGTTAGTTCGGGGTTTTCTATACAACGAAAAATGGTGGGGTTTTAATCACAAAAAACTTGCAAGTTTGGGGTTTTTTGCGCAATTACCCCATAATATTATTATCATTTTTATTAGACAATTAACTATATAAATAATAATATTTTAAATGATTAAAACAAAATTTTACTGAGACATTTGCTAATTTATTTCTGAAATTTAATGGTTGAGTACTTCAACCATTATTTTAGGGATAAATGTAAAAATACGAACTATCTTTTACGTTTTTAACGATAATAATAATTTATCTTTTTAACGTTTATATAAATAATTTTTTATTTGTAAAATGTTTAACGACTAATTTGTAATAATAATTCATCAACAGGTTACGTACATAAATAGCAACTATCTTATAGTTTTTAGCAAATCTATTTTAGACATTTATACCATTATTATTAGGTTTAAACATTTTAAAAAATAGGAACAACCTTTTACTTTTTAACGATAATAGCAACAATTTATATTTCTTAACGTTTATAACATTAATTTTTTATTTCTTAATATTTATAACAATTAACGTGTGATGACATGTTACAACAAAAAAGTAACAACTATCTTACATTCTTTACGATCATATCAATGATCTATGAAAACATTTATGAATCCTTAGACATAAGAATTATATATTAATTTTGACACACTTAGAAATAAGAATTTAATTATTTCAAAATAAGATTTTCTAATAGTTTATCTTAATGAGAGACAATAATATTTTTGATAGACAGAAACATATTGATCAAAACAATTTTAAATGTTTTTTGGGTATATATTTTTTTTCCTTTTCATGTTCTTTCTTAAATTATTAAAATAACTAATAATATTTATAGACATTTTTTTTTGTAATAATAAAAGGGAGAGGAAAAACTAAGTTGGGTTGTTTGTAAGAAAATTATGGTCCGTAAAGAATTGGATGATTTAGGTTTTGTTTAGTTAATGAAAATCAGTCATTTTATGGAAATAAAATAAGTATATGTGTTTTGTGGACGAGAGTTCAAAATAAGCTTTAAAATATTGATAATCCGCTAAAGGAGTTTCACTGTCTTATGTTAAATATTACTTACTAATTATAATCTAAAATTAAAGGAATAAAAATCGAAAATAGTAAAAAAGTTAATAATAATAATAATAATCAATAAATCAATGTTATAAACATTAAAATAGATCATTGCAATTATTGTAAAAAAAAAGGTAGTTATTATTTTAATTTGTAACATATTAGGTTAGTTGCTATAAACATCATAAAAATAAAAGCTTAATGTTATAAATGTTAAAAAAATTAAATGTTGCTAATATCGTTAAAAATGAAAGATAGTTGTTATTATTTACGTTTAACCTGTTTTTTTATTGAAACACAAATAATGATTCAAAATATAAAACAATAAAAGAAATCATATTTTAAAATGTATTTTTCTCTCGTTACGAAAATTCAATTGTAGAAAATAGAAAAGAAGCTATGAAGTAAATATAATTTTCTTACATATCAGATAATAGTAGAAAAGTAATTTTACTTTGAACGTACTTGTTATATCAAATAAAAATATTTGCGTTATGTAATGATTACAAGTACGTTGCAACACATACAGTTTAGTCAGTTGGGTATATATAATGAGTCAATCTAGCAGGAATAAAAACGATATTTGGTGCAGTGAAAAAGTGAATTTGAAAGTTGCATTTATATAAGTCAACAAGGAGAGATTATCAGTCTATTGGTGTTTCGCTAGCTCGATCTCAATGACAGTCTGGACCGGGAATGGGCATTGGATATACAAGCAAACAAGATTTATTCAATTTAAAATATGGCTTGCAAACTAAGGGGTCGTTTGATTCACAGATTTTTTTTTCTGGGATTTGCATTTTGTTAAAGGATATGCATTATGCAGCATTTGCATTTCTCAGGATTTTGTCAATGAATCTGCATTATCTTTTAGGAAAAAATTGTTAATCTGAAAAATGTAAGTTAACTAGGATTTAAAATCCTAGTTGAGAGGTTGGATTTTTAAATAACAAAGAAGGAAAGGATTTAAGAAATCCTGAGATTTTAAATCCTTACTGAAATCTGCGAACCAAACACATAATTTTGAATGTAAATCCCAGTGAATCTCAGGAAATCCGCGAACCAAACGACCCCTAAATGTTCAAGTCTCGAATGGATTGAAGTGTCGCTGGAATTTGTGGATTATAAATAAACTTATTTTATGTACATGCCTCTCCTTTCCAAAATCTACGAAGGAGAGGTCTTCAATTCCACTGAGGAAGCTATTTGTGTTTTATGCATAAAACTCTTAAGCATACAGATACTCTGTTTGAATGTGATAAAGCCGTCTTGTGAATTTTGATGGCATTATGCAATAATTACAAATAAGTCATTTAAACATAAAATTTTTAATATACATAACCAGAACCATCCCGTGGATTTTTGTCAGCCGCCAGTTTGATATCATGATGAATTTGTGTTTAAAACTATACACTTACGTGTGTATCACTATTTAATTTATTAGTCTTTATGTAATAATAATTAGGAAAATGTAAAGGAACTATTTTTTTTTTTTTTTAAATGTTAATTCCAAATGTTGAGTTGAAACTATGAATTTTCATTTAGACAGTACCAACAATTTAAACAATGAAAACAAAACACATAGGGTGGGAAAGAAAACGGGATCCATCTTGGATGATTATGGTCAATAGATATTAATGAGTTCAAGATTCTTTTTAATATCTCATTCCTATTCTTTTACCTTAAAATTTTTGAAGGCCCATAGTAAAATGGGACTCCTTTGCAGTTGACAAGGTTGCACATGCAATAAGCCGACCTGAATGTGATAAAGTGAAGAGATTTTAGGGTGAGGGGTGTTCGCCCATCTCAAATTTAACATTTTGGACAAGTCCCATCAACTTTTCTTTTTCCATCATTTCTATTCTAATATTTGAAAATACCCAACATTTTATTATTTTTATCTCAATACCCACTTATCCAAATAATTTTATAGAGAGAGAGAGAGAGGCCGTTGGAAGGGGATCATTCACTGTAGGAGGGAGAGAGAAGCATGGAGGGGGTGGTGTGGCGAAGCCGCCAAGCTGGCAGGGTATACGGTACGATATACACATTGCTCTTAGAGTGAAACTGTGAAAGGTATATTAACATATCTCAAACTCATCTTTCTGTACATCTCAGCGTCACATCATCTTTTCTATCTTCACCTTTTAAAACAATTCTAACTTGAAGATATACACATTTCTAAACATTTCCATCTTTCTTAATTTTTTTTTAAAAATAAATTCATTTTAATTAACAAAACAATTAATACTAAAATAATTAATTTCATAAATACTTAAAAACTATAATAAAATTATGAAACTAAAAATTAAAAGCTAAAAAATTACGAAACTAAAAACTAAATAAATTACAAAACTAAAAAATAGGAATAACCTTGTTGTAGTTGTAAAAATAGCGTGTAGAAAAATGTAATGAATGTATTAGTTATAGAGGATAAATAAATAAATATATAGAGAGTCAAACAAAAGAATATGGGAGAAGGGTCGAGTGGGGTAAGGAAGCTGAGGGAGGGCGTTTTTGCGCGGGGCCGAGCACCCGGGGGTGGTGTTCCTGTCGGCTTGGTGCCGATGTGGCAAGCCGCCCAAGCTTCGGCCTGGATATACTGTTCACTCTTAGAGGAAAGCTTGGTAGTGGTGGATTTCGTCTCTTTGGCAGGTAGCAGAGATAATCATTCATTTGGAGTGAAAATTTTGGATGATGTTGGTTGTGACTCAATTCGTTGAATGCAGAGATTAACATAAAGTGTCATAAACCAACTTAATTATATATATATATATATATATAGGGGTGAGTTCAATGGAAAACCACTATGCACCTGAAAACTATGGAAACCTATGTATACCGTTCGATTTGATGCATTTCATGAAAAACGCTGTGGCATGATCGTAAATAATGTGATGCATCACGCGGGGAATTTGATGCATTTGTGGTGGTGCAGTGCGGTTTTCACAAGTTTTCAGGTGCATTGTGGTTTTCCATTGAACCCCTCTCTCTCTCTCTCTCTCTCTCTCTCTCTCTCTCTATATATATATATATATATATATATATATATATATATATATATATATATATATATATATATATATAAAGAAAACAAGTTTAAGTAATTAATTGTAGGAATTAAGTTGATATATAGAAATTATATATGTGAATAAATCAACATATATAAAGTAACACATATATATATATATATATATATATATATATATATATATATATAAAAGGAAAAGGAATATATAATTAGCTAGACACAATCTTTGAGACAAGCATTACGATCTTCCCAACAATATGGTACAATCTGCTTGTAACAGCAATAACAATCAACGTCGCCCGGTCCAACCCCACGATGACATTCGCTTTTTAAGCACTGCTCATCATCCGCCTCCATCGTTACTGTTACTGTTACTGTTACTGTTGCGTTCCTAATATCTGTATTTGATCTCCATCCCATCTTTGTCTTTCTACCAACTATATTCATATTTGATGTGCCTGTGCCTGTGCCTGATCGACACACAACCATCAATCATAATTTATATATATATATATATATATATATCCATCAACTTATATATATGTTTTTTTTTGTATTTCATGATCGAAAAAAAGATCGAGAGAAAGAGAGAGAGAGAGAGAGTATGCATACATATACATTCATGGATGGAGGCAATGAGGAAGATGAAGACAACCAGAGACCTGTAGCAAGTCATATTGGAATTCTAAGATTGAACAAGAATTTGATAATGGCATTGATCGAAATCGGAAACAAACATATATATATATATATATATATATATATATATATATATATGTAGAGGGAGGTTCCATTGAGAACTTTTGTGCATCGAGGCACACAAGAACCTTCACTGGCCCTTGGATGAAAAGAATGTGTGAGTTAGATCAAATGGCAAATGGGTAATTAAATAGAAAGTTTAATGCATCACATAATGAAATTCGCGGATGGGTAAAACAGAAATTATGCAATCCTTATTTAATTATTACACTTCCAAAATTAACAAAAATAATACAAATATAAAATACATCAAAATACATTCATATCGTTTATCTTTTCGTGCATATCGTTCATCTCTTCCAAAATCAAAATACATCAAAATACAAACATGAATCGTTCATACAAACATAAATCATGCATATCGTTCATCTCTTCCAAAATCAAGAGGGGGCTAAGAGAGAGGAGAGAGAGAGATAGAGAGAAAGATTGAGTGGTTCTAGAAAAGAAGTTAATGATGATTTTCATACCAAATTTAGCTATTAATTATCTTAAAAATATTTAAATTCAAAAATAATTTCCATACATTTAATATCCCCTAAATTCCCTTTGTGCACCATTGGTAGATAGTCTGATGCACAAAGGTTCTCAATGGTGCCTCGATGCACAAAAGTTCTCAATCGAACCCCAATATATATATATATATATATATATATATATATATATATGGTATTTCAAATTCTGTCTTTGGATTCTCTACATATATACTGCATCTCATTATATTAATGTAATCTAATTTCCTGTATTGAAATTTGCATTTTACAATCGCTTATTTAATACAATTATTTTACTTGAATCTATATGCTTATTTTATTCTCTACATACTGCATCTCATTTTATTGTTTATGTAATGTATTTCTGTAATACAATATTATATTCTGTTAATATTATAAAATTGCATCTCATTTTATTGTTTATGTAATGTATTTCTGTTATACAATATTATATTCTGTTAATATTATAGAATGTTTTTAAATCTTCATATTATATCATATTATAATTTATTATAAAATACATAATATTAAGTATTAATTTTTATCCCTTTTATTTATTTCTATAATATTGACTTGGTGTCTAAATTTGTAACTTTTCAGTTTACATTTGGATGAATGAAATTTGTTTAAATTTAACTTCAACTATATTTGGTTTTGGGTTTATTACGAAAAAAACAAACATGTTTTCATGGTTTTTGCGTTTTCGTTTCTCAATGTTATTTTTTTTAGTTTTGTGGGATATGACTATTAGATTCCGGTTTTAATTATTAAACCGGATTTTTAGAGACTGAAAACAAAAGAGCGCCACATAATATTGGTCTTAAAAACTAAACCGAAAAAATCAAACTATATTGGTTTTTAAATTAATTAATTATTTTATCTAACATCCGTATATCTTTAATAATTCTTAAAATACAAGAAATGGAGTTTGATTTTTTATAATAAAAAATATGGGCTTTAAAATTGTAAAATAATAACTTTAATAGTTAATCTAAGTTAAATTTGTAAAATAATAACTTTAAACGGACGACTGACCTTTCCCTTTTTTATTATGGTTCTCCACATTGCACTGTCATACTTTCCCGTTTTTAATAGTTGGACCATTAAATTTCATTATGTATTTTACTCCCATTTGGTAACTAAAGTTTTGCTTTAACCATTCTTAGGCTAATAAAAAGTTAAACTAATTAATAACTAGGGTCGAGTTCCACGTAGTACCATATTAGATTGGAATACTGGAGTAACATATTTATGTACATGTTTATTATGATAAAATGTTAAATTTCATGTAAATTTGTAATATACATATTTTCAAAATTACATTCTAATTGGCTAGTTCACATCATTCACATGTTCATTATAATAAAATGTTTAATTTCATGCAAATTTGTAATATGTACGATATGCACATGTTCATGCATATTTCACTTTTGAACATGTACATATTGTTATTTTGCATTAAATGTAACATTTTATCATAATGAATATGTAAATGTTGTGAATTAGTTAATAATAATGTACATTTGAATTTTAATGCATAAATGTATGGTATATTCGATGAATATTGTTACAATATTAGTTTATACATGCTTATAAAAAAATTTATATATATTGGAGAACCTTAAAGAGCCACAATGCATCGTAAAAATTACAGGGTGTGTCAAACGAGAGGATTTTACATCACACTGGGGATTATGCATCACATGGAGAGATTGTGTATCATGCGAGGGAATTATGCATCGCTCATGAGGATTTTGATGCACAAGGAGAGGATTGTGTATAACTATCACCGCATAATGCAAATTCACTTTTGAATTGTGTACAATAGCTCCCATGTAATCGATGCACACTGTTTCTTTTGCAATGCATTGTCATTTTTCAATAAACACTGGTTTTACATTGAACCTATTTCTATATGTGTGTGTGTGAGACCACCAGTCCACTACTGTGCATCGAAGAACTGAAAAATCAACTGCAACCTTTAGATTAAACATATTTGCATGAATCATGATGCACTTAACTGAAAAAATCAATGCATCCTGATACACATATTAGATGTGTGAAGAAGTATTTCAGAAAAATATACATTTTATCAAATCAATAATTATTTTATATTAATAGATAATTTTACCCTTAAACATACTTGAATGTCAATAATTTATATTATGAAATAAATCAATATGTTTTCACGTTTTTTGCGTTTCGTCCCTCCATGTTTTTTTTTTTATAAAAGTTCTCAAGTTAAATTTTTTCTTTTTGGTTTAATGAAAAACAAATATTAATAACCCAGATTTCCAGTCTCTAAATATCCGGTTTTTTAGGCTCAACATTTCCCACTTTTTAAGGGGTTTATGGTTTTCACTCGATCCTATTTTCTTGTGTCATCATTTCTCATTTTACATCTCTCAACAAAAGTCTATAAGTTAAAAACTCCCTTTTTAAGTTTTGTAATAAAAAAAGGTTCTCCCTTTTTCATATTGAATTGTTGATTGAGAAAGGAAATATTTATAAAAATTAATCTATGTTTATTTTTTTATAAGTCAAATAAATTCATAAATGTTATCTTTTATATACTGGTAAAGAATTATTTATCATGTGGTACATGAAAAAATATATGGAGTGAAAAAGTTAAAACTAAAATGAAATAGAAATAAATGAATCAGAACACACATGGCCGGTTCTTGAGGGGGAGGACTGCACAGCCGCACAGGACCCCAGATTTGTTAGAGTCTCACTGATACTTATTTGTTTCTTTCTAGTGCAACATGAAAATATGAAATCTATGTAATTTTGTACGAGGTGTTCTAAAAATTAAATGAACACAATTTGTTACATATGTATTTTTTTTAGATACTTAAACATAATAATATACGTATTATTAATACTTTTTATATTATAAAATACTCATATTTTAGGGTCTTATTTTAAATTTATGTCACAGGGTCCTAAAATTCTGGGACGGTCTTGCCAGTAGTAACATACATTGGTATTTTCCGGGTTATTAGCATGCATTGTCCGAATCTATCGGGTACGATGGATCATATGATAAGAAATAGCCAATTCAATTGGCACCTAATTTTACTCCAAAACCAAAATCAAAACCGAAACCGAAACCATGCTTGCATCCTTCTTTTATCGTTACCTTCGCCATCGATGGCTTCTTCATTTCTTCATATAATTATTATTTTATGGGTCTCGTCTCCGTTTTCATACGAACACATTTCTTAGCCTTTCCACCCGACACCACAACCACAACCACAACCACGATGATCCCTCGCAGACGTCGAATCTTCTTCACCTTTGCTTCCTTAATCTTATCCTTCCTCCAAATCTTCTTTAAAAGAATCCACATTTCTACATCAACCAATTTCCTGTTTCCATTCCACAACCACTTCCTCGCGATCCTCTCGTTTTTCGATGATCATATCATCGTCTTTCAAGATCTTATCGAAACCCTTTTCCCATCGTCTACCCTTTTCTTCGACAAGATCGATGGTCTCCTCCAGGCATCAGATTCTTTACCTCCAAAGCTCGATGATTTCATGGACCACCATGTCCCTAAGCTTATGCAACGCGTACCCTTTCTCCAACGCTTTTTCAAGAAAGATGACAAGGAGATTGTCATCGATATCACTTGTCATGGTTATAGAATCGAACCGGAAAACTCTTCCAAATACGAATGTGTCACGAAACCAGATGATGAAAACGATAAAGGGAACCACGAGCATTCGAAAGTTGCCAATAATGGCTTTAGTCCCATGAAAGTGCAAGTAAAGGGAATGGAAGACGACAACAATGAGGATCATGATCATAAAGAACACGAGACCATGGAAGATAGCACCGGAGAAATTCTTTACTCGGCAAAAGCTACTATGAGCCATGACGAAATTTTTCGCTCTGAAGATCCAATTTACGAGCTATTTGAAGCAGGATGGCACATGTCGCCACGAGCCCTCTCAAGCGCTTCCTCCGTATGATATATCCCAATCACCATGTAATCGTAATCGTGATCGTAATCCTAATCCTTTGTAAGCAGTTCGATTTCTTCAATTAATTCTTTTATATTGTTTTCGTGTTTTCATCAAAACCATGAGATTTTGATTGTAATTCCGGGTTTTAAAACTTGATTTATGTTTATTTTAGTTCTATTAAAATTTGAGTTCTCAATAAAAATTGATGAGTACGTTTTGGTGGAATCAAGCCATAAGATGGTTACCATTAGATAATTAAGTTTAATCCCTTGACTTTTATTGCATGAAAGGGTAATATACATATGTCCAGAGGAGGGTTCATTGGAAAACCAACATGCATCGGAAAACCTTGGCAAATCTCCATGCATCACCACAAATGCATCACCGTTCCCGCGTGATACATCAAATTCCCCGCGTGATGCATCGACTTTCTGCGTGATGCATCATCTAATCCAATGGCTATAAAGTGGCTAGTTTTTATTATTTTTCATTATCATAACTTTAATATTTTTCACTCCACAACTTCAGGTCTTGATTTATAAAGATGATTATATGCTTGAACGACTTCCTTTATTGATGTAAATTGGGTCGTATATAAAAGAATCATAAATTTTAGGTCTATATTTAGACAGTCATAAAAAAATACGTATATTACTTTTCATATTACGGGTTACACCAATGTCAACCAATATTGATTTATCATATTACCATCAATTTATAACAAAACGACAAGAGAAATAAGTGGTATGTTTAAAAAACATGCCTAAAAATCAACCTAATAATATGTTTGGTTGTGCACTGGTGCATCTCTTTGTTACTATTCCGTACTGAATCCATTATAGGATTCATGTGTTTAAGTAATTAGTTATATGGGATTTAGTAAATCATTTTAACATTTTGATTTTTTTTAATGGAAAAACGTTCTAGGGATCAAAATAATAGAATACTAAAAAAATGATGGTTTTTTCAACATAAAACCTAAATTAAAATGTGACATCACTTTTTAACATGAACAGATCACCGATATTATATTTCACAGTTTTAATAACAAAAACATAACATGATGACTAAAATGATTTTAAAAAAAAAATATATTGTAGGATCAAACTGATAAAACTGTTAAAAAAAATATTTATTGATTGTTTTCAATTTTAACCCTCAAAATCTTATAGGTGGCGATTCTCAACTTCTCGTTCAAATTTATATATATTTAAAGAAATAATTAAAAAAAAACCTTGTTTAATACATTTTCTTTAAAATCTTTACCAAAAATAATAAACAAAAAAATATGTTCAAATTAAAATTTTCTTCCATGAGCCGTTTTGGCTTGTCCATCTCAAACAATAGTCCTATCTGCTGCTATTCATATGACTGTTTGAAATCAATGTCATCTCTTCCAAAAGTGCATTCGAACACACACACACACACACATGTATGGTCCTTTTTCTTAATTTATTTCTTTCAATTTTAAACCATGGCTTGGTATCCCAAAATCAACATGCCTCAATGGGTGTCACAATTTGAGTCCATTCAAGCAAACGGGTTGATGACCAAAAGTCATAAAATTTATATAATTATAAAAAGAATTTCAAAGAAAAATTTTTTTAATACACCATTTTAGAAATTTTCTTTTTTAAAAAAAATTTATGTTCTATCTTAATTTTTTACAATAGATCCATTTAACTGTTCGGCCCGTTGGGTCAAGATTGTCACCCCGGCGATGGCACAATCACATTCAAACAAATGCAGATGTTTTGATCTGAAATGATGATGACCATCCATTTATAATGCATCTGTAGTCATATGTTTGTTTGCAAAATCAAAATTCTTGCCGAAGCTTGGTCAAACAATCAAATGTACATACTTGGTACTAGATTCTGTAAATTACATGCTGCAGGGGTGGCTTGACCCAACGGGCCAAACGGGTCGAACAGTTAAATGGACCAATTGTAAAAAACTAATATAAAACATAATTTTTTTTAAAAGTTAACCTTTATAAAACGGTGTATTAAAAAAATTGTTCTTTGAAAAAAATTTCAAAATTATGTAAAACTTATGACTTTTGGTCGTCAACCCGTTTGACTCGTTTGCTTGAATGGGCTCAAATTGTCACTCTGCTGCTAATATCATGTGTATCGGGGTTACGTTTCAATCATTGCTACAGATGTGTCACTTAACCTTCATTAAATAATCCACGAGATTCATGTAAAACTTCCCATTCCTTTTAAAATGGTACAAGTTTAAGTCTTTCAAGTTTCAACCAAAAGCCATAACCTTATGGGCATCAGCTGCATGGACTAAAACTTCCATAGCTAAACAACACAATGAATATGCTATCATGACCAATTAACACAAGTGAACTTTCTTTTATCATTATGTATGATGATAATTCCATAAATGTAAAAAAGGGTAATCATTAATCAATCATGTTTAAACAAAACATCAGATACTAGCAACATAATAAGAATATCCGGTAAGAGACTGCTGACTAGCCAAACAAAGGAAGAAACATAAAGATATTATCACCGTTTGTAAATTCTAAATATGGTATGTGTTATAAGGAAGAGAAGTATACTTGATCTGGAAATCGCTATGCAGAACCTTCATCAGAATTCTTCGATGGTGCTGGAGGAGGTGCAGTGCCCTCAGCTCCCATCTCTGCTCTAAGATCATTGATGCTCTGCTCCAGCTCACCTATCCTTTCTCCCATTTCATCGAGTGCGTTGTTGTTAAGGTAACTTTAGAGATGCAAATATATCTAGTTGTATGAAATATATCGTCTCCATTGGTAAAAAAGCATCATATGGAGTGATCCATTTAGTTCAATTAGATATTGAGGTTTATATGATACCTTTGAAGCATAAATAGTGACCCATTTAGTTCAATTAGAACTCACGTATGATCTAAGTATCTAACCGTTAACTATATAGCATCCATTTATATCGTGTGATACTGAAATACAAAATATTTACCCATGTGATACTGAAATACAAAATGCAAAAAGGATATTCTTTGAAACAATAGAGTCTGACATTGTTTGGAATCTAGTTTGCTGCAAAGATAAAATACTAATTAATAGATATTATAAATGTAGTTGTATTAAACACAGACCTATACTACCATTTATGCTTACCATCTGCTGGAGAAGGTTTTGAACCTGTCAAAACAAGGGTGTTATTATTAGTCAAGGAAGAGCTTTTGCAATCTTCCAGTTATAAGTCGTAAATGAAACCCATTTAAACAACTCCCGTTTGGTATGGTGGAATTGTTTAAGTTTATAAGCTTTTTAACCAATGATAATTACACAAATAAAAATTGACATAGAAAATGAAGAGAAAAATATAAAAACTTCATTCTCTTTCCATGTTTTTTTATTCTCTCGATGTCTATAAGGAGAGAAATGAAATTCATACTAAACTCAATTCTCCACTTCTTTCCATTGAGAATCAAGGCCCTTGTCACATCATAGAAAAGCTTGTAAACCTCACGTGATTTCATTCTATTGATTCCACCTTACCAAACACCCCCTTAGGTTTGTAGATATAAAGCAGACAATAATTGATCATAACAGAGATGAACATTCTGTAACATATGTCAAAGCAAAGACAGCTAGATCTAAAATATGGCAAAGGACATATAAAGATCGAATGTAAGCTCAAATGCTCCTATATAACCATTTCATGTATTGCAGTCATTTGTTAGCCTCAATGTTTGACCTTGCAAATTAGGAACTATGATCAATATAGTTCAAGGAACTTACAAACTGTGTCATGTCAGTTGTACTTTGTTTACCGTCTCCTGAATCTTTTCCATCCTATGAACAAAAGCAATTCTATAGTGAGTGAATGTTTCAAAGAGAGATGTGTGAAACAAATATATGCAATTCACGATTAACAACAAATAGCAAAGATCTATAGCAAAATAGAAATTCACAATAACAAAGACATGATGCAATTCACAATCAACAGAAAATTTCTAAGAATCCCTCGATGTCACTATAATATATCCTTATAAATCTTGTTTCTATAGAACTTAAATCACTTCCCTTGAATGAAGCAAAGATCTATAGCAAAATAGAAAGCAGTAGTCCCACAGGATTATAAGACCCTGACAGGGTGCATTACAAGTTATATTGGATCAACAAGCAAATACTATATAATCTTGATGCTCAGTTGATCCAAGATTTCGGACCCGTGTATACACTATTCATGATTAATGACTAATTTTTTTTGAGAATTACTCTAGAATCACAATTTTAAATTTTTTACTGTATTATATTTATTACATTACACTAGAAAGAAATTCAAAGTATGTGCATGCCTATCTAGCAGAAGCAGACCACTTACCTGTCAAAGTTACATGATTAGTTGTAATAATTAAGATATCTCACATGAGAATGCATTGAAATTTCAAAACTGCAACCATTTATGATCCACAAAGGGCACTATAATCATATTTAGTTACAAGCCCTACCACAAAAGGAATTTCAGATTCAGAAACAGAAACAGATATAAGTCTTTTTTCCACAGCAAATATATATGTAAAATCTCGATATAATCTTCAACTATGTTTCTTCAATCAATGATGATTACAACAATTTTCTAGTAAAATGAAAATTGTATGATTATGAAATGAATCGAACGAATTTCCAGATCTTAGAGAACCTTAGGAATGTTGCAGTGATCACATCAATGAAAGATTTAAAAACCAAACCAAACAAAATATCCTGCAAGAAGGATCAATCATGAGAGATACACGAAGGATCTGCGTACCATATTTGTAGCGAATGCGAATCAATGAAGCGCTCTATGGGTTCTTGCTCCGACTGGTAACGGAGGCATCTGCAATTATGTTCCTTTGATCGATCATCCTTGAAAAAATTTTCAATAGAAATTACCACTTTGCCACATGATACATGAAAGCGAAAAACACAAAATAACTATGATATTTTTTACCAATATAAAAATATTATTAAAAACGTAAAAAGTGTAAATTTTCTTTGATAAAAATCATTAATGAACTTGTTCCGTCAGCAACCACATCATCAATGAGGTGATTACCTCACTCAAATTTTATAAAACAAACTTCAATTTGTGCGCTAAAGTAGCGTTTAGTTACTGAAAATTTTTAAAATTTCAATCTTACTTAAAAAAAATGAAAACTTGTTTATTTAAATTTTCATTTCACTTTTTAAAATATCACTTTTCATACTCTTTTTTTACTTTTCTATTATCTACCCTATATTTATTTAATATTCTATTTCTTTCTCTTACTGTTCTATAACATTTCTTATTTTTCTTATTTTATAATCACTCGTCTTATTTCTCAAAAAACTATTTATCATCTAAACAAGTTTTCATTTTTTTATAGAAACCCTTGTTGTTTTTTTCTGAAAACTATAACTTGAAAACTGAAATTGGAAAACTAGTTTTCGTTAACTAAACGCAACAATGAACAACATTTATTATACAAATAAATTTATTGTTCTCAATATGGTTAACAAAATCAGCTCTAATTTTATCATTCCTATATTAATCTTTGGATAATGTTTGATTGTTTTTTTAAAAGAATTATTTATATATTATCAATAAATTAAAATATGTAAACAATTATTTCCGATTATAAAGCATCGAACGCCTTTGTATTTCCATTATCCTTCAACAATTGTTGAATTGTTGGGCTATGATTTGTTGTACGCTGTGTTCTCGAAGGTGGAAAGAGAACACAGGAGAGGAAAGGAAAGGAAGAGAAAGAAAATAGATAATTTTTTTCTTTTGGTTTCTCTTCACTTTTAGAAGGAAAAAGTTTAGAGTCAAAAACACTACAATGTCATTACATTTCATTTCTTTTCCATCCTAAAAAAACTAAAAAGAACATAAACTATTTTCACTTTTCTTGGTTTTTTATATTTTCATTCTTTTCTACTCTTAAAGAAGTTTTAAGAGCAGAGCGTTAACGAAGAAAAAGAAATGAGATGGGAACATATCATATCCATCCTAGTAAAGTAAGGTCAAAAGAGACAAAATTCTTGATTACAAGGGCTGTAGCTGTACATCTCTTTGTTGTAATTTGTAAAAGAAGAAAATACAAAAAAAAAAAAAAAAAAAAAAAAAAAAAAAACCTAATTATAACCGTGAGAAATTGAGAATCATGAATTCAACATTGGTACACTGAAAAACTCTTGTTTTTCCGCCAAAAACTCCACGCTCTCCCCATTTTCCTCCTGGATGTCGATTTGCTCAACGTTTTCCGCTCTTCATTACCCTCACACCGCTGTCCACCGCCCTCAACCACCGGACTTGGATCCCTCTGCCGCTGCTCTCGGAATACCATCAACAGTTTCTGAGCCTTCTGTTTCCCTCTCATCGTCCCATTCACCGAAATCGACACCAAAGAAGGGATCACCCCTTCTTGAAGCACCATTTCACTGCACTTTTCGCTTCCCGTGCACAAAATCAGCAGACACGATACAGCCTGTTCCTGCACCTCCAATTCACCCATGTCAAGTAGCATCGACAGCCCGCTAACCACGCCAGGAGCCGCTATGATCTCGTCCCGCCCGGAATTCGTTACCGCTAAGTTTATTAACACGGCTATGGCTTTCTCCGTCCACGAGTGCGGTTCTGAGTCGACAAGAAACAGTCGGAGAGCGTCGATGATGCCAGACGAGACGAGTCTAGGGATGTTTGTGGGGAAAGACGAGAGATGGTAAAGAGCGTGAAGAGCATCGGCTTTGGATTGTGAATCGAAGGCGCCTTGAAGAACCTCAATTAGGAATGGGACCGCCTCGCTCGAACCTATGATGGGCTTGGCTTGGTCTAGACACGAAAGATTCAGGTACAGGGCAATGGCTGCTCCAAGCGATTTGGAACCTTCAATCATTTGCACCAATAAAGAAAGTATCCCGGCTGCCAACATCATTTCTTTGTTCCTGAAAAAGACACAAAAACAGGGTTCGTTAGGACTCATTCGTGTTCGTTGAAGAAATGTGCATGTAGCAATGCCTTACAACCATTCATAGCAATATACAGGGCCGGCCCATTGGGGTGTGCAACCTGGGCTATTGCCCCAGGGCCTGGCCTAACAGCCTAGGAGGCCCAAAAAAAAGATTTCCCCTTCATACCTGGGCTATACTAGTAATTTACTTATTTTGATAGTGATATCTACATACATAGTTAGATGGTTGTTTCCTTTAATCTTTAACTATTATATATACATACATGTTTAGATGCCCTTTATAATTTTTTGTCCCGGGCCCCAAAAACGATAAGAACGGCCTTGGCAATATACTTTACAAAACTTACCGTTTACAGCAATGCAATGTGTGGTTTAAAGCTAGAAATCATTTGTCGCTATAGATATTTAAAATGTGGCTCCTGTGGCCTGTGGGCAACCGGGGATCTGGAATAAAGTAAGTTATTATTTTAGTCATTTAATCCAAAAGTATGTTGTTATGCATGGTAAATGCTGAAATATATGTTACTATAGTTGTGAATTTTTGTAAAGTACATTGCTATAAACAGTAAAAGAAAATGAAAATATATTGCTATTATATGCATTTATGTCCCTAGTTAGGAACAGATCCTGATTAAGAACTTCAGACTGCAAGCCAGACCACCACTAATGAGGGACAGGGCCGGCCCTAGGGCGTTCAAAAGGGGGGACGACCGCTCAGGGCCCAAAATTTCATAGGGCCCTTAATTTCATAAGTTGTCAATGTAAATTTAACTTATAGACGGTGAGAAAATAAAAAGTATGTTTGTACACACATGTGTATATATGTGTGTGTGTAAGGCCCTCTTATACGTTTTCGTCCGGGGCCTCAAAAATCAATGTAACAGCCTTGATGACGGATAAAACAGTAAGGAACCGAACGAGAGGTTTAAACATGCTGCACCAACATGAATTCACATAGAAAAGATCGCGTAAAACATACCTATTGTTATTGACCGCGAGGTTGAAGAGAGCCAAGGCTCCACTTTCTTGAGCAAACTTGTTTTCTTCATGCAAAGCGGACTCCAAAAACCGTAACAATGCTTCAACGAAACCATTTGCACCCATATAGATCCGAGCCTCTTCATCGTCCTTTAGCAAATGCCGTATTTGCTCGACAACTCTACACTTGTTCCTCAAGTTCTCCTCGGTATGCAAAACGGTCAAGAATTCATCGTATCTCTCGAACACGTTCCCTTCATGTTCCGGCACAACCTCCACCTCATCTCCTTCAATCTCCTCAACAATACCGCTCTCCTCCAAAGGCAGAGGTGCTACCTTCATGCCCTTGTACTTGAACGAGCCAACACTCTCCGTGAGTTTTGAATTTACCGATTCGCTCTCAGACAACGACAGCCTCCAGTAGTTAAGATCGAGGGATTCGGGTGGTCCTTCTGGGACCATAACTCCGTTATGTTCGCACCAGCTCGCAACCAGACCCTTGACACAATAATTAGGAGTCAAACCAAGATGAGCCAACTGCTGCTGAGTTTTTGGGCACGTGTTGTGTCCGTCACTGAACCATTTCTCGATGCAAATTCTCTCGTACGTCTGCCCGGATGCGATTATGACCGGATCGTACATAAGCTGCAACGAGATTGGGCACCTCAGTTCTTCAGGCGGCATAGGTACCTGTCCACATCGCCTGAAGTTTGGTTTAAAATTAAACGAGTTTAATTTCGAGAGTTGCCTCTCAAAAGTATGGGTCCCAGACCCACTATAGCCCTCAAAAGATCCGTGTATCGTAGGTGAACATGGTGTCGAACCCTGAGAATCATTGTCGTCGGAGAAATCACTTCTAAATAACTTTGAGTATTTTCTCATGAGATGTAAAAGATACGCCACGATTGATTCTTTCCTTTTGTCTTCTTCGATCCTGGCTTTTTCCACGAGTTTCTTGAGAGCCCGTCTCTCTCGAAGAGCTGCTCTCGAAGACATAATCCCGAGCTTAGATGCAGCCTGATGGAAAGTTTCTAACTCATTATTGTCGCTATTGTTGCTAAAGTTTCTACCTTGTTGAAGTAAACCGATTATCTCATCGCCTATTTGCTTCTCTAATGGATCAAGCGAAAACTCTATTCCTTCAAGTTCACCTAAGATATCAGAAATCTGGGACAAGGTGCTTATCATCAGATCAAAAATGCATCACATAACACAAGCATTTATAAACAGGAAAAACTGCAGAAAAAGGTAATGTACTTTAGGTCAACTTCTATTTATAGCAACATACTTTTAATATTGTGTATAAGGGTAACATTTTTTTAAATAGAAGAAGTAATAAAGGGTAAAATTTACATTTTTGGTCTTTTTTATCGTACATTACATGTCTATACCTAGTTCTAAAAGTGCATAACCTTTCTATACAACTTTAAACGTACGTTACCAAATAGAAGTTGGTATAAAGTATGTTACGTTTGATTTTTGTATGCAATTTCTCCTTGCAAATATGCCCATTTGTACAAAATTTAATTTTGGGACGTTTTTTTTACATAAAAGACCGATTTTCCCTCATGCAATAAGGTTACTCGGATTTGCAAGGATTGGGGAGGGGAGAATCTGAATGCAGCCTTCCCCTTGCATTTACAAAGAGGTTGCTTCTTTGACTCTGATCCATGACCAACCAGTCCCACAGCCAAATGTAGGACCGAAAGATGATTATTGCTAATATTTTGAAACCATTAATTAAAGTGTGGGGTTCAACAAAGGAGGTGTTTTTAGGTGCCGTTTGTTTTTTAAGTGATTAAATGTCTGAATTCTTTTTCATGTCTGCAGTTAGAATAAAATATCTTTCCACGTGTATTGCAAAAAACAAACAAGTCAAGAGTATCTTTGAGAGCAGATATTGTAAATCAAAAAACAAACAAGTCATATTTAGTACCTGAGAACCTATAGTTTGTGGAACTATATCTTCAACCCTCTGAAGACTATCTTTGAGAGCAGATCTTGCCTTCTCAAATTTCAGGACAACAGAGTCTCCCGTTATGGCCTGCAAAGTTATAATTTATAAACATAAGTGTAAGATGCGCAGTTTAACCCTATACTTCTTTAGCCAATTATTATAAGTCTACCCTTTTGACTTGTTATCATTTTCACATAAATGCATTTAAACAGTTATGTTTTTTTTTTTGAACGTCAAACTATCCTACTCCTACTCCTAAACTACTCATTTTACCACAAGACTTACTTTCTCCACCTAAATTGCAACTTGCCTTCGACGGGAGTCGAACACGTGACCTCTAACTTATATCTCCACTCTCTTACCGCTAAGCCAAAGGCCCTTTGGTATATAAGCAGTTATGTATAACCACAACCCAAAATAAGAAGTGTTGCGTTTTGTGGGACAAGAGGAGAACAAAATAACATACATGAGAAAGATAGAGACAGTACCAAATAAATTTTGCTACATTCGGCGCAGTGCTGAAGAATTGTCTTTGTTTTCTCTAGTGCTATGTGCAAAGAACATAACGCTTGAATCCCTGAAGTGCTCCGGGGACGAGCGGCTTCTAGCTCAGGGAAAACGCTCAATACTTTGACATATATCAAAGAGAGCGTCTTGCACATTCCTCCATGTAGCTACATTAAGACCAGCATTAGTCTTAGTGATAAAAACAACCACAGATTCACAGATGCTCATAAACAAAGATTTACACAGCAACAAACCTACATCGCACCCGTATCCAGGGTTTTAAACTATTTTTTCAAGGGATGCACTACATTTTATTTTATTTTTTTTACTTTTTTACACTACAATTTTTCATATCCTTGCATCCATATAGGTTAGCACTTGACCCCTCTGAACTAAAATATAGATTTCTGCATTACAAATAACTTATGCACTCATGAAATAAATAAAGAAACATTAAGTGTCCAAGAGAACATAAAAACCAACAAACATCAAACCACGAAGAAAGTAAAATGGATGAATCGCTATTAGGTAGATGCATTCACAACAAACATCAATGTGTTCTAATCATACAATTAGATTGAGGATCATTGAAAATGTCAAGTGACCCATATTAGTTCCATAATACACAAAGAAAACAATGCTCACATACACTTCAATGCATAAATGCAGACAGATCAAATCACCCCTGACCAGCAGCATAGCTTCACTAAATTTGTTACAAATCAAACAATTAGCCTATACCAACCTTTGGTTCACCAAGTGCAAACAAATTCTCCTCAATTTCAGAAATTTCCATGATTCACAGATGATTTTGTACAGTTTTGAATAACCTGAAATGATTAACACTAACACAGTTAATCAAGATCTCATCAAATAAGTCAAAATCACGAGTAGCATAAAAAATGGTCAAAAATCAAACATAATCATAAATATGGCAAGAGTTTACAGGTATATATTATTTTTCAATAAGTAGTGCTCCGTTACAAAGATTTGAATATTTGACAAACGATTTACCCCCACACAAAAAAAATGAAAAAGAAAAAGAAAAGAAGAAGAAATTATTGATGATATCAACGCATTTGAAGAAACATGAGGCATTAGATAAACAAAGAATTAAGTAATTAACTCAACCCAGTTGCAATTTTTGATCAGTAAATTACCAACAACAAAAACAAATCAAAAACCCAGTTGCAAAAACTCAGAAAACATGAATTTGACATCAACACAATTAGCAAAATGTTGATCAGTAAATTACATAACACAAAAGTAAAACAAAGAAAACAAGAAATCTACATCAACCCATTTGCAGAAACATCTAAAATGAATGAATACAAATACAACCTAGACGACTTTTGTTATTTCCATGAAACTTATAAATCAGAAAATAATCATCAAGCCCAGTAAAATTAAAATCAATAGCACCCAATTAGTTCGAAAACGAAGAAGTAGTACGGATTTCTATGGGGTTAAAACTTACCAGGGTAACAAAGGAAGCTCCATCAAACGAACATTTAATAAACAGAAATTAAATGAAACTATAAATCTACTAGGGTTTCGAATCTGTGAATGTTATCCATTGAGTTGGCTTCTTTATATTCTTTTATGATTCGAGTAGAAGTCAGAAGAGATGCTATTGTTGCCAAATCTGAACAGAAACAGAGTTAAGGGGTAGATAACGACTGAGAAGGGGGAGGTGGTGGCTTTTAGGCGTAAATTTGTTAAAATTGATATTTTGAAATGAACATTCAGTAGGGATCGAATAAAAGAAATTTATTAAAAAATAACTCACAAATATAAATGTTTGACTCTTTTCAATCGCATATTTCGCTATCTATATATAAATTACTAGATTTCATCTCATTTTTAATTTAATATTCGTCGTAATTAAAATACTAATTAAATTATCAAAAAATAAAAAGTTATTCTAATGTCGATTAAAACGCATAAATGATCCTTGTTGTTTGTAGCCTAACTTTAATTAAAAAATATTTGGTGATAGAAGTATGATAATAAACATAAATTGTTTTTTTCGTTAAATCATTGTTTTTTTTAATCTATATGACTTGACTAATTGGGTAAATAATCATGCAAAATCTTCAATATTTATTTAGTTATGTGGTTTGGTTTAAACCAACTATTTGTTGCTTGTTGAGTTTTTAAAAATATAAATAAATATTTTGAAAACAAAATTAATGCAAGGAAAAATAGTCAAAAACACGTATTTTGTGTTTTGGGAGGTGGTTTGGCATGCAAAGCGTATGGGACTTTAAATAATTTAATTGAAATAAAATAAAATAAATAAATACGGTACTTTAATTTAAGTTTAAGAAAATAATAAGGAATAGGGAATTTTCCCGCTTTTGTCTCTCCCGTTCACAGGCCGACAGTTGCCGACCTCCCAAGTTTGTCGGTTAAACAGATCTGTCTTCTTAACTACGGCTCAAAATACCCAAACTACCCCTCCCACCCGCTTTTCACAATTTTGTATACACATACGTGTGTCAGTGAGTGTGAGTACCTAAAAAATGCAGAGTACTGTGACTACTTGTGTATACATGGGTTTTGGATGTGAACATGTTTTAAAAAAAGTTTTTTTTTTCTTTTTTTTCTTATAAATTTAGATTTAAATAATATAATGTTATATGTAGAAGATTACATATATTTACATTTTTTAAAATAATAAAAGTCATTTGAACGTGAAAAAAATTATTTGAACATGCATAGTTTGATCATACGTTCACAACAGTGCGGTTCATGTGGACATGCACGTTTCACATTGTTCTAATGTGTGTTTATGTATGATTTTTTATAAGTAGTATTATATTATTAATTTAAACTTGATTATGAAAAAAATTCATAAATATTGTTTTAAGCGAGGTACCTCCGGGATTTCCCAAAATAATGGTACTCACTTGAACCAAATCTATACACACACACACGCATACATAGGGGTGGGTTCATTGGAAAACCACTATGCACCTGAAAACTATGGAAACATACGCATACCGTCCGATTTGGTGGATTTCATACAAACCGTGATGGCATAATCGTAAATAAGGTGATGCGCCACGCGAGATTTTGATGCGCGGAAAATTTGATGCATCACGCGGGGATTTTGATGCATTTGTGGTAGTGCAGTGCGGTTTTCACAAGTTTTCAGGTGCATTGTGGTTTTCCATTGAACCCCCCTCTATATACATGTGTGTGTATGGTTCGTGGAAGTAGCACTCGTTATATAGCGATACCAGAATGTACCACATTTAAAAATATTTAAAAACTTTTTTTCATAAACATATTTAAATTCACGTTATAAATATCATATGTAAATTTTACATATATTCACATCTCCTAACTTTTTAAAAGTGATGTGAACTTACACTTACATAAATTTGCATATATATGAATGTACATTTATGTAATGTGTAAATTCATGCACTTAGAATGTATGAATGTACATGAAATTTATATACTATATTTGTAATGTTAATTATAATATGTTTATGAAAAAAAATTAAAAAAATTATTTTTAAAAGCGATACTTTCTGTTGTACTGCATGATAAGTGGTACTCACTTAAATAGTATTTTCTTGACCTGAGAAGTCTTTTCCAAACCATCATCTCTTTATCTTATACAATCATCTTTGTTTTAAGCATAACTTGAATTTATCACCACTTTTTTGAAAATGTAAGTTTCGCCAAACCGAAGATACGACAATGAATATTAATATGCAGTAAGTAATCAAAATTTTTAATATTCAAATTATCAAATTATTGTATTTCTCATCAAACATTTTATTTACATATAGAATATTATTTTTTATATGGACATACAAATACGTAAAATAAGTGTGTTTATACCATCATTCATCAACACTTCAACATGTTGAACACATTGACAAAAAGATAAGATTTAAACTAAACATATTTTAATGATTTCATTAAAAAATAGTTTAAAATAATTTAATCGATTTACGATGCACACTTGTAAGATTAATAGATGTCATTTTCAATGTTTAAAAGTACATAATAACATGTGATCATAATTGGACATACATGTAAACATGTAACAGAAAAGCAATTGAAATATATATATATTTTTTTTCAAATGTAGACAAGATGCAGCATATACATACATTGCGTAAAGCAAACGTTTCATATTACATGATTCAAGGGTTTACAAGAAAACTTAAACAAAAAAAGGAACCGATGAATTAATCCAATATTATAATAAAATTTAATATGGATTTTGGATTGGCAGTTTGAGATCGATGTATAATTTAAAGAATTTATAAATACTACTAAAAGAATAACAAACTGTCAATCTTCATCCTTTTAAATTGTCATGATTTGTTAAAATCTAATTCAAAATCAAATCAAATCTATAATAACCTAACTAAACCAATTTAAAATTTAATCAACTAAAGCTTTATAAACTCTAAATATTTTTTATTAATATTTTCTATATTTTGATAAATATTTTTTTTTATATTTTCAAATCAACATATGTATTAAATAGTATACACACACTACTTAGTGCTAATTGACATAGTTAATATAACAAAAATAAATAAATAAATAAATCCTGTCTATTCGGTTTTCTTGCTATATAATTGATTTTTGTTTTGGTTTTGAATTTAAAAAATCCATGCAAATCTTGTAATTGTTTAATATGTATTCAATTAAAAGAGTTATTAAATGTCACTTAACGATTAACCAGACTGTCACTTGGAGTAACGAGTATATGACATGTGTATCAATAATTAAATAAAGTTAAAGTAATTTATTTATAAAAATCATCTGACTATCGTTTCTGTATTGAAACCCTATGAATACCGTTTATTATCTTTCAATCTTTTTGGTCTCTTCTTATCCAATCGTGTTCTCTTACTTTATATTCTTCTTAAAGTTTTCATCCTCAACTGCTAAATTTTAAACACATTTATTTAAATATCATGTGTAGTACACGGGTATTGATGTGCCCTGTGGTTCCTGCTTGACGTGTTATGAAAGATCCAATGAAGACACAAGTAAGTGCACCGCGTCATCAACACACGTGGGTAGATTATCCGTGGAGGTCATTAAAGGGTGTGGTCACACGGTTGAATATGTTATAACAAACTCGATAGATGTCATCCTTTGGTTGGCCTAAATTAAATGTCTCGAATCAAGGGCCAATGTATATATACAGAATTTCTTCTTCATCAAGAGGTACACACATATTTTCCTGAAAACCCTAAACTCCATAAGACAGAGAACCCTATATTGAGAACTGACTTAAGCATCGAAGTGTCTTCACAGGAAACCCGTGCTACGCCTATTAACGAAGGTTTACTTTGTTTTGCAGCTGAATCCTTTATCCAAGTGGTCAACAACAATTGAGCGTACCAAGGGTAATATAGTATTTTTCTTTTTTAAAAAAAGGTCTACTTTTATTAGTTGACCACTATGCCCCTCATTTTTGTGAAGGGTTAGATCCTTTTAATACCCCCGATTGCCGTTGGCATTTAATGGAGGTGATTAATATGGATCCGGATGATATGGCCGAATTAGAAAGCTTCCCCAAATAAACTCTTTTTAAGTTATTTAAAATTGGTGGGATATTTTGGCAAATTAGCTTTTTGGTTAGAACCAACTAAGACTTGTAATTTAAACTTATAGTTGGAGTTGATACATGTAACTTTTGCTAATATTTGTTTGATAATTAGCTGAAACTTTTAAATGTAAAATGACATGTAATGATAAGTAGGTTTTAAAATGCATCCTTAGAAAATAATGTAGATGGTATATATGTGATTTTATTTAGCATAACCTCAAATTCATTCCACAAGCTACTTCAATTAACGTGTTGTTTAAGAGCTTATAATTTTCATAAGCTGATAAGAAAAGAAATTATCCAAATACAATTTATGAGCTAAATCTTTTGATAATCATTAAGTTAATTAAGCTCTTATAATCTACGTGTCAAACATAGTTATGGGTTCAATGAGTTATCCAATAAATTGATTAACTTTAGATAAAAATAACTGTATAGAATAAAAAGATGGTGAAATATGTTTGCTTTAAGATAACTTGCAAGACATATACATATTCTTGAAAACTTTTTAAATACGTGATGATTGAAAATATATGAACGGTTTCTCCACATTTATGTTATTCAATATTCATACGGTGTTTTTTTAAATAAAATAACTAACTAATCAGTAGATTGCAAGTCTTTCACACCAGTGGCGGATCCAAAAAATAGCCTTGTTATGGGCATGAGGTTGTATAAGGTATTCGTTGTGTTAATTTTCCGGAATATATAGGCTAACATTCGTTAAATTCACGCAAATCGTTGGGGGTCTTTCCCCCGCTTCTCCCCATGTGGCTCCGTCTATATTTGACACGACTAAATTTTATGCAATAACTGCATATAATTATTACTAACCTTAGTTCAAATAACAAAACAACACCACAAAAATTTATTTGTCTTTGATTTAATTAAATACACACACTTATTATTTATTTATTTACGAACAATTGGTACATTTTAAAGAAACATAGTTTATTACTTTATTTTATAATAATCTAATATATCAGTATTAATTGTGTAATATATAATTACTAATTGATTCTAGTGTCTAACTCTAAAGTATTGATGAGATTCAAATATTAAATGTAGTCGATCGTGCCAAAATGTCAAAATGCGTACGTTCACTAATAGGTCGGTTCGTACTCTGAAATTAGATGGAATCTAATGTGATGTTTTCAAAAAAAATTTGTTATGTGTTGAAAAAATAATAATAAAGTATTAAGTTAGAATTGTATTCTTCTAATTTTCTTTAATATCAAAATGAAGGATTGAAGGAAATCAAATGTATGAAAAAATGGATTTTAATAGTTTTTATTTATTTTTATCTCATCCCGCTTGATAATCCAATAAAATGAAAAAAAAAAAAAAACAATAGTATATTAAAATATAGAAAACTCATATGCATTAATATTTAATATATTATATAAAATGTGATAAATAGTTTGTATTGTTAAGTTAAATATATATAATAATCTATATTAAAACATAAAATATAACTGGGGTCGGGTTCAGGGTCAGGGATTAATATGTCCCCCTTCCCCGCCCCATCTCCATTATTTTAAATTGGGGATTCTCCATCCCCATCCCCAGTCAACTCGGAGATTCCTCTGTCAAATCGAGGTCGGTTTATGGGTTTCCAGTTGAAGATGAGTTTTTTTTGCCAAATCTAGTAGTTACCCTTTATTGTATTTAAATAAATAATTTGCAACATTTAGCCGTAAATGTTCTTTTTTATTATATACATAGATTATCATTGATTTCATTCTATTGCATTCCATCGTACTAAAAGGTGCTTTATACAATAAGTTAAGTGTTATGTGCGTAAATCTATTTTAATTATTTTCCTATTTAATTCATATAATGCAATAATGGAAACACTTTAATAATTAAATAAATACTTCAATATTAATTTTAAATTACTTTAGTAGAAAAACTTATATATAAGTAAGTTTGTATTTAGTTTTAGGGTTTATTACAAAAAACCAATATGTTTTTACGGTTTTTGTGTTTTAGTCCACTATGTTGTTTTTTCCAGAAAAGTTCTCAAGTTATTTTTTTCTTCCCGTGGAATACCAGTAACCTACCTAGGATAAGTCAGATTGTGAGCAACGAGGGAATTTGTTCTATTAGAGTCCAGTTATAATTGTAAACTGAGTTTTTAAAAACTGAAAAATCAGGTTCTAATTGTCAAATTTCACTATACCAAAAACAAATTAATTTGAGGACTTTTCTGAAAAAAAAAATAACATGGAGGATCGAAAACGCAAAAAAGATAAAAATATATTGGTTTTTTTTTTCATAATAAACCCTTAAATTTATATTAAACTTTTTAAAAAATAAGTAGTTATTAAAAATACACATGTAATGTGTAGATAAATAAGCTAGTTTTCACATAAATCAGTCTTATGTGAATGAAGTTATAGAGAGACAATCATATTATCGTCACATTTAGCTTACTGAATTAAATACTTTTATTGTTATATCCAATAAATTATAAAGACCTAGGCTCTAAATGTTACATTGATAAATACTTAAATTATAAAGAATTCCTTTAAAACATCGTACTTTTTAGATAACACAAAATATATACAGTTTTTTTCTGCAAAAAATAATTTGCTTCAGTGTCACGAGGAGTACACGTGGTTGTGGTGGTCGTCGCCTGTTTCTTAAACCCTCAAGATCCGTAATTCCCGGATAACTTTTAAACTCATTTTCCCAAATACTGTAAAAGATAAAATTTTATATATATATATATATATATATATAGATTTAGGTTCAAGTGAGTACCATCTCTAATGCAGCGCACCAGAAGGTACCACCCTTAAAAGTAATTTTTTTGAAATTTTTTTTCATGAACATGTTCTAATTAACATTACACAGATCATATGTGAATTTGACGCAAATCCGAACACTTTAAGTGCATGAAAACACACATCACATAAATGCATGTTCACATGTCTTCAAAATTATGTAAGTGTGTGTTCACATCATTTTTTAGGAGCTATGAGATGTGAATGTATGTGAAATTTACATACGATCTTCATAATGTTAATTAAAACATGTTTATGAAAAAAAAATTTAAAAAAGTTTTTTTAAAGGTGGTACCTTCTGGTGCGCTGCATTTGGGTGGTACTCTCTCGAACCATATTCTATATAAATATATATATATATATATATATATATATATATATATATATATATATATATATATATATATATATATATATATATAGGGTTGGGTTCCGTTAAGAACCCTCGTTACCTTGAAAACGTGAGAACCACTCCAAAATGCACAAATTTGTACATCAAATGCACAAATTTAAAAATTTAAAGTTTACTTAAAACCATTATTAGTCTTAAATATTAATAAATATCATAATCTAACACTAAAATTACATTCAAAAATTATATTCATTAAATTATAAACTAAATGCACAAATTTGAATAAATGCACAATTCGTACATAAAATGGATAAATTATAGCATGAGATGCGTAAGTTTTTACATGAAATACATAAATTTATCGAAAACATTTAATTTTAGTATCAAATGCACAGTTTTATACAGTGGATGCACAAATTTTAGAGTGGTTCTCACGAAATAGAGGAGTTCTCATGTGAACCTATATATATATATATATATATATATATATATATATATATATATATATATATATATATATATATATATATATATATATATATATATATATATATATTCTATTAAATAAGTAACAGAATGTCACGTGTCATTTAAATAGAATGCCAATTGGTTTAACGAGGATATGCCAACTGTACATCACTATTTTTACTATTAATGAATCTATATCTATATTCATTAAAATTTCAACAAACAACATTTAAAAAATATTTTAATAATAATAAATTTAAAAGTTATTAATGAACTTATTAGTTTTTTTTTTCAATTTTAAATTTATATAGTTTTAAGAAAAAATAACTATTAAAATTTATGTGTAATACACGGGTTAATAAACTAATATATATATATATATATATATATATATATATATATATATATATATGTGTGTGTGTGTGTGTGTGTGTGTGTTCAAGATCTATGTAAAACCATCTTTAACCGGAGTACTGAAAAACCATATTAAATGTACATGTTTATTACGGTAAAATGTTAAATTTAATGCACAACTACAATATACATATGTTCAAATGTGCATTATTATTTACTAGTTCACATCATTTACATGTTCATTAGGATAAAATGTTCCATTTCATGCAAAATAACAATAATGTACATGTTCAGATGTGCAATATGCATGAACATTTGTATATTACGTATTTTTGCATTAAATTAAACATGTTGTCTTAATGAACATGTAAATGATATGAATTAGTTAATCATAATGCAATTTTGAACATATGTATATTATAATTTTACATGAAATTTAACATTTTATCATAATGAACATGTACATTTGATATTGTTTTCCAGTACTCCAGTCTAATATAGTTTTTCATGGATCTCGACCATATATATATATATATATATATATATATATATATATATATATATATATATAGGGTCTGGTTCTATGGGGCACCATATGCATCGGGAACCAAAAAAAGAACCAACCACAGCCTTTAGATTAAATGATCATTGATGCATCACGCGATGCATGTATTTGGTATGCATAGGGGTATTTTGGGAAGAATAAATATAGCTAGTCAAAGAAAATTTAATTTTATATTAATTACATATTCAATCAATACCTAAACAATAAATGCTAATTAATATTAATTGATACACTTCCAAATTTACAAAATCTAAACAAATTCAAAAAAAAAGATTTGATGTCCATGCATCTAATATTCATCCTTCAATTCGTGATGCATCTTGGTTCTTCATCCTCATTTTTTGTCATATTCAACATCTTCTTCATCCCACCATCAAGCATCATCAAAACGGTGATGCATCTTCATGAGATTTATCTTCAAAACACGATGCATCTTCATTTGATTCAACAAAAATCACGATGAATCTTCATTTGATTCATAAAAAACACGATGCATATTCATCATATTGCATCTCGGCCATAAAAAACACGATGCATCTTCATTCGTAATGCAAATTCATTTGATTTATCTTCAAACATGATGCATCTCCGTTGGATTCATCAAAAATCATAATGCATCAGATTCGTCTTCCATAAACATCGGATAAACACGATTAATCTTTCAAAAAATTTCATAAAGAAAATGCATAAAAAAACAACTATACCTTTAAACGATATCGTTCCATCATCATCATTGCGAAATCATCATCATCATCATTAAAATGGCACCATGAACCGACTGCTATGCATGGGGCGGTGGCCGCCAACTTTAGAGAGATGGATGCCAATGCGGTGGCGGCCACCGAGAGAGGGGGATGGTGGTCGCCGGCTTTAGAGAAAGGAGGAGAGAGATAAGGGTGATCGTCATTTTCATCAAACTGCACCGTGAACCGGCTGCTATGCATGGGGTGGTGGTCGCCGACTTTAGATAGAGGGGTGGCAATGGGGTGGTGGCCGCCGGGAGAGGGGTGGTGGCTAGCCGCCGGATTTAGAGAGAGGGGGAGAGAGATAAGGGTGAGGGAGAGAATGTGGGAGAGAAAAATGGAATGTTTGTTTGTTAATTTAATGATTTAATTACCTAAACTAATTCCTTCTATTTTAAATTTTTCTAAAATATATTTTAATTATAATTAAATATAAATTACAAGTTTAGCATTCCTAAAACGCCCTTAATGCATTTTTGGTTCCCATTTGGTTCCCGATACATATGGTGCCCCATAGAACCTCAATATATATATATATATATAGACTAAAGATCTTTTGTGAACACTTTATTCGTTGTGAACATTGTGAACAACCATAAAATAGCTTTTGAATCTTATGAATCTTGAAAATACTACCGAACCCTTCTATTAACTCATTAATCTTATTGGATCCTATGGATTTTATTGAATCCAATTAATTTGTCGAATCTCATGAATTTTGTTGAATCTTATGCATCTTGTGCATCTTGTTATAAAAACTACGTACTATGAACCTTTTGAATGTTCTGAATCTTAAATAGACACTTCTATAACCCTTTGAATCATATGAATCATGTTACAAACACTTGTTGATATATATAAATGATTATATGTATTTTTTTTACTTGTTCACAATGTTCACAACGATAACTTATACATATACATATATATATATATATATATATATATATATATATATATATATATATATATATATATATATATATATAGATATAGGGGAGGGTTCTTCTAAGAACCATAAAAAGTGTGGGAACCTAAGAACCTTTTATGGTCATTGGATTAATGATAATCAATGGTTGATATATTGGATGGCAAGTTTGTAATTATTTTGAACTTTGATAGTGGAGAATCTTGAAAATGTGTGAAAAGGGTATTTTTGGAAGAAAAAAATCTCCTTTTTCTCTTTCTCTCTCTTACTTTTTTTCATTTTCATTTTATTTTTCTTTCATTATAATTGATTTTTAAAGTAAAAAAACGTTTTTTATAAAAAAAAGAGTAAATTACAAAAATGGTCCCTGTGGTTTGCTTAAAATTATGGATTCAGTCCCTGTGGTTTCAATTTTGCATAAACGGTCCTTATTTGCATTGTTTACTTACAGAAATGATCCCTCTATCTCATTTATTTTTATAAATGACTATTATACCCTTTTTGTTAATAACACTTTTGGTCACTTTCTTTTCATTAATCTAGCTTTTGTTTTAAAACTTTTTAATCTTAATTTAATAAATGATGATTTAATTATTATTATTGTTATTATTATTATTATTATTATTTAAGATGTGTTTATTTTTTATTAAAGTAATATTTTTATCTATTTAATTAATATATTTTACGTTTCTATTACATATTTAATTTATTTATTAAAATTTTATTTAGATTAGATTTCGTTAGTATAATATTTATATGTTTTTTTTTGTATTTTGTATGTTTTCATCTATTTATTTCATTATGTTAATATATTTGGATTTCATTATACCTTTTTAAGAAAACTATATAAACTTAGGATTTAATTCGTTTGGATTTAGATATTTGTTACATTATATTTCGGTTCACATTTAATAATCTATTTGTTTTGATTTAATTATTTTGTTACATTAAAACATTTAAGTCAAAACAAATAAAAATGTTAGGTTTATATAGTTTTCTTGTAATTTATAATTAAACCAAAAAATATTAATATAACAAAATATTTATGTCATAACAAATGAAATGTTATGTTTATATATTTTACTTGAAAGTTATAACCAACTTAAAACGTATTAACTTAACAAAAAATTTATATATATTTTATTATAATAATATATTATGGTTTAATTAAATTTTTATTATTACATTTCATTTATTATTATTAATATGATTATATTGTTACATCAATACGATTTGAATTAATCATAATTTTTGAAGAAAAAAATATAAACTTAGCATTCACTTAATTTTGATTTTAAATTTTGTTAGGTTAATAGGTTTTAACTTGGTTAATACTTTCATGTAAAATATATAAACATAACATGTTATTCGTTATGACATAAATAGTTTGTTATATTAATATATTTTGGTTTAATTATAATATGCAAGAAAACTTTACTAACTATATAAACCTAACATTTTTATTTGTTTTGACTAAATGTTTTAATGTAACACAATATTTAAATCAAAACAAATAGAATATAAATTTAAAACCTAAATAATAATGTAACAAATATCTAAATCTAAACATATTAAATCCTAGGCTTATATATTTTCCTTAAAAATGTATGATAAAATCAAAATATATTAACGTAATGAAATAAATAGATGGAAACATAAAAAATACAAGAAACATATAAATATTATAATAATGAAATCTAATATAAATTAAATACATAAGGAATAAATTAAATACATAATGAAAACCTGAAATAAATTAATTAAATAGATAAAAAAAATATAACTCTAATAAAAAAAATAAATACATCTTAAATAATAATAATAAATTAATTAAATCATCATTTATTAAATTAAGATTAAAAAAATATAAAACAAAAGCAAAACTAATGGAAAAAGAAGGACCAAAAGTGTTATTAAGAAAAAGGGTATAATTGTCATTTATAAAAATAAATGAGATAGAGGGACCATTTCTGCAAGTAAACAATGCAAATAAGGACCGTTTATGCAAAATTGAAACCACAGTGACTGAATCCAAAATTTTATGCAAACCATAAGGACTATTTTTGTAATTTACTCTAAAAAAAATTTTATTTTTTCTATATAGAAAATCATTTAATTGCTAAAAAAATAACGTATTTTATATAGAAATATTATATGTTTATATAGAATATTTTTATTCTGTATATAATATGTTAACGAACATATTTTATACACAATCTACGTAGTTAGTCATGCATTCTACGTAGAATGACATGCAATCTACGTAGAATGTCGTGTAGAATGTCAAATATCATATATTCTACGTAGATTACCTGATAAAATATATCAAAATCACATTAAACAAAAAAAGATTTCATTTAGACATTTTATCAAACACTTGGTATGCAACTGATATAAAATATACAAAAAAGACATTGAATAATAATGTTAGTCTACATAAAAAATATAGAAATGTATAAAAAAACATAAAAATATATGAAATATATAAGAAACATAACATTCTACATAGAATATGTTCGTCGATACTCTACATAGATTGTACATAGAATATGTTCGTCGATACTCTACATAGAATGTCACGCAATCTACGTAGAATGACATTCATTCTACGTAGAATGACATTCATTCTACGTAGAATGACATGCAATCTACGTAGAATGACATGCAATCTACGTAGAATAACATGCAATCTACGTAGAGTATCGACGAACATATTCTATGTACAATTTACGTAGAATGACATTCAATCTACGTAGAATGACATGCAATCTACGTAGAATGACATGCAATCTACGTAGAATGTCATTCAATCTACGTAGAATGTCATGCAATCTACGTAGAATGTCATGCAATCTAGTAGAATGTCGTGTAAAATGTCAAATATCATATATTCTACATAGATTACATGATAAAATATATCAAAAACACATTGAAACAAAAAAAGAAGATTTCATTTAGACATTTTATCAAACACTTGGTATGCAACTGATATAAAATATACCAAAAAATACATAGAATAAAACTGTTAATCTGCGTAGAATAACATGCAATCTACGTAGAATAACATTCAATCTACGTAGAATGACATGCAATCTACGTAGAATGACATGCAATCTACGTAGAGTATCGACGAACATATTCTATGTACAATCTACGTAGAATGTCATGCAATCTACGTAGAATGACATTCAATATACGTAGAATGACATTCAATCTACGTAGAATGGCATTCAATCTACGTAGAATGACATGCAATCTACGTAGAATGTCATGCAATCTAGGTAGAATGTCGTGTCGAATGTCAAGTATCATATATTCTACGTAGATTAAATGATAAAATATACCAAAAACACATTGAAACAAAAAAAATAAGATTTCATTTAGATATTTTATCGAACACTTGGTATGCAACTGATATAAAATATACCAAAAACACAATGAATAGTAATGGTAATCTACAAAAAAGACATAGATTTGTATAATAAACGGGTAATATATAAAATATATAAGAAACATAACATTCTACATAGATTATGAATAGTAATGTTAATCTACATAAAAAGATATAGAATTATATAACATTCTATATAGACTAATATTTCTATATAGAATCCATTAATTTTTTAGCAATTAAATAATTTTTATATAGAAAAAAATTTATTTTTTTTATAAAAAAACGTTTTTTAATATTAAAATCAATTCTAATGAAAGAAAGTGTAATATGAAAATGAAAAAAAAGTAAGAGAGAGAAAGTGAAAAAGATATGCCATATAATAAAAAAGGTGGAGAGAGAAAGATAATATTTTTTATTCCAAAAATACCCTTTTGATCCAAGGGCTCTAAAAGGTTCCTAGGTTCTCACCATATTTAAGGTTCTTAAAAGAACCTCTCCCTATATATATATATATATATATATATATATATATATATATATATATATATATATATATATATATATATATAAGTGAGTACCACCTACCACAGAGCGCAACTGAAGGTACCGCTCTTAAAATTATTTTTTTTAATTTGTTTTCATAAACATGTTTTAATTAATATTACGCAGATGATATACAAATTTCACGCAAATTCGAACATTCTAAGTGCTTGAAATCACGCATCACATATATGCACATTCACATCATTTTTTTAGGAGATAAGAGATGTGAATGTATGTGAAATTTACATATTATCTTCATAATGTTAATTAAAACATGTTTATGAAAAATAAAATTAAAAAGATTTTTTTAAAGGTGACATCTTCTGGTGTGCTGCATAATGAGTGGTACTCTCGAACCATATATATATATATATATATATATATATATATATATATATATATATATATATATATATATATATATATATATATATATATATATATATATATATATATATATATATATATATATATATGGTTGTGATCATTGTGTAAAACCTTATTTTAGTGCAAAACTATAGAACCAATCTATACCATAGGATTATAATATAACACTAGGGATAAGAATATAAAATGGTAAATATGCAATTACAATTAAATGATGGCAGCCCACCAACTTTGACTAGTAACTATGACCATTATTTCGACTATTTTAATATTGAATGTATATGCAGTGTTGTATAGATAATATATAATATATTTACTTCGACGTTGAATGTGTGATATAAACTGTAATTCGACATTGAATGATCTCGATATAATATGTTGAATAGTCGTTTGGGTAAAAAAAATTATACGAAAAATAAACACGTAAAAGTTCTCAAAAAAATAATATATCATGACCGGTATCGTTAAATTAAAGGTAGTTTATCAAGTTTGACTACTATATTTGACCAAATAAAAATCACGAGTCTGATATTTTTTTTTCAAAAAACGTTACCGGTAACCTGATGAATGGATTGCAAATTGCTGACATATATTTTATAAATTTATGATTTTTTTTCCCGATTAAGTCCGTCAACTAAGTTGTTTTGTCTTATGAATCCCTAACTAAAATTATTTTGTCTTATAAATCACTCAACTAAAAAAACTTCAATGAAGTTTTAATTATTTCAAATGAATAAAAGTATGATCCATTCCAATTTTTAAACTTTTGACTGTATAAAACTACTTCCAAACAAAAATTGCTACAAACCTATAACTATTTATCGACGATCCAAAAAAATGATGAACCATTAACTAAAATAGTTACAGCTATTTTGATTTTGAATTTTTCCGATCGGAAAAAACAACGAGTTTATCCATTTTTAAGTTTTAATCGTTAATAAATAGTGTAGTTATTTTCGTTTGAAAAAATGTAAGATTATCGTTTCAAATGGAACAATTTGTAATCCATTCTGTTTTTTCGAACGAAAATGGTTACAAATATTTATTATTATGGAAGATGAAATTTGAAAGAATCATTGTTTTTAAATGTTTGAAAAAAATAAAATAATAAGAATGAATCGTCTTATTATATTGAAAAGTTCAAAATCAAAAGATTTCATATAAGAATATTAAATAAATGGAGAATTTCATATATACTCTTTCAAAACTTTATAATATCATATATACCCAACCTAAAATTTTAATATCACATATATCTCTCTTAAACATCATAATATCATATATACCCAATTTTAATTATTAATATCACATATATCCCTCTTAAACATCATTAATATCATATATATACCCAAATTCATTAATATAATTATTTTTATAACATTTAAAACTCATAATTAATATTGCTTATTAATTAATGACCATTATACCCTTACTCATTTCTTCTTTCAACTAAACTTCAAAATATCATATTGATCCAACTTAAATTAAAATAGCATATCTCTTATAATAATTTTACATAATTTATTTTTGTAAACTTTACTAAACAAATTCTTCAAATTAACATTAGAAATAAAAAAAAATTTGTATCATGTATTTGCTCTTTTGTAATCAAAATCGTATCGTCTTATTAAATTTTCTTATTTGTTTTTTTCTACAGTAATCTATATACAATTAACTGATTACATATTATGTTCTTTCTTTTCTTTTTCTTTTTGAATTTGATAGTTGTGTCGCATTTTGTTTTTTTAATTTCGTATATATTTTTTGTTTTCTAATACATTAGTTTCAAGGTCTTTTTCAAGTTTGCATTCGTTTTATAACTATTGTTTATTTAGTTTACACTTTTTAAAATTTTTATATTTAATCTAATATATGAGTTATAACCTGTTATCCGATGTAATTAGTTGTGTATATTTTTTGTTAACGATAAGATTATATATATATATATACATATAAATCTTGTAGTTAACACAAAATATACACAACTAATTACATCGGATAACAAGTTATAACTCAGATTCTACACTAAATATAAAAATTAAAAAAAATAAACTAAATAAACAATAGTTATAAAACGAATGCAAAGTTGAAAAAAAAATAGAAACCAATATATTAGAAAACAAAAATATATATTATAAATTAAAAAAACGAAATGCGATGCAACTATAAAGTTCGAAAAGAAAAAAGAAAAAAAGAACATAATATGTAATCAATGAATTTAATGTTAATTTGTTTTAGTTTGAAGAATTTATTTAGTAAAGTTTACAAATATAAATTACATAGAATAATTAAAAGGGATTTGATATTTTAATTTAAGTTGGATAAATATGATATTTTGAAGTTTAGTTGAAAGAAGAAATGAGTAAGGGTATAATGGTCATTAATTAATAAGCAATATTAATTATGAGTTTTAAATGTTTTAAAAATAATTAAATTAATGAATTTGGGTATATATGATATTAATGATGTTTAAGAGGGATATATGTGATATTAATAAATAAAATTGGGTATATATGATATTATGATGTTTAGGAGGGATATATATGATATTAAAATTTTAGGTTGGGTATATATGATATTATGAAGTTTTGGAGGGGTATATATGAAATTCTCCTTTAAATAAACTATGATATATTATATAATTCTAATATAAAGATAAATAAATATCCAAAGTAAATATAAAACAATAATTTTAAATCTTAAGAAAAAATAAAATCGTAAATAAATAGTTTTATTATAATTAAAAGATTATCAATAATAATAAGAAAAAAAATTAATGGGAGACTTAATCGAAAAAACTTTATACTTTGGTGGTTTTTACAAAATAGGTTTAAGTATGTTAAGCTGTTATAGCAGGTTGACGGGTAAATTTAAAATGTTTACGCAGTTAGGGGACTTATCAGAAAAATAAAATGCCCGGGGACTTCATCAAAAATGTTTATACTTTTAGGCCACAGGGAGTGGATGCCACGGATGCCAAGCAAAATTGCAGCCACATCAGCGCCACGTCAGCTTTGCCATTTGGATGTCATTCTGAGGGTGTGGATGCCATTTATTTTCTTTTATTTTCATTTTAAACTTAAAATAAAAACATTGAAATAAAAATTAACATTAAATTAATAAATTTAAAATTAAACATAACATTAAAAATTAAAACATTCAATTTAAATATTAAGACATTCAAACTAAAAATGTAGCATTTTTTTTCTATAAAAACATACTTAAAAATAAAAACCTACAATCCTTTCTTCTTCTTTTTTTTTTTTCAATTTTCTCCTTTTGTTTTGGTGTGTTTGGATTGTTCGACGAACCGGAACCGGATGTCATTTGAGAGAGAATGATGTTTGAGGTTTGTGGAGATTTTTTTAGAATATTTGAGAGAAATATGTTTGAGTTGCGAGACTTAAAAAAATGTGTGTGTGTATATAGAGAATGAGAAGTAATTGTTTGAAATAATTATATTATATATATATATTAAATATTATTTTTGATTTTGGAAAGAAAATGGCTCGGCATTTGGATGCCGATGCCGAGCTCCTGGATGCCGTTGCCGAGGCAAAGGGGCGGTGTTCCCCGGATGCCACGCTCGGTACCGAGCTCTTTGCCGCTCCACTCCCTGGGGCCTTATGGTGTTTTTGTATAATTTTTCCAAATAGAATTATCTTTTGAAAACATACAGAAAGTATTACTAGGTTATAATAATAAACTTATACAATGTCAAACTAATAACCCCTTAAATAATCATTTTAAAATAGAGTTAACAGAATAAAAATAAAACCAATTCTAAACCAAACTGGTTCATAAAGACACGTTTTTTTATTGAATATATATATATATATATATATATATATATATATATATATATATATATATATATATATATATATATATATATATATATATATATATATATATATATATATATATATATATATATAGATTCAGGTTCAAATAAGTATCTCTCGAAATCAAGTGCACCCGAAGGTACTGACCTTAAAAGAATTTTTAAAATTTTTTTTTCACATAACCATGTTTAATTTAATGTTATACACATGATATATGAATTTCACATACATTCACACTTTTGGTGTCCTTAAAAATTATGTGAATGCTCAATGCGTATTTATGTGAATGGTCATCCATGTGAATGGTCATTTCACACTATGTGAATGGTGTGAATGACCATTCACATGATCTTTTTTTACCATTCACAAGATTTATGATGTTACTCCTTTTGAAAAAAAGTCTTATAATGTTGTGTTGTACTTGTCTATTCAAAAAAAATATGTGTGAATGATCATTCACATTAGGGTACGCTGGAATCTCATAGGTACGCTGATGAACCTGATTATATATATATATATATAGATATAACATAAACCTGAGCCTCGTATAATTCTAGGTAGAATACGTGGGTTTATGTGCGGTAACATGTTGTAATCAATATATTTATTTTGAGAGCTCATTATTGGACGAACGATGCAGTGTATAGGCAGACAACTGAAGTTGTGAAGTAGACATGTAAACAATAGACTTATTTAATTAATTTATATATAATATATAACTTTCTATATATTTTTAACTTTTGATATATTATATTTCATAAAATTTGAATATATTATTATGGTCACATTATTTTTATCTGCTGATATAAAATTTATTGATGGCAGACATATTTTCATAAAGTAGACAAGTGTCCAGCTGACTTAATTTTTTTTCTATACATAATATATGATTCTATTTTCTATTATAACATTTGATATATCATTATAAAAATCCGATTATATCATTGTGATCACATTATTTATATCTATATTTTGATGTCAAACTTTTTTTCATTCTATCTATTTTTAAAATGACAAAAATTTTATTGTTTAGTTGGCTAATCGGTCACACTCTTTTCATTTATAAACTTAGACTGAAAGCAGAGAGTGCTTATCAGGTAAGGATCATAATCGACAAATAATGTTGTTTTTCTATGATATATAATTGATTTGTTTTTTCTTTTATAACCTTTTTAATATTTTTAGACCTATAAAATTTTAAACATATTATTACGATCATATTGTTTTTATTAACATTTGTATATACAATTTACTACAGTGTAAACTCAAAAAGAATTATTTATGATATCAAACAATTTTATACAATGTATAACTGTTTTCGAAATTATAATCTTCAAATATACTTTGTTTTACAAATATTTGAATAAAACTATATTGTTTTTTATATAGCCATACATATACGTTGTTATGTAATACCTGAATACCTTATTGTGATTACATTAATTTTATCTACCGCTAGTCTAAAATCAATTGTGATCAAAACTATTTTTAAAATAACAAATTATTTTATATTAAATTTATCTATTCTATTAAGAGAGTAAATAAATGTCACTTGGCACCTAACTAGAATGCAACTTGGCATAACGTGGATACGACACGTGTATAATATTAAAATAATAATTACATTAATTAAATTAATTTAGAAATACAATATCCTCCTATTAATTTGGATTTCAAATTTAAATTTGAGTCTTTAACTCCTATAAATTTGGTTCGAGTTTACAACTTACGTCTTTTGTTGGATTCTTATCCAAACTTCTTGGATTCTATAATTTTTTTTTTTACTTTTTTGGTTATTATTTAATTTTTAGTTATGTATTTTACATTTAACCTACTTTATATATTTTTTTATAATCATTTTAAACAATATAATATTATTATTTTATTTGTAGTTTCTGTAATAATTTTACAGATATATATAGTTTTGAAAAAACAAGTAATCTACTGTTCCGTGTAGCACACGGGTAATATACTAGTCTATATATATAAATTGTTGTTCATGATATTTAAAAAGATAGATAAAGAATATATGTGACAAATAACGGTACTTTTGTTTAACTTTCTTTATAAAAATTAATAACATTATATGGTTTAATTTTAAGTTTATATGCATTTTATCTAACCAATTATTTATTAAAAATTATTCACGTAATATGTGGGTTCATAAACTAGTATTTTTATTATATGGTATATAAATATTTTGTTTTTGTGTTAACTTTTAAATTAATATATATATATGAAAATATCATTTACAATTCCCCTACAACGCATGAAGATGCGGAAAGGAGGAACAAAATACACGTTTTACCTAAACCGAACCGGACTGGATCGTTTAATTTTCGGGCCGGTTTTCGGTTCCTATAATTCATACAATTCAGTTTTCGATTCCATCGGGTTTGGTCTAAGCCTGTTTTTTCTTTGTAAAAGTCGGGAAATAACCGAAAATAGACTAAACCGCATTCGGACCGATTCAAAACCGAACTCATCCTATCCAAAAGAAGACAAGCTGAGTTATGGAAGTTCGTGATCTAAACACCATCCATGTGACTTGCACGTGCTTATCTGATTCCGAATTTCATAACTCGACCCCAAACATTGAAGTACCAAATTTATATAATTACTATATCAGTTTTTTTATGTTACAATGATACATGTATATATAAAACCTGATTGTAATGGTATGAAAAACAACATTTTAATGATAAAAATACTAAAAAAAAAAAAATTAAAATACGATATAGCTAAAACCTTTGTTTTACACATAATAAAGGAAAGAATTAGTTGTTTAATTACTGGTTTGGGTGCTTCTGTCCTAATATTCGTGTTTATTACATGTGATTTGTTCCTTGCTTTTTACCATATATCAATATATCATTTAATGTGAAATATGAACTCATAAAATAAATATATCACCTCCATTTTAATACACAATCAGGGCCGGTCCTTAGGGCGTCCAAAATGGGCGACCACGCAAGGCTCAAAATTTCATAGGATCCTAATTTCATAAGTTTTCAGCGTAAATAAACCACAGTTGATTTGTTTAACTTATAGATGAAAAGATAATAAAAGTATGTGTGTGTGTGTATATGTATGTATGTATGTGTATGTATTTATGTATATGTGTATGTGTAGGGCTATTTTATATCTTTCCGTTCGGGACTTCAAAAATCAATAGAACGGACACCACCTTTTGTTTGCCTTTATATATTGTGGTATATTGTTATTGGGGTGGCCACAATATTTACTTTGGGATTGAAGAAATCAAAATTCAAACTAGACCAAATTTATGAGGATGAAATTCGAGTTTTCAATTGGTTTCAAACCAAACTAAGTTCTAAATTAGGTGTATGGTTTGGCTGAATATTTTTTTAATAAAAAGTTTTCAACAATCTAAAAAAATATAAGAGTAAATAATTATTAGTTATACTATAATTCGTATGTTTTATAAATATATATGAATAGTAAATATTTTATATTTATGTATAAAAATTATATATTTTAATATTTTAATTTACATATGACATAATTTTTGTATAATTTGTTATAAAAATAATTACGTTATGAAATAAGTTTCTACTAATTTTCTTATATTTGTTTAAATACGTATAAATATTATACAGTTAACAATGTTTATATATATTCTAGTTTATAAACATTTAATAATATAACATTAGGATAAGATGATAAATATGCAATTAAAATAAAATTAAGGGTAGCCCAGTAAACTTGACTGCTAACTTTGACTCTTTTAATATTGAATGTATATGTAGTGTTGTATATATGATATATATTATATTACTTTGAAGCTGAACATATAATACAAAACTGTTAATTCGACATTGAATAATCTCGGTATGAAATATTGATTGGTTGTTTGGGTTTTTTTTACGAAAATAATCACGTAAAATTTTTTCGAAAAAAATATGTCATGACCGGTCTCGTTAAATTAAGGGTTGTCTACCAAATTATACTACTAACTTTGACTATTATTTTGAGCATTTTAATATTGAATTTATATACAGTGTTGCATATATGATTTATAGTAATATTTCGACGTCGAATATATGATATAAACTGTTAATTCGACATTGAATGATATCAATATGATAGATTGAATTGTCGTCTGGGTAATTTTTCTTTTACGAAAAATAATCACGTAAATTTTTAAAAAAAAAAAAACATATCATGACTGATTTTGTTTTAAAGAGTATAAAATTCTCATTTTTATGGTATACTTTTTTTGATTTAAAAATTAATCATGTTAATGTTATATGTATTTAAAAAATAGGATATTTTTTCAATGTCAATCTTTTTATTATTGCCAATCTATTCCATTTGTTACAAATTAAAATATCACGAATACCATTTTTTTTCAATAATTTCATACCTGATTATTTTTAATCAAGACCATTATATTAATCTAATATATGAATGATATTGGTTATACAGTTCTAAATTAAATTTAGGTTTTGCAATGATCTCATCTCTCTCTTTTTAGACATAGTATTAAAACCGAAAATTATATAAGTTCGATGCCGGTTCGGTTTAGAGAAATCGGTAAAAAAAATCTCACCCTTGCACTGAATCCATGTGTCTTTGGTTATCATAAGGTAAGCCGGTAAGGGTTATGTGGAGAAAATTTTAGAGTTGGTGGAATGTTTCGACACCTTTAAATATAACTTTGAAGGAGGTTGTTTAATATGAAAGATTAAATGCTAAGATTTAGGGGTAAACAAAAGCGTTAAAAGGGATACGAGTATGTCACAATCTGGATGATACAGAATTGGATGAGCCAAATTTCTTTTGCTACAGATCGACAAAAAGGAGAGTCAAGAATGAAGACACTTTCCTGTGACTCAAAACATTGGTTTCTTTGAATGGAAAACGGATGCAAAAAGAGGTTGTGGAATTGAGAGTTTTGGATTCGGGATCTTGACAGGGTTTAATCGTAGTATATGGCTAGTTTTTCTTTGTAATTTTGTTCGGTGTGCTTCCTCTCGAAGACTAACGATGTGTTCTTTGAAAATTCATTAAAAGAAAAAAAATGGGAGGAGAGGGGAAAGAGAAAGAGAAGAGGAAGAAGAAGATTCAAGAACACACCTTGCAGACCTTCCCCTCACAAATCACACTTATCTTCTTAAATTTGGACGGAAACAAATTTGGGAAAATTTCTGCTCGTTTCCTTCCTTTCCATCCTTAAAAAATTTGAAGAACACACCTCTTCTTCATCAGCCCTTCAATTCTTCCAATTTCATTCCCTTTCTCTCACTTTTCAGTCTTAAGGAACACAGCGTATCTGCTTCCTGAAGTGGATGTAAATTTGTTACAATTTTTCAGAGTAATGGATACCTTCTTTTGCTTTAAAAAAATAAATATATACATGTATTGTATAAATTTAATCATTGGATTTTCATGGACTTATAATTTTTTTTTTAAAGTGTTTAACTCTCTAGACAAATTTTATTTTATTATTGACTTGCTTAGTATGTCATTAGCTAGTAAACAATATAATGACTAAAACAATTAAAAAAAAGTCCAGTAACCTTATTGTAAAAGTAGAAAAAGAAAATTGGTTTTTATATTAAATGTTCGATGAACGGAATGTTTACTGTTTAAACATGTAGTAAGTCAAAATACATAATTTTAAATAAGATACAAATTATCCAGCAACTTGAACACTTAAAAAATTGTAGTTAATCAATAAATTCATGTTTTTCAAAAGGATTAAGTACCATTTTGATAATTCAACTTTCAGATTTATCTCATTTAGCACTAAACGATTTTTTGTCCTGATTTAACCACTAAACTTTTGTTTAATGTTTTATTTTGAGAAAAGTGAATAAAACTAATGGCTAAAGATACAAATATGATAGTTAAGTGGTTAAATCGGGACAATTTTCAGTGGTCAAATCAGTAAAAACAAAGTTTAGTTGCTAAATATGTATACAAAATAGTTTAGTGACTAAATCAAGACAAAAAAAATAGTTCAACAGCTGAATCAAAAAAAAAAAAATCTAAAAATTGGACGGTTAAAATAACACTTAATTCATTTCAAAATTAATTTTAAATTTTTTTTATCTAATATATTACATACATAGTATCGCGTGACGTGGGCGGGGCCTTACTAGATCCGCTAGACGTATATATTCAATGTTTTTTATTGGATTTTAAAGGTTTCATATGTTTTGCAGATCGATCTTCAATGATTATATATTCATACTAGTTATCAATCCAACCCATGTATTACGTGAATATTGTATAAATAATATACTAAAATCTACCCAAACGTAAACTACATATAAAAATGTTTATTTTTTTCCTACAAAAATATGAAAACAATCACGTGATATTAATTTTTTTCGTTAAAACATTAGATATTTTTATGATGCTTTAACTTTTTGTATTTATATTTTATATATTAGCAATCACGTGATAATTAATTTTTTTTTGATTTTATTAAGAAAGAAAATAATTTGAGTAGTTATATATCATAAATTATTGGTGGGGTTAGATCATCAAATTCATGTGACCCCACATGAAAGTTTATGATTGGAAGTTTGGAACACGATCCACATGAGATTTGTTTTATTTCCAATTTCAAACGGTTTTTTTAAGGTCAAAAGTTGCAACAATTTTTTGAAATTTATGGTACATTTTGACCAAAAATTTATTAATCTATTATTTGTTCAAAGAAATATCAGTTCGATTAGGAATTAAGCTTAAAAGAAATAACCATTTTTTCTTTTATATAAGTCTGTTCTAAAAACAAAATAGAAAAATCAAAGTCAAGGGGTAAAAAGATTAATAATATGACACGTTGTCTCACAGACTAAATTTAAAAGAAATTAGATCATAAGAAAACGAATAAAAATATGTTTAAATCCATACTAATTGAAATAATTTTATTATACCTAGCTATTTTTTTATAACATAATTTAGATTACTAATATTTCACAATCCACATATTTACCCATATGTAGACATTAATATTTTCAAATTATATTTCACGAGCTAACAAGGCATAGGGACGAGACTTTTTACTGATTATTCGATAACGAACCGGTACCAAAATTCTATAACCAGTTTGATACTAACCACATGCCTAAAAAAATTCGGCACCATCCAGTTCGGTACATATATAATACCGGAATATAATAACCTTATATTGGTATTTATGTAAACTTTGTTTATTCATAATTGGGCATGTAATAATAATATAAATCAAAAATAATTATTAGTTAATATTGATAGTAAATATTATGCAACACTTTATAAAGAAACAAAATTATATTTGAAATATATAATTAAATATGATTTATATTAATAAAAAACTATTAAATTAGTATATGTAACTTACGTAAAATATATAATTAAATATCATTTATAATCAATATAATCTATAAACATATAATTAATTACTTTTTATATTAATAAAAAAGTTATTGAATTAGTATGTATTGGCTTTGATATTAAATTTATTTGTTGGTTTTGATATTATCTTTGTTCATTGTTTGATATTAACTTTGTATGATAAATGAAAAAAACTGGTTTTCACCGGTCGAATACCGAAAATACTGATACCGGTACCAATGCCTAACCGATACGGAATTTCTATAATCCGTTCGGTACCCAATACTAATGAAATGTCTCAAAAGAATTCGTTACCACTCGATTCGATACCAGTACGGTATCGGTACAATTGTGATCCTACCCTAACGAGGCCTTAAGTATACTCTAAAGTTAAAGGAATTGACAAGTGAGAAGCGAGAACAGTTGAATTACAGCTCGTGTTGTGTTGAATGGTTCATTCGTCATTGATCATTACCTTAACATGTTCATTTTAATCTTTAAAATATCTTCTTTAATAAACTGATTAGGAACTTATTGTAATAATTTTAATAAAACCTATGTGAAAAATGCAACCACCTTAGCACATTGTACTAGTTTGATTTTAATTCAAGACTTTTTTCATCTATCTGAATAGATACAACAAATTTATAATAACGAGCAAGAGGAGAATTGACAATGGTGAATGGTGTGATTCATGATTCTTTGTTGGTTCTGAATATCAAATTATAAGTTTAATCATCTTATAAACCAAATTTTACCTATTATAAATAAAACTGTCCATAAATGTTATATATGAGAATAATAGTTGATCCTTTGTATTAAAGTGTCATGAAGATTTGTTGGTTCATTATGCTATTACATTGGTTAGCTATAAATTACCGAAGATACAATGAATGAAAGCTTATGTATCTTTAAGCGTAGAATTTATTATTCAACCCACACGAATGCCAAATAAAAAAGTTGAGCATTTATACTTTGAATTCATTAGTAAGAATTGTATTTCATCATGATTTTAAGTTAATTACATGTATAAATTAAGTGAAATTCTTAGTTTCTGATGTTAATATGGTTGACTTTATAATTAAAAAAAAAAATTGTTTCTAATTCAATATTAGATATGTCATTAGCGATCTTAAAACATGGTCTGCTACGTATATATAATATAAATCATATACATAATGTGAATGTACAACATCAATATGTATAATAAGTTCTTTTCGTATAATGAGCGAGTATTTGAAGACAATTGTTAATCTTAATTAAATAAAAATCGGAAAAAAGACAAAAAAGCTGGTTTGCCCGAGAGGTTAAGGGGGAAGACTTAAGATCTTCTGCACATAAGTGCGCATGGGTTCGAACCCCATAGCCAGCATATTTTTTTTTCAATATATATATATATATATATATATAGGATTGGGATCATTGCAGAACCATAGAACCAATCTAAACCATTAGATTATAATATAACACTAGTGATAAGATGATAATTATACAATTAACAATGAATTAATAGCAGCCTACCAAGTTTGACTGTCCACTTTGACTTTTTTTTTTACTCTTTTAATATATAATGGACATGCAGTGTTGCATCGACGTTAAATATACGATATCAAAGTGTTCATTCGACATCGAATGGTCGTATGGGTAAAAAAATTTACGAAAAATAAACACGTAATTTTTTTTTCAAAAAAATATATTCATGACCGTTCTCGTTAAATCCACCAACTTTGACTACTAATTTTGACTATTATTTATCTCTGTTAATAATGAACGTATATGCAGTGTTGCATCGACGTTAAATATACGGTATCAAAGTGTTCATTCGATATCGAATGATCTCATGATCTCACCATGATATATTGCATCGTGGTCTGGGTAAAAATTTTTTTACGAAAAATAAAAAAGTATATATCATAACCGTTCTCGTTAAATCCACCAACTTTGACTACTAATTGTGACTATTATTTTGGCTATGTTAGTAATGAACGTATATGCAATGTTGCATTGACGTTAAATATACGATATCAAAGTGTTCATTCGATATCGAATGATCTCATGATCTCACCATGATATATTGCATCGTGGTCTGGGTAAAATTTTTTTTACGAAAAATAAAAAATATTTATTATAACCGTCCTCGTTAACTCCACCAACTTTGACTACTAATTGTGACTATTATTTTAGCTCTGTTAATAATGAGCGTATATGCAGTGTTGCATTGACGTTAAATATACGATATCAATGTGTTCATTCGATATCGAATGATCTCATTATCTCACCATAATATATTGCATCGTGGTCTGGGTAATTTTTTTTTTTTTGAAAAATAAACACGTAAAATTTTTTCGAAAAAAATATATCATGACCGGTCACGTTTTAAAGAGTATAAAATTCTCGTTTTTATGGTATAATTTTTTTGATTTAAAAATTAATAATATTAATGTTATTTTAATTTAAAGAAAAAAGATATTTATTTTGCTAATGTCAATCTTTTTGCTATTTCCAATCTTTTCCTTTTTTATCCCTACAAGAATTAAAATATCACTATTACCAATCTTTTTTTCACTAATTCCAAACTTAACTCTTTTAATCAAGACCATTAGATTATTTTAATCTATGGACGATATTGGTTCTATAGTTCTTCACTAAATTTAGGTTCTGCAATGATCCCATCTATATATATATATATATATATATATATATATATATATATATATATATATATATATATATATATATATATATATATATATTTATATATAGCCCTTCTTCTTTAGGATTATATTTATACTCACCCATTGCAGTTTCACTTTTTTAAAATTGGCCACAGTATTTGGAAATTTCGAACATCCAATAGATTTATTTTTTGTTGGCACAAGTTCAGAATGAAAAAAGATTAGCCTACTCTTGACTTCATGTTTTAATATTCTCATCTTCTGCCAGGGATGTAATTTTGACCCAACGGGTCAAACCAGCCGAACAGTTAAATTGACCCATTGTTAAAAATTTAAAATTGAACATAACTTTTTTTTAAATTAAAATTTATAAAATGATGTATTAAACAAATTATTTTTTGAAAAAAATTCAAAATTATGTAAAATTTATGACTTTTGGTCGTCAACCAATTTGACCCGTTTGCTTGAATGGACTGAAATTGTCACACCTACTTCTGCATAAATAAATATATTTTATGATAAATTACAAAGAAATGTAAGTATATAATAATACTTTATGTCATTTTTGTTTCATGTAACATACTTTTAAAATTATGTATAAAAATATAATGCTACCAAAACATTACAAAAAAGATAAAATTTAATTTCTTGGTCAATAAAAGGTTTAAAGTGTCACTTAAAATATCACTAATATAAAAAAAATACCATCTGTTATTAAATTAAAGTAAAATAACACATTTTTATTTCACATAACATTTAAATATACATCATCCTTTTATACAATTTTAAAAATTCTATCACATTTAAAACTGGTACAAGTTATGTTATCTTTGCTTACAAAATTTTCTGTTATTAAGAGATCACAAAAAAATAAAATACGCAAAAAGAAATCATTACAAGCGTAAATTATCAAAACAATTAAAAATCTTCATGCATGAGCAAACAAAGATTTAGGAGACATTTGGTTCACTGAATCAAATTCAAAGGAATTAAAATTTATAATTAGTTTAAACAATTATTTAGTTAGATAAAAATATTTAAAATATTCTATATTCAAATAACCGGATATATATTATGGTAATTGCTAAAATCGTGGAGTTTTTTTTGTTAAGATAGATTGCATTGGTTTTGACTTTCTATCTATGCATGTCTTCATACGATTTTCATCTCCACACCTGTAGCTAGACATCCGATTGAAATTGAATTTATGTGCATGTCTTCAATGCATAAAAATTATTGAAATTGAATTTATATGCATACTGAAATTACATTAATATGCATATTGAAAGTCGACGCATAATGCATTTCAAAAGAGATGCAAGTATGCAACTCAAACCTTCTTAAACACATACTTCGATTATGAACTAAACACCCTACCGATTGAATCCAAAACTAACTAGGGCATAAAAACCCTTAAATACGAACTACGCACTTCGATTATGAACTAAACACCTCAATGAACACGAAATATGCAACAATGCACTTCCATTTAACAAAATAATCGAAGTTGCAACGGCGAAAAGATACCGGTTGTTCGTACGTGAATGGTTACTTTTTCCTTTTTTTTTTTGAAAATCCTTGAACCGTATGCATTGTATCTGTGTACTTGAAGAACAAAGCTTAATCTATTTGAGTATGCATGAGTGATTTTCGGGATAAAGATGGAGGGAGGAATCTTGAGCGAAATCCGGAGCAAATACGAATTATGAAAGGAGGGCTAGAATCGCGGTATGCAACCAAGGAAGGTGAATTTTAGCTAAATGAACCTTCTTCCAATTTTGCCCCTGCACGCCTGATATGTTGTGCACCGGTGCAACAAAGTTCAACTTAATTACCCTTTTGCCACTAAAATCTGATCAACTGAAATTATAGATCTAACGATGTATAGAGGTTCCCAAGTTGCACAATGCATAGAACCTGACCATATATATATATATATATATATATATATATATATATATATATATATATATATATATATATATATATATATATATATATAAGGATTCAAGGAAGAACCAAGTGTTTATCGGAGAACCTTTGGGGAACCCACAATGCATGTGATGCACAATCCTCCGTGTGATTTTATTGAACCTACATAATCACACTGGGATTATGCATCACATGAGAGGATCGTTATGCACAAAATTTCCTCGTATGATGCACAACCCCTCCGTGTGATTCATAATTCCCCCGTGTGAACACAAACCCTCCATGTAATGCATAGTCCCCAATTCGATGCAAAACTCTTTCGTGTGATGCACTACGTATTTTTTACGATGCATAGTGGTTATTCAAGGTTCTCCAATGCATCGCGGTTCTCCGTTAAACCTTCCCTATATGTGTGTGTGTGGTTTTTATAACTTGTTCACCACTGTACCAGAAGAATATATTTATATGTAGTAATTGTAATGAGGTTTGATGTAATTATTGTATATTCGATATTCTTCAAACATTTTATAGTCCTCATCCATTTCAAATTATGTCTGATTCTTCAAGCAAGGTGTAGATTTCTTATTTCAGGATAGAGCAAAAACATTTGGGATGTTCATCTAATTTTTTTGATGAGAACTTTTACTTTTGTGTGACCTGTAAATTATATAGCTTCAGATGGGGAATTGGAATCCTTATAAATGAATTGGCGTTTCTAGGTGGAAATCATGAAACTTGACTTTAGTGGACTAGAATCAAGTGCACCACTCTATGGGGAAGTAATGACTTGCTTTCTGGTGGGTTCTCAGATTCTCCTTTATTTGACCTTCCAGTTACATTACATCTGATGTTAGTTTCTTCACCTCATCATATACTACAATATATCAAAGAGTGATGAAGATTTGTTGTCATGATATTGCATTGGTTAGCTATGTATAAACTCAATGTGTATAGTAAGCTCTACTGTCCATTTTCTGTATTTTAAATTCGATCTGTAATTTCTGCTAGCATCTTGCTAGTTTTTTATTTTTAATAATACTTTTGGATTTCTAGTTGGGAGTGTTGGCAATGCCGAAGTTTCTGACTAGTTTCCTTTTGCTTTTCAAAAAAAAAATTGAAGACAATTTTTAATGTTAATTAAATGAAAAGCGGGAAAAAAACAAAAAAGCTGGTTTGCCCGAGAGGTTAAGGGGGAAGACTTAAGATCTTCTGCACATAAGTGCGCATGGGTTCGAACCCCATAGCCAGCATATCTTTTCTATATATATTTCTTTTATATATATAGCATTTCTTCTTTAGGATTATACTCACTCTTTTGACTTCATGTTTTAATTTTCTCATCTTCTTTCTGCATAAATAGATATATTTTATGATAAATTACAAAGAAATGTAAGTATATAACAATAGTTTATGTCATTTTTGTTTCATGTAACATACTTTTAAATTTATGTAAAAAATATAATACTACCAAAACATTACAAAAAATATAAAATTAATTTCTTGGTCATTCAAAGGTTTAAAGGCATAACATTTTCAAGTTTAAAAATACTACCACAGTTAAAACTGGTACAAGTTATGTTATCTTTCCTTACAAAAATTTATGTTATTTATACTAAGACATCACAAAAAAAAAAAAAATTCGCAAAAGAAATCATTACAGCGTAAATTATCAAAACAACTAAAAATCTTCATGCATGAGCAAGCAAAGATTAGGAGACATTTGGTTCACTGAATGAAATTCAAAGGAATTGAAATTTATAGTTGGTTTGATTGAAAGTTTTGATAAAAATGATAAAAAGTTAAACATTATTTATTTTCCATCAAATTCTTTGTTTATGGTAATTTGATATTCCTATAAACTCATATATGAATTAGATTCTAGCTTAAATTCTTAATCAATAATAAAAACAATATTTTTCTCAGCATCACTATACACACTAATAACTAAATTTTAAATTCGAATTTTTTTAATTCAATTTCACAAACCAAACGTCTTCCTAGTTCATTAAAAGATATATATCTAAGATAATATGACAATTATAGAACTGATCCTAATATCAGATGACGGTATGATGGTTTTGGAAAAATGATTTGTTCAACTTATCCTTGTCACCATATAGATTATCGATCCTCGTTCGTCCTCCTCATTGTGACACCCTTGCCACAATAAACCACCGTTACAATACACCCAGGATTAAACACCACATAAATTATTACATAATGATCTGAATGCTTAAACAAGTGCGGAAGCATTAATAGTACAGAAATAAATATAATACAAATGTTTTAAACACCCTACGGTGCTACAAGGTTTCAAATCTAAGTCTACATACTCAGTAGCATTACATCATTCCAAATATATATTACAACAACAATCCCATAATTCAGTTACCAACATTGAGTAGTAGATATCTTCAAAAACTTCAATAGATGACCTAACTAGAAGGTCATGCAGCGGATTTCCCTTTTCCTGTAAAAATTGAACAACTGAGGGGTAAACAAAGCTTAGTGAATACACAAATTTACGCATTCTATAAATCTTTATGAAGCCCCCAAGAGTAACACCGACGACGCACGTCGTATACTCTCTACGTACACAAAGTACGACACCAAAGCCGCAGCCCCTTCGAGACAGCGCTCGGCATGAGAAAAACCAACCATCTGAGACAAACATAACATCGGGGATGACTTACTGCCTACCAGAACCTCGGAGGGATCAGCTCCGGGTCACTGAATGAAAATCAATGGAATTGAAATTTATAGTTAGTTTGATTGAAACTTTTGATAAAATGATGAAAAGTTAAACATTATTTATATTCCATCAAATTCTTTGTTTATAGTAATTTGACATTCATATAGACTCATATTTAGATTCTAGCTTAAATTCTTAATCAATGATAAAAACAATATTTTTCTCATCATCACTATACACACTAATAACTAAATTTTAAATTCGAATTTTTTTAATTCAATTTCACAAACCAAACGTCTTCCTAGTTCATTAAAAGATATATATCTAAGATAATATAACAATTATAGAACTGATCCTAATATAGGATGACGGTATGATGGTTTTGAAAAAATGATTTGTTCAACTTATCATTGTCACCATATAGATTATCGATCCTAGTTCGCCATCCCCATCTCAACTCTCAAGTGGAGATATTCATGGGAAATAAGATTACGAGGTTCACGCGGGATCCATGCCGGGATCAAGGTCATCGGCTAAAGTAAATGAATAAAATCGACCATATGGTTTTATAATCGTCAATGATATATTGAAAAGACAATTGTGGTAGATGTTGATTCTTTTTAATTTTTATAACAATTTGACTTGCATATATCAATTGTGTTAAATTTACAACAAGTTTAAAATCATTTTAAAAAGAATTATATTATTAGATCATCAAGAACATAGACCATAAAGACAGTAATTGTAAATTCTTTTTAAAAAGACACAAAACGGAAACCAGTTTTGGGCCATTATGAAAGAACAATTTTAGATGGAAAGCAAATAAAAAGTGCAAATGATGTGGGCCAATTTTCAAGCCCATGTAAACTATTTTAAGTAAGGTGGGCTAGGCTTATTCGATCCATGAAAATCGGGTCAAAGGCCATCGGGTTTCGGGTCTCAAGGTATAGTGTTGTTCAAGAAATCACGCCTTTAGATACTTTCATTCGCGCCTTTTCTTTGTTGAATCGACGAAGTAACGATTGTCTTATCTTTCTTGATTTAAAAGGTATGATCTCAAGTTAATTCCTCGATTCTGTTTGCTTTTTAATCTGATTAGGTAGATAAGTTTATGTAACGCTTTGGATTTCGATTAGAATCATGCACTCTTTATATGTAGGGTTTTGTTACGAAATTTACCTTTTGTCGTGTTGTTCTTTCAATGAAATTGGTTTTGGCATAGAACATCATCAGTGAATGTTTTTTTTCGAGGAGTAGGGTTTTTGTTTGCGAATTTTGAGCTGTAGCAGCTTTAGATTGGAAGAGGCATAATATCAAGTGCCTTTGATGGAATTAGTTTTTACTCAGATGATAAGAGCACAAATGCTTTGAGACGATTCGTATGTTTGGAACAAAAGACTGATATTCTTGATTAGGGAAAATTTCATAAAAGTGGAATGCATGACACTTCTATTTTGGGATTGTACTTAGAAGGCTAACATTTAGGAGCCTCAAAGTTTGAAAACATATATTTCGGGCCTGGTAAACTTATTAATAGAAATTTTGAGGCCACTAAATATTTGGTTCTGAAACTTGAAAGTTTGAGACCCTTGCTTGTTAGTTTTATGGTTTCTTAGACCCCGAAGCATTTATTTTAAAAAGCTTTTGACCCTTAACTGTTAGTCCTGAAAGTACGATTCCTAAAATAGAAATCACATCAAGTACAATCCATTTTAATGCAATTTTCCCTCTTGATTACCGAACTAGTTTTTACAGGTTACATGCTTGTAGACTTTTAGTGTTGGTTAGTTATAAGGTTGTGTGTTTTGGGGGATTGGTTGTTGGATTTTGTTAGATTAGATAAGACACCTGCGTTTTGATATCCTACTTATGGATTATTGCCTGCTGTCAAGGACACCCACACCTCTCGATTGCAAGAGGGACAGTTTGTGTGGTTGTTGTACTTGAGTTTAGTCTATGAAATAAAACTATCGTAATTCGTAAAGTAAATTCCCATGGGGTGGCCAAGCAGTAGAACCATGCGAACTTAAGGCACTTTAAGGACAACCCAAAGTTTGATTCTCACTGACTTAAACTCCTAGGCCACCAGCCTTTCACCAAAAAAGAATTACAGGGGTTGCTTTGACCGTGCACTTGGTGTGGGATATCATGTGGGCTTGGGTTTGCAAAGTTGGCTGGGGTGGGATTTATCCTTGTTGTCCAAAAAACAATAGATTAGAAATATAAAAAAAACTATATGTTTTGTTGGCCTATCTTATAACACTTTTGGTTATTGAAAGCTAAATCCTAGTGCAATGGTCATAAATGTTAATCACTCATAGACATAGTAACATTTGTAATCATTGTATTTGGCTTTAGCTTCTGTAAAGAACATTGTGGTTTCCAAAATCTCAACAAGAAAAAAAGACCTGTGCATGGAAAACTTGCACATCTTGGTCTCAGATTTTTGCAACTACAATTGTTTTTCTAAGTTTAAGTGAAGGGAAGTGGTCGCAAATACTTACATTTTCCAAAATAATTGTCACAAATGTTAATCATTCATTTTCCAAATGCAATACACACACATGTGTGTGTGTGCATGCGTGCGCATATAAGTGAACCTATACAATCACACGGGGATTATGCATCACATGAGAGGATCGTTATGCACAAAATTCCCTCGTAGGATGCACAACCCTTCCGTTGAAGGCTTGAAGCATAATTCTCCCGTTTGATGCAAAACTCTTTCGTGTGATGCACTACGTATTTTTACGATGCATAGTGGTTCTCCAATGCATTGCGGTTCTCTGTTGAACCTTCCCTATATATGTGTGTGTGTGTGTGTGTGGTTTTTATAACCTGTTCATCACTGTACCAGGAGAATATATTAATATGTAGTAATTGTAATGATGTTTGATGTAATTAATATATATTCGATTATTCTCCAAACATTTTATAGTCCTCATCCGTTTTAAATTACGTTTGATTTTTCAAGCAAAGTGTAGATTTCTTATTTCAGGATGGAGCAAAAATATTTGGGATGTTCATCTAATTTCTTTTTGATGAGAACTCCTATTTTTGTGTCCTGTAAATTATATAGCTTCACATAGGGAATTGGAATCCTTATAAATGAATTGACGTTTCTAGGTGGAAATCATGAAGCTTGACTTTAGTGGACTAGAATCAAGTGCACCACTCTATGGGGGAAGTAATGACTTGCTTTCTGATGGGTTCTCAGATTCTCCTTCATTCGACCTTCCAGTTACATCTGATGTTAGTTTCTTCACCTCAGCATATACTACAATATGTGCTTCTTCTATTAAATTTGAGAGTGTATAATTGCTAAAAGCTGCCTTTTTATCTGTTGCTTCAGTTTGATGGATTCCAGAAGAATTCTATCCAAATGGTAAAGCCAGCAAAGGGGACGACAACCTTGGCCTTTATTTTTAAGGAGGGTGTGATGGTTGCGGCGGATTCCCGAGCTAGCATGGGAGGCTATATTTGTATGCATTTGCAGTTGATATAATTTTTGTTTAGCTCTTTTTTGGTTCTGGATTATCTAACATGACCTTTTTTAACTTGATTTGAAATTTCTATAGGAGACATTGATTTTCACAATAATTATCATGTCCTAAATTGTTTCCAAGATGACAATCCTTCTTTTGAGATGTTACTATCACAACATAGCATTCCATATATAAGTGTTTTTGTATTTCATGATTCATACCGACATGTGTTGTGATGTGTGTCCCAGTGCCACAAAAAACTAATTCAATTCTGTTGATGAGTCTTCGCACCAACTTCAATGAATACAATGAATTTCATTCAAGAATACATATTCGAGTTGTAGCATAGAGCAGCCCATCAAATGAAATCACCTGTAGCAAGAGTGTGTACCCTCCCCTTGGTACTAAAAAATGGGTGTTGTAAATTTGCTAAGGTACTGAGGGGATCCCTGTGTTATTTAACATGACTTCAGCTGGATGTGATTCACCTTAATTTTGTATTCCTTTGGCCCTTCGACAAAAATAGAATTTCATAAAAGTTAGCCTACAAATAGAACATTGGAACACTAATGAGAATGGATAACAGACAAGGATCTTGGAAAGGAAGCATTGCCGCTAACTATAACAGTGTGTTGTGCTGATAGCGACCTAACGGTCTGAACAGGAGCATCATTAGATATGTGGATGTAGTGTTTCTTTGTCTTCCTTAGTTGGTCCATAGCCAAAGCGTTACTCCATGTGTTGGAACTTACAGCATGTTGATTAGTTACACCTAGTTGTTATAGTTATAGTGGTAACATAGGCAAATACTTGCTTTTTTGAACCTGTGTTTGGTTATCATCTCCAGTATTGGTACTTCTAGTTGATTTGCTTAATTAAATGCGGCAATTTACTCAGTATGCTTATTCGTATATCAATGCTCGGTAAGTCTTGTCACATTTTGGGGTGGTTAGGCATGTTTTGCATGTTACAGATTCTGAATTTTTTTTCGCATTAAATGATCTAACACAAGCTTGTGATTTCTTTTTTCTTCAGCATCTCAATCTGTGAAGAAGATCATTGAAATTAATCCCTATATGCTGGGGACAATGGCTGGAGGGGCCGCTGATTGCCAGTTTTGGCACAGAAATCTAGGCATTAAGGTAAAACCTGTCATGTTGCTACTTCAGTTTTCTGGTGTAACAGTTTTTTTTTTTAATTTTTAAATTGTAGATTGTAAATGCAGATGGTTTTGTGGTACGATTTGGCACATAATTTTTGAACCTCCTTGGAACCAACTCTTGCTACTACAAAAGTATGCTGTATGCCAAGAGCCCAAGATTAAATTGGATTCTTGCAATATGTTGACTAAGTTCATATGCACCATTTTGCGCGATACATAGATATGTAAGCGCTGGGTAGCACATATCACCTCAAAGGTTGCTCTTTAATTAATGTGACTTTTTTGGGTGGAGAGCTTGAGAAGAAAGGAACGGAATGATACCAAAACTTAGGTTGTTTGGTTTGTTGGTATGAGTATAATATTTTGGGCTGAATCTCAACAAACTGAGAACCCCTCCAACCCAGGAAGGGAGCTGGGTTTGGAAAAGGATACACATTTCCATTCCATACTCCTATCAATCTGATACCTATAGTTATTCTTGACTAAAAACCAACGGCACCTAAGTACCAATTATCTTGTTGTAAACAAGGGAACCATAGGAATATATTCAATTAGTGTCTCAATTAAACTTGTGATGTTGGGTTTTTCCTAGCATGTAATTCCACAATGTTTGCTGAATATAGCTTTATATTGTATGTGATCTAATCGATTCTTGCATTTTTTTTAATGCAGTGTCGTTTGCATGAATTAGCAAACAAGAGAAGGATTTCAGTGACTGGCGCTTCAAAGTTGCTGGCAAACATTCTTTACTCTTATCGTGGAATGGGCTTGTCTATCGGGACTATGATTGCAGGATGGGATGAGAAGGTATAGTATATAAGATAAAACATTAGTGACTGATATTAGCTTGACGTTTGACCAGCCCAAGTTAGTTCTGATGTTTGCCGCATATTTTACAATTGTAGGGCCCAGGTCTGTATTATGTTGACAGTGAAGGAGGACGCCTGAAGGGAACAAAGTTCTCCGTTGGGTCTGGTTCACCATATGCTTATGGTGTATTAGATAGTGGGTGAGCACAACTGTCCCTCCCAAAAACTAAAACACAAACAACTTTGATATGTTATTGAGTTGGTAAAATGGGCGAGTTACAGGTCAAGTTGGGTTTCCTGATATCACTTTCCTGTCTATAGCATTAAAATTTAAGTGTATTAAACATGATTACAAATTATAGTATTGAAGTAATAACGTAAGTTTTTTATAGATCATTTTCTTTGAATACACTTTGGATGACTTTCGACCGACCTGTTTGACTTGTTTGGTTTGTAGCTAAATTATCAATATCTACCCGTTCAACATGTTGGAGGTAAACATTACCCAAATGGATATGTTTTTAGGCAAGTGGATTGAAATTGTCAACTCTAGAGATTACCATCATCATCTAGTTCAAGATTTGCATGTATTTTTTTTCCCTATGTCTTCATGTCAATAATTTGTAGTAGTTTCTGTACTTTGTGATGCAATATAAAGGTTAATTTTGCTAATGTGGTAGGTACCGTTATGACATGACGATCGATGAAGCAGCTGAATTGGCTAGAAGATCCATTTATCATGCCACATTCCGTGATGGAGCTAGTGGCGGTGTTGCTAGCGGTACACACTTAATCTGTGTCTGAAAATAGTTTCCGCATATGTGTGCATTTGTGGTTTAAATAATATTGGTATTTGTGGTTTGAATAATATTGGTATTTTATTTTTGTTTCAGTGTATCATGTGGGACCGACTGGATGGACAAAGTTATCAGGGGATGATGTTGGTGAGCTTCACTACTCATACTATCCTGTTGAAGCAGCCATTGTGGAGCAGGAAATGACTGAGGCTGTACCTGCTTGAGTGGAGTGTAAATGCTGGTAATTTGTTAGAAAAATATTGAGCAGATTCTACCAAATGGACCTTAAGTGGCTTTTATCTTGTTTACTTACTACCTTTGACATTCTTATTGTTCCTTCTTCTTAAAGATTATGCACTTATTGGTACAACGTAGATATGCTAAACACTTTTGGGTCGGTTAGACTGGCCATGTCTGTTTTCATAACATAACAATCAGGGTAAAGGTCTACTACCTTTCATGTTGACCACTCGTAGGGGGAGAGAGTCGACTGAACATCTCAGCCATTGGCCACATCCGATCCCACAATTCTTGTTCACCCTGGATGATCGTGTTGGGTGAATTGTGATCTAGTACAATTGTTGTCGGTGAGCAACAGCTGCTTCGTCACAGTCCCTATGTGCTGACAGGTCATCATACTTATACCCTGTTTGTTTATCTATTAATGGAACCATTAATAAGTGATTTCAGTTTCAAGTGGCTTCGTAATGATTCTATTTAGGCCCATGATCTACATAGACTCGAGAGAGCAAAAGTATTAAAGGAAACAGGAATGGGAACATCATATTTGTATAAATTAGAAGTTAAAATATATAAATTACTAATTTCAATAAAAAAAAAATACAAGAATGAAAACGTTATTTGTCATAACTACTATTTTCTAGTTCTCTGTGTGTGTATATATATATATAATGAACGAGCTGATAAAAACCCGCGCATTGCTGCGGAAATTTAAACCATTTTACGAATAATTCAATAGGCAAAGTTCAAAATAAAAGTAAAGCGATCATAATGATATATCTGAAATTTTATAAAGTATAATAAAGCAAACGTTATAATAGAAAAACAAAACAATTATATATTATATATAAAATAACATATTTAGACAGCTGCATTGCTGCCTGCTTATTGAAATAGTTCCGATGGTGAAAAATTTTATATCGGAATGTAGATAAAAACAATGCGATCATAATGATATATTCAAATTTTAAGAAAATATAATATACCAAAAGTTATTATAGAAAAACAAAAACGTTATATATTATATATAAAGTAATAAAATAAGTCAGCTGCTTACTTGTTGGCAGTCTGGTTTACTGTTTATTGAATAGTACTATTTGTAATTGTAATATACCATTTAATAATATTTAATTAACTATTCACAATTCAACTCATCTCCCTTGCTCATATTTTTTTTTCATAAAAAAACAGATATGTGGGCCGGTGAGGTGACCATCAGCCCATGTACTATCAGTTTTCTTTATCAATTTAGTAAATTATTTTTATTTTATTTCAATATTATTGTAACTATTATTTAAATTTTTTAATTTTCTTTTTCTTTTTGTAGTAGTTTATTATCGGATCAAACAAATCCGAAAATCAAAAAATGAGAAAAGGTAAAGAAAAAAGATTTTAACTTCAGTTTATATATTTCTTATTTTAATTTTTCAACGATATATATAAAAAAATTTACATGAATGAAAAATTTTGTTGATCATTCTTTAATGGGTGATAATTTATACACAGTAATTTCTATGTTTTAGTTTTTTATTCTTCTATTTTATTTTTATATTTAGAATATATTAATTTTAGATTCTTTTGAATTTTGATTGATCACAATTTTCAGTTTATTATAAAATGTTATACCTCAAGTTATTATAAAACATGTACAAATTAACTTCCCCCAACGCGGGGTAATCCGAACCTCATTTATATAATTTTTCAAAACAAAACACATGTTTTTCCTAAATTTATTATGTTAAAACTTTATTATACATCATAAGGTTCCATCCATATCAGTTTCGTTAATTGTTACATATTAATTTTACTCTTAGAATTTCACCACATTAATTTCTTAAGAAATAACCAGTAAGTAAATCACCTTTTGTTTCTTTCTATTTTTAATAAAAAGTATAATCATAATAATTTTTTTAAATAAGATTACAGGGTGTATTGTATTGGAATTTTCACATTATTTTGAGCTTATTGTGTTTGTGAAAAATACGAAGGATAGTTAAGATCGAATTTATTAAACATGATCGATCATGTCATTTTTGTCGTGCAAACATAATTTCATTCCGCCTTGCTTCTGGGAAATCATTGTAATTTGTTTGAAATCATTACTTCATTTCCTATTTATTATTTGCATCTTTCTTTTAGGAAGTTATGTTTAATTTAACGAATCAAAAGTTATTGATAATTTAATGATCAAATTAATAACTTTTCTATTAAACTAATTGTACTTGTTTTACTTTGTTATATAAATATTAAAATTGATGTTATTTGTGTGTTGAATGCTTTTAAATAAAAAATTGTTAGTTTATTACTATTAAATAGGTATTGATCTATACAAGATAATCTTTTGTCATCCATAACAATAAAGTCTTTATAGGGTTTTGAGGGTGGTTTTGCCTTGTGATAAAGATTATTATGTTATAATTATTGTGTTTAAAGTTAATGCCACAACACTTTTTCACTAGTTAAAAATGTAATTTATTTGTTTAATAAGTGATTATTTGATCATTCTACAAATTAAAACATAAATCCAAACACTTTTAAAATTGAATATTTGATCATTGTGATAGCAAACAGCAGAAGCTAAACCAAACACCAAATTTTCTGCAACACTTTTTGTTACAGATATTATTGATTATTAGTTTTCTAAAATGATACATTACATTTTCAAATGCAAATCCAAACGTTGTGATGAATAATAAAAAAATATCGGATATAAATCAATACCCATATTATAAATGGGAGAAAACTTGAAAGCAAAGGATGTTTGTCATGGACTTTATAAGTTGGAACATGTTCACCAAATCCACATGGGGAAATGAGCAAACCAATAGTGCTGTGTTTTTCCTAGTTTTCACTTCTCAACTAAAAATGGTTGGTCCTACTTTTTGGACATCTTTACATAATAATTATGTAATAGTTATGTTTAAAAATAGTATGCATCATTTAAAAGCAATGCATCATTAGAAAAAACATAGAATTACCCATCTTTTTTAATTTATATGTTTCTGACCACATCAAAATTTCTCTTTTCACCCCCTTCATCTTTTTATCGTGAAAAATACTCATCATTCTATTTGCAATATTCATTACCCATTTAAATTGTGTGAGAGAGAGGGACGGGAAGCCGGGAGTGGGGGCTTTTGGGCCGGGTGGTGTGCACGCCGGCCTTGGTCCGACATGGCCACCCTAAGATCCCAACGGGTAGAGTACCCCGCGAGGCCTTATGAGTATGACCATCGGGAGAAATGAGACATGTTTTTAAGTTATAGGAGTGTTTATCATAGCGAGACAGACTAGCTAGCAAAACAATAGAAATAATGAAACTACATGACACTACAAAAACGTTATTATCAAGTTTGTAAGATAAATGATATCTTTTTAAAAGAAGTACATTCCTATGATTATTTGATTTTGTCAAGATGAACCCATTTTAATCTATCGCTATCCAAAAAAAATAATAATAATTATGAACCCACGTGGATTTGTGAGACCATCAAGGTATCGATACCATGTTACTAAAAGATAGAACCATTAAAAACCATTAATGTAATTTATTTACATACGATAAATATATGATTATTTAATGATATTTAGTATATGTATGTTAAATGTTAACGTTCATTCATGCTATATATTAATTGATATAAAATGTAAAAATCTTTCTATATTTATGATTTATCTAACAAATAATCTTTTTTTATCGTTAAAAACAAAATTTTGACATTTAGTTATTGGATGTGAGAGCAATTGGCCCATGTGACTCCACTAAATTACCCATTATTAGTACATACCCAACTACTCCCTCGTCTTCTAGAAACAAAATTCATTCGTATTTAATTTAGTTTAAACTTCAAACATATGAAACAAAAATAGAATAAAATAAAAAAAAATCCAAGAACGGGTAAATAATATCCACATATACTTGCTTTAACTTTCTATCCATCAAAACATTGTCACAAAAATTCATTTCGCCAATAAATGAGCCCATTTCAACTATGAAATAAGTTACGGAGATGGTGCTGCTAGAACCAATGTGCGTAGCCCCAAACAAAAGCCACTTACTACCATCTCTACTTTATCGGATTGTACTTCCAACTTAATATGATAAATTCTATAGATAGTTGTCGATATTATACATTATATATGCGAGGTTTTTATTATCATATGTGGTATCAGAGCTTAAGGTTCTTGTCTTCTTCTTTCATTCCCATTATTTGTGCCGCCATTCTCGGATCCCAACTGGTTGCTGCTGCTATTTTTTCCCTATTGGCCCCATTGAGTAATGATTTTCTTTCTTTCCTTTACCTCTCACACTACCTTTGGGACGCATGTAGATAAAAAGAAGAGTAGTTTTCCTCATTCTTTTATCAAACTGCTCCCAGGCCGCCGCCGAAGTCGTAGGCTCTTGTCGTCACAGTTGTAGGTCCTGCCGTCGCGTGTCTTGCCTTCAACGTTGAGCCGTCGCACTTCTTATCGCCGCTTGCCTCCTAAGGTTGTTAGATTGCATTGGACTTCTTTTTTTTATTTTACGAGTTGTATTTTCTAGTATGGTTTTTTAGGAGTTTTTTATGAGAATTTTTACGTTAAGAGACTTCTATGAAAACATCTTTTGTATAGTGATTGTTACAAAAATATTTTTTAAGTTGATGGACTTTTATGAAAACGTTTTTGGTGCTAAGGAAAGTTTGTTGATTTTTTAAGATAATTTTCCCTATTTTCAAAGTGTATTAGATAACTATTTGAATGAAAGCAAAAACACAATATACAATTTTTATTTTTGAAGTGTATTAAATAAATAACTATCATTGGACACCAGGATTAAACATAAAATGTTTGATATACCCTTTTTTTTTTGAGTTTTAGTTTTATTATGAAAATTCCAACTTTTAATATACTTTAATGCTGCTCTTTTTGTTGTCAGTGAATTGCAATTGAAATAAGGGACTAGTTCTTCAAAAGTCATACAATTACATGTCAGAGATTTGGACACATCCTTAAATTTATAAACAACACTGCTTTTAAAAACTTTTTTACATGGTGAAAAAAGTCAGTTCACATTAATTCTAAAAAGGGATGTTAGATAGTCAAATCTTGGATTAGTTAATACCAACAGATTCTAGCCCAACGACCCTAAGTTATTAACAAAATCCGTAAACCAGAGTTCGAGTCTCATAATAAATAAACGTGTAGATTTAAGAATAAATTACGTTTTGTTGTACAAAAAAATTCAAATATTTTACATAACACTAAACGAACACCGAAATAGTTAAAACAAATCAATCTATACTATTAAAAGAGTAACTATACTCATTTCTGGTGAAGCCACGTGTCGTCACCATGAATCGACACGTGGCATTTATAGATTTTAAAAATAATAAATAAAATTAAATCAAATCTATCCAAATCTAATATAATCCACTTTTAAATTCAAATTAAATCAAAGCAAACAAAATCTTATACTCTACTAACTTAGTAATTAAATCTATCCAAATCTAATATAATCCACTTTAAATTCAAATCAAATAAAACAAAATCTAATAAATAACTAACTTATTAATTATAAGATAATATAATAAAAGTTTAAAATATATATATATAAGAAAATAATTACTCTTCATATATATTTAGAAATATACAAAATTAATATGTCATAATAAATAATAATATAATCTTATATACTTTTGTTTAAAAAAAATAATATTTATATCTTTATTTTTTTATTATATTTTATATGTATTAAAAATATCCGTGTAATACGCGGGTAATAAACTAGTATTTAATATAATTATATAGTCAATCCAGGATTAGTCAAAGATTAAAATTTGAATAGATAAATTTTGAAAAATTTGCTAAAAATAAAAGAGAAATTTTTGTAAAAAACCGACATTTTTTAGACTAAAACCCACAACCAATTTCTATTATACAAAAACCTCCAACCAACTAAAACTAATTATATTTAAGTTTTTTTTAAATAACTTGCAACCAGTTTAACCGATTGCAACTTGATTACATGTTGATTTTTTAATGAGATTTTTACGTTAAAAAACCCCTTTAACTTGTTAGTTTTTTTAGTTAATCTCAAACCAATTTTTATTACACAAAAACCTCTAACCAACAAATTTTTTATTAAAATTAGGTTTTTTTTTACCGACTGCATTTTGATGACATGGATTTTTATTAAATTTTGTTCATTAAACACATAACCTCTTTTCCGACGAAACCCTCACCCTCCGGCAAACCTCTCTGCTTTGACTGTTCATATTCAAAAGCTAAAAATGAAAACTAGATTAACGAATTTGAACACAAAATGAAACCTAAAAATGCAACTCGTGAACAAAAACGATCGATTCTATCTGCATAAACGAAGTTGAAATTCAAGATTAAATGACAAGAGTCAATCGAAAAAATATATAAAAAATGAACATCTTTGAATCCTAAAACAGATCTGGACCAACAATATGAACAAAAAAGAAGACCGCATATGCTCTGAAAATCAGTGGCGGATTTAGGAATTATTTTATAGGGGTCAAAATTTATTATGTTGCAACAATACGAATGTTTGCGTAACTATAAAAAAAAAATTTACATCCCAAAAGTTCAGGTTGGTTTATCTTGATTACATTATAAAAAAATGCGTAAATGTTACAACTCATTAATTGTTACAAGCTAAAGAAAATTAGATTTCAAAGTTGTCTCTTATAAGTTGAAAACAAGTTATTAGTTATCACATCATCGTTCAAAACATTGAATAATTTTTCCTCTATGGTGCAAATGCAAATCTCAGTGAATCCCAGAAAATCTACGGACCAAACACTCCCTTTAAATCCTCAAACAAATAACAATCTAAATATCTAAAAGACTAAAACAACAAAGTACATTCTTATAAACATCAAACAAATAACAATAAAACTAACGATATATTCATAGTCAAAGCACAAATGTGAAGTGTCCAACAAACACATGTATTTTTAAATTATTTGTTAAATGAGTACAAACTATTTGGTTTTGATATATTTTTTTGGATATTGCAAGAAAATTTTTTATACGTTTAAAATGTATATAAACTAACAAAAATATCGGGGTCAAACTACCAAAATTATAGGGGTTAAAATTTTTTCGATTATATATACAACACGTAAAAAAAAAGTGATAAGTGCTTCGATAATTGTATATTCAAACAAAGTGCAACATAGTAAGATTTAGATGTAAAAAAGTTAAAAATACGAACAGGATTACGAGAGTATAATTGCGATCACATAGTATATATCGAAATGAATACATAAATGAAGAGGTAATTAATAATGTCACATGCAAAATTTTATATTCAATTAATAATAATTACAAGAATGCTTTACAAAATCGCAAATAATGGGAAAGGCATTAATTGATGAAATCAATGGTATATTTATTGGAAGATAGAGTTTAGCTTCGAAGGATGTTTCCATCATTGCTATCTCAAATTTAATTATCACATCTACTTGCCCACTCACAATTATGTTCGTTCTTTTTAAGGTTTTTATATTTATATTTCTTCTTCTTTTTAAATTAAAAACTTACAAAAACAACTATGTTTGATCAAACATTATCCTTTTAAAGACCAAAAATCAGTTTACAATGTTTATGGATTTTTTTATTTTTATTTTATGATTTATTGACATGGAATATTGTAACAGTTCAATTGAATCCTACATTGTCAAATCATAAGCACGATGAATTATATAAGAACTTTGCAATTAGAGAGTGTTTGGTTTTGCATTATGATAATTTTTTTTACATTATTACATTACAATAACGTAAACAATTGGTTTAAAGTGTTTGAATTGCAATCATTAATAATTGATTATTTGCGTTTGGATTTGATCCTATCACATTTTTTCATAAGTTACAAATGTAACTTATTTGCTTAATAAATGATTATTTGGTCATTTTACAAGTTAAAACACTAAAATCCAAACACATTAAAAACTGATTATTTGATAATTATGATAGCAAACAACAGAAGCCAAACCAAACACTAAATTTCTGACAACATTTTTTTGTTACAATTATTATCTGATTATTAGTTTTTAAAACGTTATATTTCTGACAACATGTTTTTGTTACAATTATTACCTTTATGTTCCATGTCATATAAACGATTTTTTATATCAGTTGAGTATTTGACTTGAATGATTTTATAGTTAACAAGTGGGTTTTTAGATAAAGGGTTAGTATATTTACACCCCCATGATGGGGTAGAAAAGGGGTTAGTTTGACCATTAAAAATGAAATGGTAAAAGCTGTCATTTTTCTATTGATTAATTAATTATAAAAAAATTGATTTCTAATAATATAGTAATAATGAAGGGTAAAAATAGACATGTATGGGGTAAGAATTGCAGCATCCTTAAATAAAACTTATATATATAATTTTTTAACTACAACAAAAACTAAGAAATATATAGAGAAAATAAAAGTGGAGAAGTTGACGAAGTATGTCATATGCATGATGTATGATGGATCATAATCCAATTTCCAAAATCAAATAAAAGAACTCAGTAGTTGGTTGTTATAATTTTATACGATTAATTATTACTTACCCATTTTGTTTACCTTATTTCAATAACAAATCTCTACATAATCATTAAGGACTTTGTAATGGGGAAGTCTTAAAAAATAAGCCAAGCCAAAAATTATGCCACTTCCATAATTAAACTAAAGTTTACTTTAAAATCATTTTTATTTAATGAAAAACAACAAATTTTATGTAAGTGCTTAATTTTAGGTATTATATATATAAAGTTTTATATATTATATAATTAATTACTAATTATTAGATAAGCTAATGGTAAGATTGGATTTATTAAAAAGTTAATTCTTTTATAATTTGAAAATTTTATGAATCCGAAGTTCGAATCCCTCCATTAATATATGTGATAGATTTATAAAACGTTCTAAATATATGGATGATAAATAAAAAACAATTGACTTTTAAGTATAAAAGAATCTGAATCGTTTTATTTTTAAAATCGTTAGTTATAACTATCAATTATAAATAGTTATTATTAATTATCAATTTGATTTATTTGTTCAATTATTATAATGTGTAAAAATGAAAAATATATATATGTGTATTTTAATTATTTTACATAATTTGTTAAATATACACTAAAAAAAATATTTTACAAAAAACTTTTTATAGTAGGGGTGTTATTCGGTCAGGTTAAATTGGTATCAGGTTATTCGGGTTTAAGAGTATGTGTTCTTTGGCCGAACCCGATCCAAATAAGGGGACGAGTTAATCGGTTTCGGGTTACATGCGTATCGGGATCGGTTTGGGTTAAACGGGTTATACGGTTTTGATATAAAAAAAGAAATACTTTACAATTTACTTTAAACGAGTTAAATGGGTTGGGTAATTTGGGTACACGGGTTAAATGGTTTGACTATTAAAACTGGGTATTTAAATCTTTACATTTTTATATATAAACGATTTTAATTCTAATTAAAATTAGAAATTTATAAATTAAACGGGTTATTTGGGTACCCGAATAAACATGAATCCAAACCGATCCCCGAACCGAAATTATTATTCGGGTACCATTTAACCTGATTAACAAAACCGAAAACCGAATAACCCGTTTAAGATTGGGTTCGGGTGGGTTATTCGGGTTCGATTATTTTGCACACCCCTATTTGATACGAGTCTAGCATCGTGTGTGTGTGTGAATATACATACATGTATGTATTTATCATGGAAGTGAATTTTTAGTTACTAAAGACATGTCAACAAAAAACATTAAAAAGATTAATCCAAAATATAATATTAAATTGTATAAAAATGAAAAGAAATAATGGAGCATACATAATAAAAAGAAAGTATGGTATGGGTGGTGTTAGTTGGATGAAAGAGATGTGTGTAGAAGTAGAAGTAGAAGTAGCAACCAACCAAATAAAAACGATATATTCAACTCAAGTACTTGTTTTGAAAGAAATGGATACTAATTCACCTTTCAAGTACAAATAAAACTTGTTGGGGGGAAATCAATTTATACCAAACCCGTTTTATTTTTCTTTAATTATTACATCCCATATTATTATATGGATTCTTTTCTTATTAATTATTTATAAAGCTTACTTGATATATTCAAAAAAATTAAAATATCACAATTAATAAAAATGATTCTTATTATTTATCCTTAACTATGGGTATATTTGCAAACCAGCTGTAACTTTGTGTGTTTATGAGAGGTAGAGTTTTCGATTGGTATCCGGAGCTTTTTAAAAGATCTGAAACTTTTAGTTTTATAAATGTGTTTGGTAAAAGTAGTTGTAGCTGTAGTTTTTGGTATTTAATTACGTAAAAGGACATTAATATTAATTAAAGGTGGTAGTTTATGTTTAATAGGAGGGTAAAAAAGTAATTATATTTGACCAAAGGTTTTAGAGCTTTTCAAACGCTACTTCTACTAGCGTTTTATATAAAGTTTTTTTTTTTTAGAAAATGAAAGATCTTTGTTTCTTTCCAAACAAGATTTTTAGTTTTTAGTAGAGCTTATTTAAAAAAAATGTCTTAAAAGCTCTCTATCAAACATAGTCTATATTTGAAAATTATTAATATTAGAGTTTTGATTGATCCTGTAATGTTTATTTCAAATTGTAATCGTCCATTTATGTGCAATCCATTTTATATCTTAGTTGAGATTAAATGATCACAATTACTTGCAATCATGGTGAGATTTATAAAAACGATGGATCATTATTTATTTAATTTGTTAAAAAGAATAATTAGAATTGTACAAATACGTATAACACTAAATTTTGAAGACCCCTCAACTTATTAACCAATATGTTACAATCATACATATATTCTGGATTTATATTGAAAAAAATTATGGCGGTTTTACATTTTTATCAAATTTATTGTTTTCCATTGTAGACCTCGTGTTAAATAAAATTCCAAACCTAAAATTTGTTACATATAACCAGCTGATTTGGTAGTTTAATTTTTATATTAAAAATAGCGAGGACAATTATATATTTATTAGTTTGGTTTTAGTATATAATAAAACTTTATATATTGTAACATGTGTATCCTCGTAATATGTAAAGATAGATAAGTATAATTTTAATTTTTTTCATGACTCTAAAATCTAAAAAAGGTTTAAATTAGATGGATATTTTTTTCCTAAAGTAGTAAAGAGTATTTAGTGAAGATTATTTGAACAAAATGTAAAATGCTATATATTTTATTAACAATCACTATAAGAAGTTTATGTAAAACTTTCATGAATTAATAAGTAGTTGTGAAGATTATTTGAACAAAATGTAAGATCCTGAATAATTTATTATTAACAATCACTATTAAATAATTTTTTAAAATATTCATGAAACAATCATATGATATAAATATTGATTTTTATTAAAATTTTGAAATTTCATTGTGAATAAGCTCTTTTAGAATTAAAGATGTCTGAAATGAAGGATCATTAATAGAGAATAATATCAAGTGAGGTTAACGTAACTAATTTAAAATTTAATTAATTATAATTGCAAATGATAATTAATTATCACAGGCAGAAATGGAACATTGAATAAACGATAGACAAATAGACAACAAATAATAACAAAAAGAAAAAAAAAGTCAAACATTTGGATCATTTTGAACTCTTATATGTTAATTTACTCCTCTAAGAATAATACAAATTAATTTGATATATGATTTAATAGAAAAACATTTATAGTTAAACTTCATGGTCACGCATTTATGGCCAATAAATACAAAAAAGTATTTTTGTTATAAAAAAATAATTGACTTGAAATCAATAAATGTATTCTTGTTAAAAAAGATAATTGATTGGAAATCAACAATCACCGATCTTGCTATCTAAAAATTGTTATTAATTTAATGTAATTTTATGACCAGTTTTATTGGCTCTAGTTGGAACTAGAACGAGTACGGAATTATGAAATACAAACTCTTTTAAGTTTGATCACATTCAAAACCCGGACGTTAAAGTGAAGGTCAAGAGGATTGCGTCCCCTTGCGGAGTCCACTACCCGTAGCGGGGGTCTGATGTATTAACTTGATGTGCATCGATGAAATCTTAACATGTTTCAAAAAGTCTAACAGCTTTGACACGGTTAAGCTAGTGTTGTGCAACCATCATGTTGTTGTGCAGCTTTGATTGTTTTTAAGACGACAATGCTAACTGCTATTTAATGGTTATTTAAGAAGTTAAAAAACATATTATCCATTTGATTTCGTTAGGAAAACATATTATATATACAACATTACTATCAGTTAAAAACTAACACATTTTATTGTGTATTATCACATAACTAATCATACTTCATACAAAATATTAAAAAATTAATGAAAAGTCATATCAAGATGTTGCACGTGACGTCATAGGAAGGGGTATGTTTGGTAATCACCGTTAAAAAGTAGTTTAGTTATTTTTGAACAATTTGAAATAAATTATCATATTTATCTTTTTATGAAAATATTAATATGCTAGTCTTTGGTTTGGTAGTTTAATTGCTTTTATTCCCCAATTTTCAAACCAAGGCTACTAAAATCAATATATTCAAACCAAAATTTGACAATGTAGTGATTTATGTAATATTCATATTAGTTAATTTAATGTTTCTTAGTTATTTAAATTTATTTGTCAGGCTATTATATAAAAGTTTTTACTAGTTGGCTTAATTTTTACCTAAAGTGATTAGTTTTGAATTTTTTTAATGTGATAAAGTTTTAGTATAATATTATTTATACAAAAAGAATTAAATGAATTGAGGTTTACAAGATGAAAAAAAAAATTAAAAAATTAAAAAAGAGAGTGAGTCTTCATGATAATTAATTTTAGTTTAAATATCACTAGTTTTGGATTTCTTTTATAAAATAAAGTTTAAGAATAATATTATTATACAAAAATAATGGTCTAGCACTTAGAAGCATGTTTGGTATGACTGAATGAAAGAATAGAATGCTATTAGTTTTACAAGATAGAAATAATAATGAAAAAAAAGAAGAATGTGAATGATCATAGATTGGGATGAATAAATATCATTTCTTTCCTATCATTGTCAAGATGTAAAATAAAAACTTTTGCAAAGAGCGCGAGTGTTTGTTCTTTTTACATCATTTTTCATATGCTAATTGTTATTTATGTTGTACATATTCTCAAGTAACAAAGTTTAATAAATAATAAATATTGATATTTAATTAATATTTAAATTTTAAAATGGGTCTCTTCATATTTAACAAATTTTTAAATTTAACTCTTGATATTTAGTTAATAATTAAAAGACAATGTTAAAATGAGCAATTAATTCATTTTTAGAAATTATATATTATTAAGGGTTTATTATGAAAAAAAACCAAAATGTTTTCACGTTTTTTGCGTTTTCATCCCTCCATGTTATTTTTTCCATAAAAAAAACCTTAAGTTATTATTTTCTTTTTGGTTTAGTGAAATTTGGACATTAGACCCCGATTATAATTTGTGAACCGGGTTTTAAAAAACTGAAAAACCGGGTTCTAATGTCCAATTTTCATGAAACCAAAAAGAAAATAATAACTTGAGGATTTTTATGGAAAAAAAATAACATACAAGGACGAAAACGTAAAAACATGTTGGTTTTTTTATAATAAACCCAATTATTAAAACATATCTCTTGATGTTTAACTAATATTTAAAATGAGGTATTTAATAGTACCTCTTTATATTTTTTTAATAATTAAAATGACAATTTACGATAGTGGGTTTCTTGATATTAGTTTTTCTTTTTTAATAGTTATTGTATTTATGTTTGAATTCATATTACAAATAAAATAAAATAGTTTATAATATTAAATATTTGAAACAATTATATATAGTTAAGTATGTATTTAAACATACTATGACAATTTAAGTTAGATAAATAGATTTATTACAATCTCACACTTCTTCTATCATATTTTACATGTATTAAACCCTTGTTATTATCGATTATGAACTCATTTCATGTTATTTTTTTGATTAACTCTGTATCAAACTCGTCACTAAAATATACTAAGTATATTTTAGTTATCAAGTGTTAATATACCAAATTACCAATAGGGGATAAAACTACCTAGAAATAGAACTGAAAGTTTTGATTTTTATACAATTATATTTAAAAATCAAATACATCCTTCATTTGAATATACATTTGAAATTGAATTTTTACATTTATTAATGCTTATTTCAGAATATATTTGAATTTGAATTTGAATTGAATGTATGTCTTTATTTGTTTTACACTTTTTTTAATATCATGAATTTTTTTCTTTAAATATCTTTTTGATAATTAAAAACTTACACATTTATAAAATCAACACCATTTACTTTTTATCATATAATTATTGTTAAAAAAATTCATGTAAAATGTAAAATGACGTGATACTAAAATAAAAGCAATATATGATAAATTCATGATTAGCATATATATAATTCTTGAAGGCATATATATAACAATTATAAGCAAAACACATTAAAAGCTCACATTGCTTTCCTTCTACTTCTAGGAACCAATGCTGGTGGTGGGGTCACTACCCATCCCCTTCTCATAAATACCACCACCCACCACCGCCACCCTCCTCCTCCTCCACCACCACCACCGCCACCCCTAACTCCTCCATCAAATACCAATGTCCCAATTCAACAAATCTTGACTTCCACAGAACTATTTCATTTACTTTATCAATCTCTTTAGCATGTTGAAGGCCTACATTAATGGCGTCTTCATGTTTTTGTTCTTTCTCCGTCACGCCTCCGCTCTCACCTCCGACGGCCTCTCTTTGCTCTCTATAAAATCTGCAGTGGATGGTGGCGCCAACGTCTTTTCCGACTGGAACGACAACGACAGTACCCCTTGCCAATGGACCGGCGTCACGTGCGCCAACATTTCTGGGGTGTCTGACCCACGTGTCGTCGGACTTGCACTCGCTGGAAGAAACCTTCGGGGTTACATTCCGTCGGAACTCGGGAATTTGGTGTACCTACGGCGGCTGAATTTGCACGGAAACAGCTTCTACGGTTCAATTCCTGATCAAATATTCAATGCGACGTCGCTTCACAGTATCTTCCTGTACGGTAACAATCTCTCCGGTCAACTCCCGTCGTCGGTTTGCAACCCTCCTCGTCTCCAAAACGTTGATTTCTCCCATAATTCACTCTCTGGAACCATACAGAAGTTTCTAGGTAATTGCCGGCAGTTACAACGCCTAATTCTAGCTGGAAATGATCTTTCCGGCGAAGTTCCGTCGGGGATCTTCCCGGAGCTAGCGAATTTGGTTCAACTTGATCTCTCATCAAATTCTCTGAATGGATCGCTGCCTTACGATATCGGTCAACTGAAATCATTGTCCGGAACCTTAAATCTATCGTTCAACCATTTCACCGGAAAGTTACCGGAATCTTTAGGTGATCTACCGTTGACTGTTAGTTTTGATCTCCGGCACAATAATTTCACCGGCGAAATTCCTCAAACTGGTTCTTTCGCGAATCAAGGCCCGACGGCGTTCTTAAACAATCCATCACTCTGCGGATTTCCATTACAGAAAACTTGCCGGGATAATATATCGGCGAGTCCTCCGGGAACTCAAAATTTTACGCCGGCGGTGGATGATGATGATTCTAAAAAAGGGTTGAAACCGGGTTTAATTATTTTAATTTCATTGGCGGATGCATTTGGGGTGGCGTTAATTGGATTAATTATTGTTTATTTATATTGGAAGAGAAAAGATTCAAATGGTTGTAGTTGTACTTGTAAAGGTAGATTTGGAGGAAATCAGAAATCAAAATTCTGTTCATTTCCATGCGTAAGTGGATTTCCCAACACTGATTCCGAAGCGGAATCGGAAAAGGGTAGCGGCGGCGGTGGAGGCGGCGGCGGCGGCGGTGGTGGTGAAGGAGGAGAGCTGGTGGCGATTGACAAGGGGTTTAGTTTTGAGTTAGATGAGTTGTTAAGAGCTTCTGCTTATGTGTTGGGGAAGAGTGGATTGGGAATTGTGTATAAAGTGGTGCTCGGAAACGGGATTCCGGTGGCGGTGAGACGGTTGGGTGAAGGCGGCGAACAGCGGTATAAGGAGTTTGTGGCGGAGGTTCAAGCAATCGGGCGGGTGAAGCATCCGAATGTGGTGAAATTGAGAGCTTATTATTGGGCTCCCGATGAAAAACTACTGATTAGTGATTTCATTTCTAACGGCAATTTGGCTTCTGCATTACGTGGTATATCTTCTTCCCTTATTTTTCATTTTTAAATTGTTCAAGAAAAAACATAAAAATACAAGCATTTTTGACATTCTGATATGTGAATAGTAAGTAGAAATGACACAATGCATGAGTTTTTGGATTTAGATAAATGAGGCTTCATTTGATTTTGTATTAACTTTTAAGTTTACAATTAGTCGTTAATTTCAATAAATACAAGTTAAAATACTTTGGTTTTTGTCATTTATTCAATTTAGGGGGTAATTGCATAGAACTTTATGATGAATTTTGCTTTCTCTTGGCACAGGACAACGTACTTTTAATTTTTTTAAAGATAATAAATTAAATCAATCATTTTTATTGGTATTTGTTACAGAAATAGTAAAAGGTTTAAAATAAAAATATGACAAAAATTATCATTTTCTAAAAACATATTAAAAGTACGTTACTTATTGAAGGGTGAAACTAAATATTCATTGTATTTAATGAAATTTTTTCTCCTATACAATTAATCTTTTAATTTATAGTGTGTCAAAAGTAAATCTCCATATTAATAATCACAATTTGTATATCAATTACCTATATATTAGAAAAATAATTTGATGATAGTGGTTTGAGTCATTTTAAAATTCACACGACTTATTAGTAGTTAATCTATTCATAAGAAGACTTACTTCATTCAATTTGAAAAGAAATCTCTCTCTCTTTTTTTTTTTTTTTTGAATTGAATATAAAAACAAAAAGAAAATTAGCATTTTAAATCTCATCACCATGGTCGTTAAGCATTTGTCGTTAGTGTCTTTGTAAGTTTGTTGTAGAGGGTTAGTTTTTGTCTGGTTTATGTTCAATCTCCTTCTTGGAGGGCTTTTGTTTGGAGTTTCTCTTGGAGTTTAATAAAATTTTGCTTTTATCAAATAAAAAAAAAAAAAAAAGAATTCAGGACTTCAAGTTACATTGTGGGTGTGTATGGGCTCAGTTAATTAGCAGTACTTAGGGTTTGGTTAAAAAGGCCCATTAGATGCTTGCATAAACTTGGGCCCTTATGTTAATGATCATTAAGGCCCATCGAGTCCAAAGTCCAAACCATCATCGAATGGTCAAATCCAAACCATGGCGGTGTTATGGATCTTTCATTCAAGTTAGAACCCAATTTTTTTGGTTCGTTTTGCACCATTTACAACAGGCCTTATGGATTTCCATCACCTTGTCTCATGATTATAATCTGGGCCAACACCGCACCAAGTTTTTTTTTATAAATAAATTACTCCGTTACTATTATGACTGGTTCAATCCTTCAACTTTTTAAATTACTCTGACAATCCTTTAAATAAGAATTTTGAACACCAATGGTCCTTTATTCAAATTGATGTTTGAAGAAATGCTAGGATATTTAACATTTTTCGTATGAATAAAGGACCATTGATGTTCAGAATTCATGTTTAAAGGACTAGCAGAGTAATTTCAAAAGTTAAAGGATTGAACTAGTCATGATGGGTAAACTTAAATGATCAGCAAAGTATCATTTGGAACCATGAGTTTTCAGAACATTTCTTTGTTGATCTTATAAACAAGCTCAATTCAATCTTTAAATTCATGTAAGGTTTGCTTTCGGGTTTGTTTCGTTGATGATATTGTTTCTGTAAACACCGAGTATAGGTCAAACGTCAACGATCCTCTCATGGTCCACAAGGTTGAAGATCACGAAAGGAACCGCAAGAGGATTGGCGTATCTCCACGAATGTAGTCCTCGAAAATTCGTTCATGGAGACATCAAGCCCTCAAACATCCTCCTTGACAATGAGCATCATCCGTACATATCAGATTTCGGTCTTAACAACCTTATTGGCATCACCGGAAACAACCCGTCATCCTCTGGTGGCTTCATGGGAGGGGCCCTTCCGTACCTGAAGTCAACCCAACCCGACAAGGTCAACAACTACCGAGCACCCGAAGCGCGACTCTCATCAAACCGGCCTACACAAAAATGGGATGTCTACTCTTTCGGCGTAGTCTTACTTGAACTGCTAACCGGAAAGTCACCAGAGCTTTCCTCCCCGACAACATCAACATCAACCGAGCTCCCGGATCTAGTGAAGTGGGTAAGGAAGGGGTTTGAAGAGGAAACTCCGTTATCAGATATGGTGGATCCGATGTTACTTCAAGAAGTACACGCGAAAAAGGAAGTGCTAACGGTGTTTCACTTGGCCCTTGCGTGTACCGAGCAAGATCCTGAAATCCGACCCCGAATGAAATCAGTCTCCGAGAGTCTTGAAAGGATCCGATCATAACTCAATTCTCAACGTGTATCGCGTTGAGAGTTGAGTTATGTTATTTTTGGATCAATGATTTGTAAGTTTTAGGTGATTTTGGCATATTATTTTTTTTTATTTTGTTTGTAATGTAACCGAAAATCATGTTTTTGGTGGCTTAAAAAGTTATCCTTATTTTCTACGAAAAGAAAAGTATATTATATGGAATCTTAGGATTCACTATGCCCTGTGCTTTCTGTTCTAGGATTGGAAGTTGAATTTTGGTAATATAATTATATAAACATTTTGATTATTTTGTATGATTTTGGTCGTATTTAATTATATCTTAAAAAATTTATGATTATATATATGTAGAAAGTAAAATATCTAAAACTAAGAAATGATACCTAAAGAATTTTCTTGTGAGGTCTATCACACAAAAGCTAGCTTGCCGTATTATTGTCTTCCTCTCCACCCCTTTCTTTTCAACGGTTCGAAAAGACAAATTATTTTATCTCAAAATAAACTACCTGAAAAATATTAAATTCACGAACATTTACACATTCTAAGTGAATGAAATCATGCATAACATAAATGCAAGTTCGCATGTATGCAAAATTATGTAAATGTACGTTCACATCAATTTTTAGGAGTTAGAAGATTTGGATGTATGTGAAATTTACATATGATCTTTATAATATTAATTAAAAAATATTTATGAATTTTCTTTTTCAAAAAAAGGTTTTTTATAGCTGGTACCTTCTGATGCGCTGTATAATACGTGGTATTCTCTCAAACCATTTTACACACATACATACATGTGTGTGTGGAATGTAGCTATTTATTTGTAAAGGAGTTACTTTTATCATTGAATCTGGTTGCCAAGAACTTTCACAAGGACAACACACTTTTTTGTTTTTTATTATTTATTTATGTGATGAAGTATCTACAACTTCCTTAAATGTATGTAGTATTAATTGGAAGAAAACCTAGTTGGTTGAATGGTTGTAAACAAGTGACAAGAAATAGCCTAAAAACCATCATACAATAACCTGTATATATGTATGGGATAAAGGGTTTCAAAGATTGTTGCAAATACAACTATTATAAATATCATTATAAGACAAATATATATATATATATATATATATTAGTTATGATATGCTAAACAAATTATAATTAAAGCAGTAAAACTAGTGATGTGATGCATGGTAGATGAGTCTTGTTATGGTTCTATGTGAAACAATCATACCTATAAATAATTTAAATTCACATTATTAATTCAACATAAAGATAAATAAACTTTTAATCCAAAAGAAGATTAAAGTTGTTATTTAATACCATTTACATTATTTATTTAACAAAACACATAACAAAATTTATTTGGCTTTTGCTTTAGACTACCTTTCATATTAAACAATACTCAATAGTAAATAAACAATCAATCTTTATTCTTGAAGCTAATACAAGCCGTAAAGTTTTATGCATATAACCTTGTATACTAAAAGGGTTTATATTGAAAACACGAAATGTTTTCATACTTTTTATTGATTTGGTCACTCGATATCATTATTTTTTACTATTATAGTTATATATTATATTATATTTCACTAAACTTGTGAAATGGATGGCCTTCAACCTTTGTTTCAGCAACAAGAACAAATCAAAAAACAATATCTAATGAGTTTGATAGATAATCAATAGAATATACACAAACAAATCCATGATTTCTCATTGAATATTCGTGATTTTGAGAGACAATCTGAATTTGGAACAATTTGAATCACTAGTGTGCATATGTATTGAAAACCATGAAAATCATAATTCATCGTAAAGGAATGCATAAAACAATATTCAACTCACGAATGCCTTTTTCCAAAAAGTCCCCTTCCACCCCCTTTGAATTCGAACACGTCGTGTTTTACTGGGAAGATCGAACCATGTGAACAATTCTAAAAGCCTTTTTTCTAAAAATCATCTTTACAATGAACTTTCTTTCAAAAACCCATTGGAGATGCTCTTGTCCATGTCATCAAAATACCACTTTTTTCCAATGCAAAGAAGTTGTAAAATCAGGTTTTGAAAATTTAAAACCTATGTGAAAATTCATCATTGGAGTCGTTCTAAGAAATTGTAATCTCGTAAAGTTAATGTGTAGTAAAATATAACAATACTGTAATAGGAATAAGTAACTTCAAAAGACCAATTCGTATTTGTACAAAAAACCTTTAAGTTGGATCATTTTTCTGATTAAAAACAAAACCATTTTTATTGGATAAAAAACCATCAACCGATAAAATCTCACGGAAATAAGATGTTATCGGTTGAAAGTCACTTACCGTCGACAAGTCACTAGTGAGCAACAGAATTTTGCCAAAAAAGCAAATTGCAACAAAAATACCACAAATTTGAACAAAGAAATCAATAAGAAATGTGGATATGAATAATAAAACACAGAGAAATAAGTTTGTTGGAGCAAAAGTTTGTTGGAGACGAATGGTTGATCAACAGATTGCAACCGGCTCATCCGATTGCAATTTGTTTTAAAAAAAAAACTCAGTTTAAAAAGTTTTAGTAAGTTGAAAGTTTTTTGTGAAATGAAAAATACAAAAAATGATCCAAGTTAAAGTTTTTTGCATAAATTTTCCATAAAAATATATAATCTTGTTTGATTTCTTTTAATATATCCTCATGTTTAAAAAATTCATTGTAAACTTCCATGAACTTTTCAGTCGTCATAAAATTTTTTTTTTTTATCAAAAGGGTTTAAAAAAGAAGATACGAAAAGAAAAGAAAACAAATTAAGGTTGCGTCAGGGCATAATATATGAACGAAGATTTGAAGTTTCGTGGAGAAGTTCGTACTTTTAACATTTCCAGGCGCTTTCCTTAGCTGCTATCGTCAGAAGCGTGCGTGGATTAACAGAAACCGATCGAAAATTTCACATCAAATACGTTTTTGTTGCGTTTCAGCATCAAATTCAACTCCGTACATTAATTCAAAATTTATGGCAGGGCAGCCAGCCCACGCGTATAATCGGTTACTATATAACTGATGCTTCGATCGATTGAATTCTCAGAAGTTCAGGAACATCCACCGATTCTGCAGATCATCATTTTGAATCATCTCCAACTCCTAAGAAACGATCTCGCTCACCAGATCGCATTCAAAATCATGAACAAATCAAGTGATTACTCACGCGTATTCAACCACTTTGATGAAGACGGCAACGGCATGATCTCTCCGTCGGAGTTGCAACGCCGTGTCGGAAGGATCTGGAACGAAGAAATTCTAATCGAAGAGGTGGAAGTAGTGGTCGGAAACGGACAGTTAGCGTTTGAAGATTTTGTGAGTTTGATGGAAAGCGAAAAGGAAGAGGAGAAACTGGAGGACTTGAGAAAGGCCTTCAGGATGTACGAAATGGAAGGCACCGACTGCATCACGCCAAAGAGCTTAAACCGGATGCTGAATCGACTCGGTGAGTCGACTAGTGTGGATGAGTGTGTTGGTATGATTGATCAATTTGATCTCAATGGTGATGGAGTGCTTAATTTTGATGAATTCAAAGCAATGATGCTATGAAATTTCATCACATACTCATCTTTATTTTTACGGATCAAAAGTGATAATGTAATTATGAACTTGGATTTATATTACATACATTTGAAAATGGAAAATGATTGCGTAAATATATATATATATATATATATATATATATATATATATATATATATATATATATATATATATATATATATATATATATATATATATATGAATATTTCATTCAGGTCACTAGTATTTTCATTTAAATGTCATATCCGTCAAATCTACTGAATTGGAGTAGAAGGCTTTGGCCAATATTGCTACAAAAATTAGTTGGCTTCAATATCGCCACGCTTATGTGTGACAATGTTGGTGCCACCTATTTGTCCGCCAACCCGGCGTTTCATGCGCATACAAGACACGTTGAGATCGATTTTCACTTTGTTGAGAAAATGTTGCTTATAAGGCTACGTTTTGTAGGTGGAATGGAATGGAATTATATGAGATTACAAGTCTCTTATGCAATGGATTGAGATGTTTTTTTTTTTCATTTATACCCTTTAGTTTATATAAAAGCCACAATTTACATACCCTTTTCTTTTTTAAAAAAAAAGTTATGCTTATTAACTCTTATGTAATTTTAAAGTTTTATTATGTTCGTTTATTAGACACAAAAAAAAACATATGTTACTTCTCAAAGGAATCTCCCCGTGTTAGCATTATTATATCCCAGAAAAATTAAAGAAAAATAAAAACATGTTAGTATAATTGTGTGGAACATGATTGGGTTTATGACAATATTTTGGGTATCTATTATATCGTATGTAACAATGGCATATATTACAATCACGGGTATATTCGTTTTTATAATAATAATAATCAAAGAAAATCCTCATTTTTGTACTCCTAGCTAATTAAGACATGAGTTTGTTTTGGATATTTATTCTACATCCGTTTGGGCTCTCGCTCGAATCGGAACCTTTATGCGTTGGTAGGCTTTCGACTCAATCTAATAGCCTACCTATCGGGCGCTAATAAAAGAGAGAGTTTGCGCATGAGCTCATTATCTGATGGAGACTCGGTTTTGATTATTGGGCATCTATGACAGACGAAAGAAAGATGACAATGACATATATACTACATAAATTATGTAAATTAAGAGTTAATAAATGCTGCTTTTTAGTCTTTTTACGTGTACCCATTGTAATATGTGTATATGAAAGCAATATGTTGTTGTTTGGTGACTTTGTTTTAAGTGAATGAAATTTATTATAAGTTGTGATTTTGGATTTTACATTAGATTTGTGTATACTTGAGTACTAACGATAATTGGTTAACTGAAAATAAAACTTTTTTTTATCATCTCGACTCGATAATTATATATTAACCATTCCCGGAGTACTAGAAGATCAAATTTCATTTTTCATGTCACATAGACACATAAGCTTCATGATGCAAAATTATTAATACATACCAAATTAATACACTATTTGAAAAAATACGATATGCATTAATAAAGTACTTGCAACAATCTCAATATACAACACAATAATTATGTATATACATGTCATCATAAAGGAAAATAACAAAAGTTGGTGAATGTAATATGTAGCTATGTAACTATGTATACCTTTTTTTTCTTTTCTTTTTTTAAATACTAAGACGAGGTAAATATTGCATTCATGACCTTTAAAGTGTTGTCATGTACGTTTGAATCTTCAATCCAAACCAGAATCATTTAACAATTAAAGCATACAGACAGATGGACACACATGTATGCATACATACGAACAAACATGCATCCATCTGTCTGTACAGACTATAGAGGTCTCAATGAGCAGAAATGAAGGCTTTCGGAGTTTTGAAATCAAGTGGAAAACAAGCAACAATATAAAAAGAAACCTTGTGTTTTAACCTTCTTAGAACCACACATCTTCCCCCTCCCCATTCCATCATTGTCACCATTATCTTCTTCATCGATTCTTTCTTCAACTTCTTTTCTTTCTTACGATCATTGTCATGAGTAGTTGTAGCTGTAGTTGAAGGTACATCTAAAGTTGGTTGTGTTTCTTGATCATTAACGAAATGAAGAGGATAGCTTCTTAAGAACACCCTTCTAGTATTGTAATCTTCATTCCTAAAGCTTCTTGTTCTTAGATCATCACCTTTCTCCATTGATTTCCTTTGATTTTGATGATAAATGTGATGTGTGTGGTTTGGTTTTGAGTGTGGGTTTAGCCTTTTAATACTTGTGTTTGGATGAGTGAAGAACTTGGTTTTTATATCAAATATTGGCATTGACTCATTAGAGTTTCAATGTCGAATATAACAAAGAAATTTGAAGGTACATATATTACATTATAATATCTTCTTTTTTACTTTTATTCGTTACCTTTTTTTTGTGTATTTGGTCAAATAGGTCTGCCCATGCAATTTGCAAAGAAAAAATTTACGATAATTTTTATTTTTTATTGTTTTAAGATTAATTATTTTACTTGGTTCACTATTAATTTGTTCATCATATTTCTAGCTTTGAGGGGTTTTTTTTGGGTGTTTATTATTTTTGAATTAAGAATGAATGTTTCCGGTTGATTATTCGCTTCTCATTTGTTGTCTTTTAATAAAAATATATAAAAAATGAAAAAGAGTAGGATTCATTTGTTAATCATTCAATGAATCATATATGTATTTAGGCATATTGATTATGTATTACTCATCCAAGTACTTTGAAATTGCGTTTGAAAAAGTGTTGTAGCGTTTTGAAAACTAATAATCAGATAATAACTGTAACAAAAAGTGCTACCAGAAATTTAGTGTTTGGTTTATCTTTTGATGTTTGTTATCACAATTATCAATATAATAAATGTTTAAAGTGTTTGAATTTACGTTTTTACTTGGAAAATGACCAAATAAACACTTATTAAGCAATAAGCTACATTTTTAACTTATGGAAAAGTGTGGTAGGATTAACTCTAAACGTAAATAATCAATTATTAACATATGTAATCCAAACACTTTAAACCAATTATTTGTGTTATTGTAACGTAATAAGCTAGCAATCTCGTTCATAACGCAAAACCAAACACCCTCTGTATGAAACTTTTGTTGTCCTTTTATTTTAGTGCATTTTTATGCATCATTGGACAACATACAAATGTACAATAAGTAAAATATTAAAGTCATAAAAAAAATCTATGTCTATAGCATATTTGGTATAAATGTGATTAATTATAACTCAGTTTTAGAATAATTAATTAATTATGGGTTAAATTAAAGGGATAGGGTAATTGCGGTTTGTCGTGTTGGGCAGCACCTTGAAAATGATGTTATTCTTCTTAATTGACGTGGGCATGCGTCAAAAAGCTTCCCCTCTTTCGTAACGCTTCCGACGCTTTTGCCTTTTTTTTTTCTTTAAATCTTTTTCCAAATTTTTTTTTTTTTTTTGTAAATTAATAAGTTTATATGCCTTTATTATATATTCCGTTTATGGTTTATCAGCAATAGTTCAATACTATTCTTAAATTAGTTAAACGTATCATTATAAATATAAAATAACAATTAAAGTATCTGTAAAAACTGATAATAATGACTTAGATGATAATTAAAACTCTAGATTTATTGTTTTACTTATTAAAATTGTATAACAATTTATTAATTAAAGTACGTTTTAACAAGCAATTTTTATTTCTTGCATGTGATGATAAATTTTGTGTACGAAAATCTTTAAAATGGTCAAAATCATATAGTTTAGTATATTTTTCAAATGTATAACCAATTGCTAAAAAGAATAAAATGTTTTTATATTGAATTATTAATAATATTGATAAAGAAGGATGTATGACAAATCATTAATCTTATAGATCAAAATAAGAAATCTCCTTTTTCTAGTTACTATTAATCGACTTAAGAAATTTTGTAATAAAATTTGAAATGACATAAAATAAGAATATGTATGTGTTTATTTTAATGTGTATTTATTTTATAATATATTGAAACATTGGACACAATATTTAAATATTAATTGCTAAGTGTTAAGTTGGCTACGGCACGGCCATGTTACAAATGAAATGAGAGAGATGATGCCACCGAATCTTTAAAAAATGTCCAAAACGTGGAAATATTTGGAATTTGGATATGCTTTTAATCTTTGTTATCCACAATAAAGGTACTCTCCCTATGTTATTATATTTTTAATTTGTTAATTCTTATAACAACTTTTACTTTTCTTTTTTGAGAAATTTGTGCAACAAAATACTCAAGTTTGATCATTTTTGTGATTAAAATCTCCAACCAATTTTCGTTGCACAAAAACCTCCAAACTGACTAAAACTTATCGTAAGAATTTTTCAAAAAAAAATTACTTGGCACCAGATGAACTGGTTGCATCTGTTGACCAATATTTCGTCTCCGACAAACCTTCTCTATAATGAACTTATCTGTCTGTGTTTTATGATTCAAATTTACATTTTTTATTGATTTTTTTGTTCAAATCTGTGTTTTTTTGTTAGAATTTACATATTGTGTAAAATTTCGAATGTCACTGGTGACTTGTCGATGGTGGCCTGTGACTTTCAAATGGTTACAAAAATCAGTAATATCCCTTTATTTTTCCTTAAACTACAAACCGAAATGAAATAGATACTATAATTCTATCTTATTTTGTTATTATTATAATTGACAAATCAGTTTAAACTTTGTTTGAGAAAAATTTAGGATATGTAAAATGAACAAAAGAAAACATATTGTCTATAAAAAGATCAGTAACCTAACATGTGTTTATTTAGAGGTAAAGCAAAAATACTATATTAAATTCATATTATCAAACAATTCTAAATCAAAACTACAATAACTCACTACAACATCACCAAGAAAGAGATCATCTTAAAACCAAATTCGAACATCCAACAAATTAACTAACTTTCTAAACTTTAAAAAAAGGAACTATTTTGGTGCATCTATTTGAAGTCCAAAGCGAAACGCTAACGATTAACTTGAACAAAAGCTCGTTCTCCTTTGCTTTTTTTTTTTTTTTTTCCGTTCTCCTTAAGGTTGCACCGTCCGATTTTATAAGTACACATCACCCACAAAACAATTGTCATGTAATCTAAAGTTGCTTTCGTGAGGGTGCATCGCATGACATTAAAGATATAAAGATATGCTTAATATAAAGCAATCGAGTTTTTTTTTTCATTCCTTTTTTTCTTTCTTTTTCATCCTTTCAAAGATGACGAAATTGTGGATGAAGAGATAAATAGATAAGCATGTGACTATGTGAGTCATGAACATGTAACAACCTTTTTGCCATGCTTTTCTGAAATTTTTAAAGAAGTACTAGAAGCAAAAACAATGACGGAGACGAAAATCAACATGGATGGATGATCAATTGCCTTAAGCTAACTTAGCCACTTTTGGTTTTGCAATTACTTGTATCTGAAATCAAAATACTTAACTTTAAGAACTCATGTACATAAATGAGAGTGTTCATTATGAAAAAAACTGATATGTTTTCGCGTTTTTTGTGTTTTCGTCCCTTCATGTTTTAATTCTTAAAAACTCGGTTTACTACTAATAACATGACTAGACTCTAATATTCAAATATCACAAAACCAGAATAAAAAAAAATTAACTTGAGTACTCTTCTGGAAAAAAATTAACTTGAGTGGGTTTATTATGAAAAAAACTAATATGTTTTCATCTTTTTACGTTTTCGTTCATCCATGTTATTTTATTCCAGAATAGTTCTCAAGTTAATATTGTCTTTTTGGTTTGATAAAATTTGGCTACTAGAACCTGATTTTTTAGTTTTTAAAAACCCGGTCAATTATAACCAGACTCTAATATTCAGATTTCACAAAACCAGGAAAAAAATTAACTTGAGAAGTCTTCTGGAAAAAAATAACATAGAGGGACGAAAACTCAAAAACCGTGAAAACATGTTGATTTTTTTTTTCATAATAAACCCTAAATGAGAAGGCTATAATTTATCTGTGTAATATATTATTTCAAGTATTTCATATTGCACGAGACTTGTAATTTATTTTTTTGGTGATCATATGCAGAGATATATAAATTTAAGAGCAAGATGGCTTTGTTTTCAAAATTTAATACCTAAATTACTTAATTAACTTGATACGCTTAATAAGATGTATTGGTGTCACTTTTCTTGTCTTTGTGGATTGCGTACAGCATCCTTTCATATCAAGATTAGACTATGGTTAAACTTGATTTGGTAGCTTGACGTATGTTATTGATATAAGCTCGAGAAAAATTCACACCACTAGTTACAAATATTTTAAAAATCCATATCATATCTTGGCTCAGAAAGCCAGTAAGAATCAAGCAAAGTTCTTATTTTTAAAATTAGACGTAACTTGTTGGGTAAGTACAATAAGTTCATGTACTTGTTTAGTAGTTGTTTTAGTATATAAACAACTTATTTGTGGTCTTACTTAAGATGTGACTTTGAATAAAATGAATAAAGTGTAAATGTTTAAGTTATAGAATGACGAGACTTTATATGTTTTGTATTTAACAAGACTGCATAAAATTAAGATGACACATGATAGAAGTAAATTGTGTTTTTCTATATTATAACACAAACGTTATTATAGAAATACAAAAATGTTATATATTATATATGTAAAGTAATTGAATAAATCAGTTGTTTACATGCTTGAGTTGGCTGATTGTTTGGTTTGTTTACTATTCATTGAACAATAAACGGCTTTCGTTTAAATATATTGATAATGAACTTTGGGTAGCATTCGTTATGGGTGTCGTAGAATATACTTTTAAGAATGTATATTTAAGATATATTATATTTCATAAATACACATTTAAGGAATCTAAACACTAGCAAACTAATCAAGTATAAGAGTATAACATTTATTTGAAAGTCAAGTAGTCAAATGACGTGTAAATATTATTTAATTTGTGTGATACCATTTCTACAAAACTATTACCATTTTCATGTCACATTCAAAAAGCTTTTTTGATTTTTAAGTTCTCAAAACATGCATTTTTTAAACTATGATCTAATTTTAAAAGTATGTTCCTTATAATGAACATAGACTCAAAATACATTACCTTATCATGTTATTTGCTAACAAAAAGACTATAAAACTAGACCAATTCAGAATATTGAAAAAATGACTACCAAAAACCAAACCTCTTTATACAATTCCAATTTATTCTACTTCATCATCTGTTTCAGGATACATGCCCCTTATTCCTTCATGTATGCAAAAATATGTTAATAGGTAACCAACTTCGATTTTTCAATCCTAATTCATTTAGAACACGATAGGTTCGGACTAGTTAAGTTACCTTTACCTGATATAATCTTAAGATGTACGGCTCTCTAAATTGTAATGTATACTTTGTATAGTTTATGAAACTTGAAATTTAAAATCATACCAACACAACACAACACAACACATTATGTTTTATGTTTTCACCAAAACAAAAACCCAAACGGGTTTATTTGAATCAAGAAACAACTGCTACGCGCTCTTCTCGTAATACAACATTTAAAATTGACCTACACATCTGTCATTTGAGTGTCCTCCGCCATTATAATCTCCATGTCACGTATGTCTCGTTTCAACACCTTCCCCAGCCTACCAACTGCTTCTGTTTGCTGTTGTAAAACCTGCTACCAATACATACTTACTTCATCATTCACTTTTCATTTCCTTATGAAAATTGCAACATTCAAGTGATAACCCAAGACCTTTGTAATAATCGGTAAAAACAAGTCATTTATTTAAACTTGAAATCTTTCCAACAAACTAATTATTGATGGTAACAGTATTGTCAGGAAATTTGAGATTCAGAGAAAATGGTGTTACATAAACCACACATTCTGTGTTCATCACTTACATTAGATGTTTGTCAATCAGAGGTACTAAGATTGAATCATTTACTAAAAACAGTTTGATTTGGTGTATTAGGAAAAGTCGTAAACTTTAGCTAAAACAGAAGCTGGTCAAATGGATTGAATAGATCAAACAAACCAGTCAAAAGTTGCCCACATTGTATTTATAAATGCTTGGAACTTCCTTGGAGATTTTATGCAAAAACATTTAGCTTGTTATTTTTATAGTCTGGTTTTTAAAATTCAAACAAATGACAAAAAGGTATTGTTCATTTTGACCTGCATTAAAGATTACTCACTTTGACCTGAACCGATTTTTGCCCATTTCCCTAACCCCCTAGAATGGCACCTCCAAAAGTAGAAACCATAATCATACAAATCTATGACTGAGTGACAGAGACAGAGAGAATACTGTTGGTTGCAAGACACACGTACCTCATGCATATCAGCAAGACTCTGTTCGTGTATTTTGGTTGATCCTGGTAAACAGACAGAAGCGCCGCCATGACCATTTGCTTGAACACGAGCAACAGTCAGCAGACTCTGAACCCTCCTCGATAGTTCAGCTCCAGATCCTTTCAACTGAAAGGGTATCTTTGTAAATGAAAGCCAAAGATAATTAGAAAGCATGTAGATGAACTATAAGGTTTGGATATCAACCTGTCTGATTATTGTAGCCAACTTCTCTGCCAGTTCAACTTCTCCTTTAGTCAAAGGCAACCGAAACCCCTTGGCCTCTAATGCCTCTAGTATTCTCATCAGCTTTTGCAAGTAAAGTAAATATGTATGATTAAATAGAGATACACAAGTAGGATGCAATCATGCAAAATGTCTTCATATTAACCAAGTCTACAAAGAAAATGTGAAAAAATGAAGTTTGTACAACTAAGAATGAGAGAGCAATCTAATTTCACACAACATAAACAGAACATGCATAAAGTTAATTATTTTGTACCCTTAAGAGGCGCCTTTGCAACGCCTTCTCTGATTGTCTCAGTCTCTCTATTCTAGGAAATGTATCAGCTTGGAAATGTCTTTGAAGCTGTCAGAATTGTTAAAACATTAATATATTGCCTAAAAGGTATTATGTGTGTGCATGGTTGGCACTCATTCGTTTGAGTGTCAGCGATAGAGAATAGAAGGGAGTACCACTTTCACATTCGTTTGAGTCATTTGCAATCTCTCGGCATCAGAAAGGATTACTTCATCCTGAAGCTGCATAATTTAACATCTGAATCAGAAACCTTAATACAAGCATGTAACCACATTTCACAAGAAAGCAGCTAGTTCAATAGGGATAAGAGAAAAAAGAACAAACTTTATTAGATGTACTTTAGAAACATTATCAAATCCCATAGTTTAATCCTATTCAGGGTTGCGCAACACATTGAACAGAATCCCGTTTGCACACAACCCTATAAGAATGTTCATTTCGACCGCGTCTCACTCCAATATTCTGAAAGATTCTTCGATGTGTCTTTTTGAAGAAGCCTTTTTTGAAAGCAACGAATTGGTAACCATAAAGTTCGATTAGTGACTGATTATAAGTAAAACATCCTAATAATGTTATTCGATTTGTGAGAAAATTTGTGTCATCCTGAAATTAATTTAGAGAAGTATATGAATTAAAATATAGTGTTGTATTTGATTCAATTGTAATCAATACATTTCATTGATATTACATACTAGGGTTTATTGAAAAAACCATACACACTTTCACCATTTTAGGGATTTGGTCTCTAAAGTTTATTTTCTAGCATTTAAATCCCTAAACTTTATTTTTTAATTGCTCAAGTAAAAAAAAGATTTGGGACTGAATCGGTAATATTAAGAGAGCATATAGGGATTTCAATCTAAAACCTTAATAGTGAAAATAAAAGATAGTGGATAACCAATAAACAAATAAAGATTACGCATTAACCAATAAAAAAAATTTACACAGTGAACCAATAAAAAACTACTCCTAAATGATCACAGAATTAACCAAATAAAAAAGAAACCTAAGCCTTAACCACTATAAATATTAAGTTTAGGAAACACTAAAAGGAACAAAGTAGTGAGATGAAGAATGATGGTGATGTTTTGTTTCCAGCAAAAAAGAATCGTCAAGGGCCTTTTCTGTGGAATGTGTAGAAATGATGATGCAACAATGTGTTGCCTATAGTTACCTAATTCACTAGAAAGCCCACGATTTCCGTTTCGCACGTCCCGTGCCGAATCACAAATCATTTTCGTTCAGGTCGCTCTAGGGTTTGCTAGTCGGCACGTTAGTCAAATCGAACCAAATCGGTAAGAAGTTCGTTCCAATTGGTGTTCTATTTGTGTGTTAGAACTGTCTTAGATTCGTTCTGCATCTTCAAAAAACATGAATTGATACACGATTTTATCAATTTCTGTTGTTTAATAATGGCAGGACCGTTGGAAAAAGTCAAAATGCCTCCTTGTTTTCCATCAAGACTTCACACTAAGTGTCACTTTAATTCTTCACCTTCTGATTCTAATTCCTATAAATATGTATTCTAAAAACTCAATTTCATATAAGTACCATTCCACACACTAATTCACTTTAATTCTTCACTTTCTAATTCTAATTTCATATCAGCTACATAAAGATTATGTAATTAAGTTTAAGTAAATCTGTTTTTGATTCAGTTTTCAAAATTGGTATGTTTTCTGGATTATGATATGAACCGATCCCCCTCGTACCGAATAATACGTGCAGTCTAGTGGTCTGTAGTGGTGTAAATGAGTCGAGCTACTCGTGAGCTACTCGAGCTCGACTCGCTAAAAGCTCGAATTAAACGAGCCCGAGCCGAGCTCGAGCCTAAATTCGAGCTCGTTTAATAAACGAGCTCGAGCCCGAGCTTTACATATCGAGCTTGCGAGCCTAAACGAGCCTATATATAAATATATTTTTAAATTAATAATATATAATATATGGATTAAATAAATATAAATATATTAAAATAACAAGTTATATATATTATATTAAAAGATTATTTAAAAAATAACTAAAAAAATTAAATATATAATAAACGACTCGGCTCGAGTTCGAGCTTGGAAAATTATTCACGAGCCGAGCTCGAGCTTTACATACGAAGATCGAAACGAGCCGAGCTCGAGCCTAGTACTTTTAAACGAGCCGAGCTCGTGCTTAAACGGGCTCGGCTCGGCTCGTTTACACCCCTAGTGGTCAGCGTTCACGTATTGAAGCAATCCGCGAACTAGGTAAGTAAGGTGTTGCCTTTTGAAGCTTAGTCACAATGATGATGGTGACAGACCCCCCCCCCCCACCCACACAAAAGACAATAACATCCAAAAATTGTAGCAAGTCACAGATCTTTCACTAACTACATAATCTAATGCCTACGGTATTCATCACGGCAGCTATATTCAATCGTGATGACCCTTTTTCGACTCGTGAATTAATACATATAAACAGGCTTCCGCTGATTACATCGTCAGATGAAAGACATTCCTTTTACGGAGTGTGTTCTGCTGATGAGCTACCAAGATTAGCCCTTCCAGAATTCTCCAGGGACAATTAAAAAAACATGAAAAATGAACTGCAAAAACTTTATGTTCATGCCTTCTTGGAGGATTTGAACTATATTATATGAAATGTGCAATGGGCCATTGATAAAGACTAGAGACTGGCAAACAAATGAGTATATTAACAGATTTATCATAATATCATAGTGCTGAAAATAAATTCCTAACAACCTTTAGCATGTGGCAATTCAACTTTCCAAGCAATTGTACCATCTTTTAGTTGGCTAATGACTTATTGACTTAATCCACTAGCAAATACTTCTAATAGCCTGGCTGGTCCATTCAGATAGACTTGTTACCATTAAGCCTGTTTTCTCATGAAGACCACATCATAATATAGTAATATACACTTGTCACATATTCCTACATGAAAAGGTTCACGACTCTGTCAGTAGGCTTCTGTATATCATGCAATTTTCTCTTTTGACATTCAAAGTAACATCTATCTCTATCCAACTATCTTCATTTGATTAAAATCAAGGTACTACTCCCTCAGAGCCAGTTTCAGTGACATTAGTTGATTAAAATCGTAGATTTGTATATGAATAGATAATTACATAGTATGCTTTTTGTCCGCAAACCTTACCTGTTAGTTTATCATGAAAAGGATGATAAATGCGTTCACATCATGTATCTATTCAAGCATTAGCAATCTCCAATGTTAGCAAATAAGTTAATGCATCGTTTCGATATGTGCCAAACTTAGTTGTTGATGCTTTGATTGGACTACATGACGAAGCTCGCATTCCCAAGAGTAGGGGTGTGATCAAATCAAGCCCGCTTGTGAGCTACTCGAGATAGGCTCGGAAACCATTCAATATTGACTTGCTATAAGCATGCAGGTCAAGTCGAGCTTGAGCTACTCGAGTAGCTTGTAGAGTCAAGCTCGAATATTAAACCATCTGATTTGTGAGGGTGGGGGGCTCATGAGCCTTGACAAAAATTCTATTTATTTTCAATTTTACCTGATGAAGTAGGGTCATTTGTCGTGTCAAGTCGAGTTGAGTCATTAAGCCACTAATTTTTATTTTTTAAGTATTTTTAATAAGGTATCAAATGAGTTGAATTCAAGAATATCAATCCTTTTTATCGAATTCAAGCTTGAGCTTAAAAATTTAGGCTCGATCGAGCTCAAGGTGAGCTTGTGCTGGACTCGCTTACTCCCCTACCCATGAGGCTAACTGCAAGTACAACACATAGGCCACTCAAAAGACTAACTATATATCTTCAGCTTTATGTTATGCAGAAAAGACAAGTCAACTTCCAAGTTGTCATCATCAAATTCATATAACCCAACAATCATATGTGAGGTCATGATAGCTTGAGTTGACTCGTTAATAATTATGAAACTAAAAACTAGAATCCACATCCTATAAGAGTCATTGGCTCATTGCGTCTAGTCATATACAGACCTTGTAACTAGAAAAATCTAGAAGAGCTTTTTGTGATACAATGAGTTTTCTGTAATAACAACATTTTGTCACCCAATCTCAGAGTAATAAAGAGACTCTTTATTCAACATCTTATCTAAATTTGATAAAAAAAACATTCATAGGTTTGAATTCATCTTATTTCTTGTGTCACCCTTATTCATCTAGTTAGACTTACGAATTTATAAGGGGCATTTCTATGATTATTCGCTAGATTACTATTGCATTCAGCAAACTGTTTTCCTTGGAACCATGAAATACAAAAAACACTGTGATAGAGCCAAGTGAAAGAGGTTTTTCTGGTGTAGATAGGTTTGCAGCATAAATCAATCAACAAACTAGCATGTTATACTCCAGTTTAATATAACCTAATTGCATTGTGATATTTACGTCTACTTCTTTAATGGAGGCATATTTACGTCTACTTCTTTAATGAAGGCAACTGTTCATGACTTGTCAGCTAACTGGCCAGCAATCAATATAGACACATGACAATCATAATAGTTTATCATAACCTCAATATGTAATTTTCAATCCAATTTATAGGAATACTCATAGTAATACCTACCTTTAGGCGATCAGAAAGATCTTTGAAACCCTTAACAAGCTGGGGCCAAAGACGTTCACGATTAGAACTCTCCATACCTTCTAGCTTGCCCATTGCCTCTGCCCACATTATCTGGCAATCCCAAACTATCCACCAATCTTAGCAAATTCAAATAATAATAATAAAAAAACTCCAGGGAGAGAAATGTGCAAAAATCCAGATTCAGAAAAGGGTTGTCTTATATACACACCCCCTTCACTAACTTTTACTAATCATACACCCCCTCACACTCATTAATTTTATTAATGATGTGTTTAACGATGTTGGGCTCACTGTTGTCTAGACTCATTAAGCAGGAGATTTAGGAGGTGTAGGTATAATATTGACCTTCAGAAAATGAAACAAAGAAAGAAGGATACTAGTAAACTTACATCAGATACACCAGCAGGCTTTGTCCGAAATTGCTGTTCAGTCACACTGAACAACAAGTGCTGCATAACATAATCATCTTGTGAGCTTCCATAGGCCATGGATAACAGTTAACAAAATTTATTGCTATTCAATGTTATACACTTTCCTACTTTCACTTGTTCATCTGAAATTTTAATCACTTTTTAAAAACATAGTTGAAAAGGACTATGTATAATCTTTTAAAAGCCCATTTCTACGCTTGCCATCTGTAATTATATGTGAGGCTGATCGCATTAATACTTAGATCGAAGCTACTAAAAGCAAGAGAAGAACAACCTTAAACGCATACTTAGGGTTTCCAATTTCATCCTTGTAAGCATCAAGTATTGCCTGGTGTTGAGACAACAAAAAAGTCAATAGACTGCATAGAATGAGTAACACAGACAATTAGGGTTAGGGTTCCATTGTTGAAAGTGTAATATAAATATGTATGTGTACTTGAATGTCCCGATCAGCGAGAGAGAAAGGAAGCGGAGCAACAGGGGCCATCTGCGTGGTCAGCTGAGCATTAAACGGCGTCGCAGCGGGCGTTGTCTGCCCAAACGGATTACTATTCGACTGCGTTGTTGCCCCAAACGGAGTCGAAAATCCGAAAGGACTCGAGCTTTGTTGCTGAAACGGCGATGTTTGCTGTTGCTGTTGCTGTTGTTGAGAGAAAGGAGTGGAGAAGAGTGATGTACCGAAACCTGTGGCGAATGAGGGCGTCGACGGCGTTCCGAAGGCTGGCGTTGAGGAAGGGGTGCCGAATGCAGGGGTGGATGAGGGGGTGCCGAAGGTGGAGGATGGAGTGCCGAATGCCGGCGTGGCGGATGGAGTGCCAAAGGGGGAGGAAGACGCCTGAGCTCCGAACATTGTAACGGAGCACGGCGGAGGGTGTGGGAGGAGACCTAAAAGGAATAGTGTGTATTGCCGCCAATTTTCAAGAGAATGCCCTTGTGTGTTTTATGAACGACGTGGTGTCATACTGTCATGATTTCTCCGCTTCTTCCGTTTTCGTAACATTGACAAACAAATTCATTTGCGTTTGTTTGCTCTGAGTTGATTTGATTAAGTTTATTATTTCAAAAAATTTACGATCAATTCTTAGGTCAACGGTAGAGAATTAGTTTTTAATGTAAATGTTATTTTTTTAGTTTTTCCGTTAATACGGAAATAAACAAAACAAGACAAAAAGAATTGAGATTTCATTGTTTTTTCATTATTTTATGTGTCAAATCTTAACTGATGTGTTATAATCCTTTGTTGACAAAGTTTGAAAAGTAAGGCAATATTATTCTTTTTATTTCTTCATACCAAACGCAACACAATTGGTTTGTGGATTTCCGTAAATTCATTGGGATTTACATTTAAAATCATGTGTTTGGTTTGCAGATTTCAGTAAAGTTAAAGTTATTGGATTTCCTAAATCTCATTTTCTATTATTATTTAAAAACTCAGTCTCCCTCTTAGAATTTGAATCTCAGTTATCTTATATTTTTCAGATTAACAAATTTTTCCTAAAAAAATAATATGAATTCTTTGACAAAATCCTGATACATAAAAAATTGCATAATGCAAATCTTTTGACAGAATGCAAATACGAAGAAAAAAATCTCCAAACCAAACGTCACCTTAAATTATTTTCTGAAAATAAAAACAGTAATTTCATTGAGAGAAAACTCAAAAAATAAAAGCAGACACAAAAGTAGATTGATTATATAATTATTTTCTGAAGATAAGAGGAGGGAAAGAACAAAATTCGTAAAGTTGTGTGCTGAAGTTTTTGTAAGGGAAAAAGAAAAAGCAAATATACCTAAAATGCAATCTCAATCTCAAGTTTATTCAATGGAAAAAATGAAAACAAATATGCTATAATTATCTTGTTAATAAAAACTTTCCTCCCGATTATAACTCAAATGTACGACATTGCACGTGTATTTTTTTATTTTTTTTTGTTATCAAGTTTCGTTGTTTTCTGCTTCTTTATATTTAGACGTTAGAATATGATACTATATAATATTTGCATGTTTAAGCTGCACTTCCTTGTTCCTTACCACTCCATGCATTCATTTCATGTTTAGACATCATGCAATACTAAAAAACATGTCACTAAGCCTTTTAATGATTCCGTTAAAAAGTAAACAAACAATCACTAAAATTTAAAATGAAATCATGGAATTATTGAGAAGTAGTAGAGGATCGAACAATATTCCAGATATGAATGACGGATTTAGCGACTTGAGGGAAGACATGAGAGACAGCTCCAGAAGCAATACCAATGGCTAGGGTTTGCGGGTATCCAGGCTTCGAGTCTAGCTTGGATTCAAGCCTTACGAGGCGTGCGTTGATGGCATCCATATTGCTCTTCTTGCTGGTCGTGACGACCCTCAGAAGAATATTTTGGAGATCGTCGATGACTTTAAGATAAGCGTCTTGAGTCTGCATCCCTTGGGACTCATAGTGTGCCACCATCTCCTTTGGGGTTGGAAGCTTTTTCCTTGTTGATCCTTTTTGTCCCTTTTCGTTTTCACCCCTCATCATCATCGGTCGTAATCCTGATGGTAATCCTATTCCCATGGATAGAGGAGAAGCACCACCAACGGACTTTGATTCTCCGGTTCCTTGCATGATCCTCCTAGTTTCCACGATAAAACCTACAAATGTAGATTAAACAATAAAAAATGAAATCAAACGTTTTTTTTTTTAACAACAAACTAACCTACTCCTATTTGTAAACTACTCCTTTGCCCCAAATGGGAACTTCAAAACTTACATTCTCCACCTAAATTTCAATTTGCTTCCGACGGGAGTCGAACTCATAACCTCTCACTTACATATCACCCTCGTACCAAATGGGCTAAAATGAAATCATAGGTGATCAATTTCAAGAAGATAAAGAACTAAATTCTGATTCGGAGGACAATTTTCACTTACTGTTATATTGGTAATGAATTGTTTATTCATAGTAAAACTAAGCATTGAGTTGATACGATATCAACAGATTTAGTACAAAAAGAGATACAATTACTTGAATAATATTCTGAAAACATCTAATTATATTTTTGATTGACATAATGAAATATAACACAATGTACAAAATAACAAATGATTTGAATACTTTGAAACATAAAAAGTATGAGCAAGAAGCATGAATACTTTATCTGATTAATAAGAGGTTGTACTAAAAATTGTGTCTAAACTGGTAGATGTCTTGATGTGTGTAGCAACTAGTGTGAGCATATATTTGCAGCCAAGAATGTAAACAAGAATAAAATGGAATTGACAAGGCAGGAAATCAAATAATGTACAAACTGGAACCCTCGTGTCATCGTGTGGCTTAAAATATATAAAAATAACATGTCATAAGAGTCATGATCAGCAAATCAGGATAGTTTTCGAGCAAATCTTGTATTAGGACCAAGACATAGCAGGCCCCTGTTGATATTTTAGAACAAAAACAGACCCTAAAAACACCCAAATTCGGCACAAAAACCGTAAAACACATCAGCATCAGTATGTATGAGCAACAAATATATAAGAAAAGGGAATACGAGATCGAGAAACAAAAACATACATTATTGTTTTGATGGTAAACTCTTTGAAAGTAATCCATTTTCTCTAAGCAAAAGTAGTTGAGATTTTTAAGGAAACGCAGAATGTGAGGGAATTAGAGATATGGGAAAGAGACCCAAATACATGATTTTGAGAAACAAAATGAGTAGTTCTTTGAAAGAAAAAGCTGCATTTGCTGAGACGTTAAATCCAGAGGCTAAATTCAAAATTGTGAAACGGGTATTAGGCTATTATGTATTATATTTTCTCTATGTACTCCTCTATAAAGAGGGTATAAAGCCCATCACTAATGCAAGGAACTCATATCAGGTTAATCATTGGAATGAGAATTAGAATCACAAGAGTTGCTCTATGGTTGAAATTGATTCCACAAGCTGTTCTTGTGTGAATCTGTGAGTCGATTCCTTTTTTTTGTGAGTAGGTTCCATTTGTTGATTGTAAGTGGTATCAGAGCTCTGATTCTCTGCCTGTGGAGAATGGAATGCCAGAAGAAAACCCTGGATTAGGAAATCAGTTGAGTCTTGAGGGATTTTCTTGCAGAGTTGAAAGAACTGATGAAACAATTGCTAATGTTAAATGGGGTGGATCTTTCATTGTCGTTCAAGGAAAACAAAGATAAAAAGGAATCGGCTGTTGCGGAAGAAGAGAGAAGTGATAGAAGGAGTGGAGGAGACATTCAACGGGTTCCAATTGTTTTGAAAGAAGTGATAGAAGAAGAGATGGAAGCTAATTCACTCACTGAATCGAGAAGCTCGGAGCAAGTAAACTTTACCAATTTACGGTTTAAAGAGAAGATGCAGTTACAAGGGTCAAATGGGCAGGTGATGACTAAACCACTCATTGATTAAAAAACCCTAAGCAATCAGTGAAGGAAGGAGCTTCTAAACCACAGCCCACAGGTTGAATCGCACGACACATCCTGCCATCCTTGAATGGTATCAGTCATCAATTTGGAGACCACGTCGTGAAGCTAAAAAAAAAAAAATCAAAACATTCAATCCCGGTATCAGCTACCAAAACAAGTGAGTTTTCTTTCATATAAAAAACTTCCAAAACCTCCTGGTTATATTGCCTTAACTGTTCTATGGGGCTTGATATCTCCCTTACCTCCTGATTGTAGTATAATTATCGCAATGTGTAAGGTATCATCATGCTTTGCTTTATTACCTTCTCCGGGAATACAACTGTCATTACTACACTCAGTTCATGCCGAGTGATTCTTATTCATTGAGTGCATCCGTGAATGAGATATTTAGTGAGAGAGGTCTGTTCCATTATTGTAGTTGTCACCCTTCGTCTAGACAATTTTCTTCGTTAGCACTAGATCAGAGTGGTAAAGTGGTTTGTCCTAGAACCACTGATCCATTTGAAATCAATCTTTCATTGATAAAGACTGGGCAACTATTGGACGCTCTCAGTGGTCATGTAAATCGGACCCATGGATCATTGTTTTCTCCTATAAGTGCAAATATGGCTTCATCTTTGTAAGCCGGATCCGTTTATTTGTGGGTTGTTTTTTAAGGAAATGATGCAACTAAAATGTTTCCTCACACTCACAATGTTGCTACAATTCCTTATGATCTATACGTCTAGGATCACATTTATGGTTTGTTAATGTACATTACTGTCTAAGGGTCATGGTCCTCGTGGAGATATTACGATAGGAGGTTTGATGACTGGTCTTACCAAATTTACATCTAGAAGGTGCTTCAGAACATTTCCTTATCCTGTCATTTCCAAGACAAGGTGCACTGTTGCTCAGGTAGCAACCAAAGTTGCTTCCATAGAAATTTAAGGGAAAGAATGACAAACAATTATAGCGAAGGAATTGGACATCAAAGAGGCCGCTATAGATTGTCTTCTTTTGATAGCTTCAACGGACTATGAGATGTGCGAGCCTTATATGCAGAATTTTTCAGATTGCCCATAAGTGCTATCAAATGAGATGAAAAAAGTGTTGATATTCAATCATTTGAATTACAAGGACCTCTCTATGATGAAGAGACTGAGGTTCAAGACTTGACAAGTGATGAGAATATGGATTCATATCTTCATTCACGTTAAGGCTATAATGTTTGTGGTTCTATCGTGGCTTAGAATTCACATTTTATCAAGGAGGCTCTAATTTTGTAGTTCTATTGTGGCTTAGAACTTTATTGAAGCATGATGAAAATCAAAATGAAAAGGATGATGCGTGGAATTTCTCTATGTCTGGAATCCCGGAGGCATGTGTCTTGTTCTTGTGGATCAGGTTGAAACAGACTACGCTGTCCTCACACTGTATCTCAAATATTTCATAAATTTAATTTTTATTACCGCAAGTCCGCAACTGCTAAACGAACTTATGTCGATGATTCAAAATTTATGTCTGCTACATACGAAGTTTTAAAATGAGGTTTTAGGTTTGCCGAATCATCCCAAAGAATGACTCAGCTACTCCTGGTTATCAAGAACAACAAACTAAGACAAGCAGATGTACTTCAGAACCAGACATCAAATGGTCGAGGAAAACCAATAGACTTGGAAGCCTAACCAAAATGAAGTCCATTATCTTTCAAACTGCAAACCACATCGTGTTGCTATTTCTCAAGGTTTTTGTTGGCAATAACATAAAAGTACACAAAGAAACAGAGCTACCTACCGGCGCTGTTGTGTCGTTGGACCAGGATTTCAGAAGTATATGCTGTAGAAACACAAATAATTGCAAATGAGTTTTCAGGATTACAAGGAATGCCAACTTTGCGCTGTTTCTATTATTGATGTAGACATGTAGTGGGTGTCATGGGCGGATTTAGTATTAAAAGCGGGGTATCACTTGACACCGATAAATTTTCAAAATAATGAGGTACATATGCATGAAAAACTTGAGTGACACCTACAAAATCAACAATTGTAAAACTTACTTCAATGGATGAAAACTCGAAGGCAACAATTGTAAAACTTTAAGATTTACGATACTTATTGGTTTTAAATTTTAATGATATTGAACTATATATTTTTTAAGTAGAAAAATCTTATTATTTGTTAACTTTGTATTGGACAGGTTCCAATCCTTGAGAACAAGGATTGTTTGAAGACAGGAGAATTGATACGGGTTAATTTAGTCAACATTAAATACATATTTTCTATGTTTTCTATTATGTTTTGTAATGTAAGGAACTCATCAATGAATGGAATGAGAACTAGAATCACAAGAGTTGCTCTCTGATTGAAATTGATTCCAAAAGCTGTTGTTGTGTGAAATTTTGAGTTGGTTCCATTTTGTAGTTTATCAGATTGATTATACTTTGCAAATCCAAAAACACAGCCACATCAACCATCGTGTTTAATCAAGAAAACATCAACAAAAAAACAACTCATAAAATTTAGAGAAGTAATACCGCAAGGAGAGACGGAGAATAGAGGCGGCAGCGGCAGCGGCGTGGTCGTGGTTGAGAGGCGGAGGTGAGTTTAGGGTTTGATGAGGGTTTTTCTTTTACTACACTCGAGATTTCTGAGTTTTTCTTTCTCGTATCAAATCGGATAACGGTTTCAAAATTCAAACACATTGAGGAAAATAGATTCAAAATAAAAATTCAACTCGCTGGTTCGCAGGATTTTTATTTCTGGAACGAAGTCTGTCAAATGAATGAAATTTTTATGGGAATGGCATCTGTCTGAACCCGAAGGGCAAATGATCAAAAATAGTAACATCTTTTGTCTTTTTTTTCATTAATAGCAACATTATTTTTTTTTATCATTAATAATAATAACTTTTGTTTTTTTTTTCAATATTAGTAATTTTTAACCCCACTAACTGAGATCTCAGTTAAGTCGGCTGACATGGCTTTTTTTTGATGAGTTGGACTGCCACGTGTACAAGAGGTAACTTATAACCTAACCAGGTAAGTTAAACATATTTTCTTACTGCGTTCGTTTCATCACCAAGTAAAAGTTCATACGATCGTTATCTTAGAGCGGGAAGTAGAAGCGACAGAGCATCCATCGACGAACGTTTCACCTTTCTCTGATCATCCTTCTTCGTCGCTTTCGTTTAGGGTTTTCTTGGCTTTCGTTTAGGGTTTACTTGGCTTTCTCGCATCATCCTTCATCGGTTTCATCCACAAGGTATGAATAAGTTTCATCCATCGACGCTTCGGTTCTAACCTCTGTTCTAAGTTAGGGTTTTCTTTGCTTTCGTTTGTGCAGAATGGCTTCGTCTTCTGGCTCTAAGTGGGTTATCATCGACGTTAACTATGGTGGAATGTTCCTCAAGCACCCTCTGCAATATGCTAGTGGAATTTTCAAAAGAGTTCAAGTGGATTTGAAGGAAATTGACTTCGAAAACATCTATTCATTTTTTTAGGAGGTTAGTGAAACAGTATTTGCTAACATATACTACTGTGTTCCTGGTAAGGAAATGATAAATGGTATTAGGGTTTTGAAAGATGATGATGATGTAGAATCTTTTGTTGAGTTTGGCATCTCAACTGATAAAGGCATCAAAGTATATTTGGACCTATATGGTACTAATTTATCAGAATTCATACTTGATGATGATAATAGAAATAAGTTGTTGATTCAAAATCCATCGAATGAGAACCAAACTAGCAGTAATGGGGCTGGATCAAATAATGAAGGGGTCGAATTAAATGAGAATGTTGTTGATGAGCAGATAGAAGGTAGTGAGGATGATCAAGTTAGTGATAATGGTGAATCAAACACTGATGAAGCCCATTCAGAAGCTCAATCAGAAGCATCACTGGACCATCTTTCTGAGGGAGAGGATGAGGTAAGTGAGTTTAGAAAGAAAAATGGTCCTGATGTAGCTGTAAATTTTGAAGCCCAAAGACATACAGAAAGGAATGACATGGTTGAGGAACATGAAGCTTTTCTGAGTGAACTTCATGGTTATTTGAAAGGGAATAAACAGAAAGTAACAAATGATAGTGATGAGGATGGTCTGGAAAATGAAGATGAAAAGAGAGGTCCTAGGCATAATCCTAAGATCAGTTGGAAATTAATGAAACCTGTAAATCGTGAAAGATATGAAAGTCCAAAACAATTGAAAGATTGTCTTACCTACTATGCTTTGGCAAATGGGTATCAGATTAATTTTGAACACAATGACCATATGAAATTGTTGGCAAGGTGTGGTAAGCCGGATAAAGATGGAAACAGACATTGTCCGTGGAGGTTATGGGCTACCAAAATGAGACTGGAAGAATCATTTCAGGTGAAAACATTGCATGATGAACATAGGTGTGCAAGAAATTTCAAGTCTTGTCCTTTGGTTAATTCAAGGTGGGTTGCAGAGAGGTTTGCAGAAAGGATTAGACAGAACCCAAAAATAAAGTTAAAAGACCTCCAAGCAGCTTTTGTTAAGAAATACAAATGTGAAATAACACTAGTTCAGTGCCATAGGGCTAGGAAATTTGCGGTTAATGAGTATGAACAAGGAATGAGAACACACTATGCAAAGTTGAGAGCCTATGGGGAGGAAATCTTTCGAACAAATCCAGGAAGTACAGTGAAGCTTAATGTTGAAACAAATCCAGATGGAAAATGCTATTTTCAGAGTTACTATGTTTGTTTTAAAGGACTAAAAGATGGTTGGATTCGTGGTTGTAGAAGGGTACTTGGATTAGATGGTTGCTTCTTAAAGGAAGTTTGTAAGGGAGAGTTACTTTCAGCTGTAGGAAGGGATGGTAACAATCAGATATATCCAGTAGCTTGGGCAGTGGTAAGCGTAGAGAATAAAGAAAATTGGACTTGGTTCATTGATTTATCGAAAGATGATCTTGAGCTTAATGATGGTGCAGGAGTTACCTTAATATCAGATCAACACAAGGTATTCAACTTAACTGATTCTATTACACTGTTGCTTAATATCACTGTTGCTTTGTTACATACATACTTACATACTGTTACATACATACTTACATACTGTTACATACTGTTACATACATACTTACATACTGTTACATACATACTTACATACTGTTACATACATAGACACACACTGTTAATTGTTAACTGATTCTATTAATACTTACACACTGTTAAATACATACTTACATACTGTTAACCAGGGAATCATTGAGGCTGTGAAAGATGTTCTACCACATGCCGAGCATAGACAATGTGCTCGGCATATATACGCAAATTTCAGAAAAAAATTCAATGGCACAGCGTATAGAAACCTCTTCTGGACAGCCTCAAAAGCCAGTTACCCTCAAAAATTTGAGGAAGCAATGAATGATATTAAGTCATCTAATGTTGAAGCTTACAAGTACCTTGTTGAGAGGGCTCCTGAAAGTTGGTCAAGGGCATTTTTCCAGACTGGCAGGAACTGTGAAGCCGTTGAAAATGGCATAAGTGAATGTTTTAACTCACTTATCCTTGAAATGAGAAAGAGACCAATCATAACGATGTTGGAGGCCATTAGGATTATCTTGATGGAGAGAATGGAAACAATGAGAAAGAAGGCTGACAAATGGACAGATGACATTTGTCCATCAATTAGGAAGAAGCTTGAAATGAACAAGGAATTACAAAGGTCTGTTTAACTAATCTAATCTATGTGAAGGAGTACATTCAAAGTCATAGTGACTCATCTAATTTGTTGTATCTTTGTAGGTTTTGGAGGGTTTATCCAAGTGGAGGTACAAAATTTGAGGTTAAGAATGGGATGGATGCTTTCATAGTGGATGAGGAGGCCCATGAATGTTCATGTAGGATGTGGCAATTGTCTGGATTGCCATGTCAACATGCTGTGGCAGTCATCTTTTATATCAATAAGATGCCAGAAGATTATGTCCCATTGTGTTTCAAAGTGGTGAACTTCAAAGAGGCATACAATCATTATTTAATGCCTTTGAATGGCATGGATATGTGGCCCAAAACAAACTTTGCCAATCCATTACCACCACATCCAAGGAAGTTACCTGGAAGGCCGAAGGTTAATCGAAGAAGGGATGCAAGTGAGGGTGGAGACAGAGGATCCAACCAATGGAAATGCAAAAATTGTCAACAACTTGGCCATAATAGCAGAACTTGTAAAAATGAGAAAAAAGACCCACCTCCAAAGATTAAGTTACCACCTGGGAGAAAGAGAATACATCCACAAGTGGAAGCTGGAACATATTTGCGTAATGTTTGATTAGTATTCTAATTGTATTCATAATGCTAACTTCATTTTTTTTGTAGGTCAAGCAGGTAGGGGCAGAGGTAGGGGCGGTAGAGGAGGAAGCGTAAGAGGAAGAGGCAGAGGAAAAGGAACTTGGAATGCAGGGGTGTCAATAGATCCAGTTACAGGGGAGACATTGATTGGGGTAAATACAGAAATTTAATTCAATTTACAGATGTGCCTATAATTAATTGATATATGGACATTCACACTGTTACATACATACACACTGTGACATACATTCAGACTGTTACATACATACACACTGTGACATACATTCACACTGTTACATACATACACACTGTGACATACATTCACACTGTTACATACATACACACTGGGACATAATTATTAATTGTTAAGCATTTGATTAATTGTTAATCTTTGCAGTCTGGTATAAGCAGGCCAGCACCTGTTTGGCCTTCTTGGGTACCACTTCCTAATCAACCACCAGTAGCATCACATGAAGCTCCAGTTGATCAACCACCAGTGGCATCACATGAAGCTCCAGTTGATCAACCACCAGTAGCATCACATGAAGCTCCAGTTGATCAACCACCAGTGGCATCACATGAAGCTCCAGTTGATCAACATCCAGTAGCATCAGCTGATAACCAAGAAGAGATGGAGCTCGAGCAGACACCATATACTCAACCACCACTTTTTGAGGCCACACAGTCTGAGGTAGCACCAGTGGAGGAAACACCAAAGCAACAAGCTAAGCCAAATGTACCAACATCACAAAAGAGAAGGAAAAAGAGTGAAAGGATTATTTTGAAGAAACTTGCCAAAGTGACTGTGGAAAAAGATGGTGAAGGGAGCAGTTGTGTAACACCTGTCATGCTTGATTAAAGGAATGTGGGCTATGGATTTTGTGCAGAAGGGTTTTATTTTTTGTGCAGATACATTGGCTATTTTTTGTGCAGATACATTGGCTATTTTTTGTGCATATAGGGTTATCAAATACATTGTTTTGTTTAGGGGCTTATGGGGTATACCCATTTTTGAATGTATGCCAAAACTTTTATGTATGCCCTACTTAACTATCAAATATATCCCACTTTTATTTCAATGTATGCCTTATTCCAACTGCAGCAGTATATACCAACTGCATTTGTATATTCCAAGTCCTGTTTACCTTATATAATTCAGTTGTTATTGTACAGATATGGTTTTATGTATTGCTTTGATACAAGTTATGTTTAGCTTATGTACTGCAGCAATAGCAGTCCTGTTTTAGTACCTGCATCAGATTCTGTTTACCTTATGTACTGCAGTAGATAGCAGTTCTATTTAGCTTGTGCAGTACAAATCCAGTTGGTACACAAATGTATGAAAAGACAAAATGGAAAAGATTCATTGCTTTAAACATTGGCAAAGCCATTACATAACAAACAAAAGGCAATATGCAAAAGAGTCATTGCTTTAGCCATTACATAACAAACATATAACCTATGGCAAAGCCTTTGCAAAAGCTTTCATACCTAAGTGATGAACCAACACAACAACTACATATGATAAAATGAAAACAATTACTGCTATCATCACCAAACACCTATCATATAACTTCATCTTTGACATATTGTTCTTCATTTCAGACTTCAATTTTTTCACATCTTCAATCAGCTTCACAATTTCCATGTCCAACTCCTTTGAACTTTGCCCATCAGATCCATCACTGCCACAATGAAGCTCATACATTGATTCTTTGTACCAATCATTGCTTAGCTTTGGATCAACCCATTGAAAGAATTCACAATCATCTGAACCCTAGAATTATTTACGAAAAAAACATGATTACTTCAAACGATTTTATGCATATTAACTATGGCGATTGAATATAAATTTCTTACTTGGAATTTATGGCAACGCCAAAATCTTCTATTAGGGTTTCTCCTAGTCCATGAGATCTTCAACACCGCTTCTTCATTGCAAAAACAAAAAGGAGCATCTTCTCTTGTTGATTTACCTAGTCCATACTCTGTTTTCTTAAGCCTTTGATGCTTTGTTGCTGAAATCGAAGAAGCCATTACAGACCTTCGATCAAGGTTGCAGAGAAGAGAAGGTAAGGAAGAAGAAACAGAAGGGTTGCATCGATCTGGAAAGAAGAAGAAGTGACGACCGTTTTTAACCTAGATATTTTCATATGACGTGGTTAACCACGTGGCAGTCCAACTCATCAAAAAAAAGCCATGTCAGCCGACTTAACTGAGATCTCAGTTAGTGGGGTTAAAAATTACTAATATTGAAAAAAAAAAACAAAAGTTATTATTATTAATGATAAAAAAAAATAATGTTGCTATTAATGAAAAAAAAGACAAAAGATGTTACTATTTTTGATCATTTGCCCGAATCCAAATACTATAGTTTGTTTGGTTGTCAAGCTAAGAACGGATTTCAGATTCAATTCCTTAACGGTATATAATTTGGTTGATAAATCTGTAAAAAAAAAAATCTTGAAGCACAAAAAAATTTTAAAAGTATGATTTATTTAACTGGTTTCTGGAGGCAAGCAAAACCCTAGCCGCAGATTGAAAAGAACGGCGATGGTGATGGAGCAGGAAAACGACACCGGTGATGGAGCAAAACTCGCCAGTAGGGGTGTTCAAAGGAAACCGAAAAACCGAGCCGGACCGGTCAATCCGAAACCGAAAAAACAGACATATGACGGACCGGTTACGGTTTTCATTTTTAATAAACCGCGGGTAACCGAACCGAACCGAACCGAACCGAACATAAACATGTCACAAATATTTACATATAAATAGATAAATTACAAGCTAAAATATTATATTTATAGTTTCATTTTAATTAAATATTTGTTTGTTTAAATAGTTTTATGAAAATTTTAATGTAATTGATATATTTATTACGAATAAACTTAATTTTAAAGAACAATCAAAGTTTAAAAATTTATATTTCTATAATTTTATTATTTATAAATAGATAACAACTATCCGAAACTATCGCAAACCGAACCGCATATAACCGAAACCGTAAAGCGGGTAACCGAAACCGAAAATACGGTTCACACTTTTGCTACTAACCGAACCGAACCGGTCCATGAACAACCCTACCCGCCAGTGATGGAGCATATCTGCGGTGAGCAGTCCGTCGGCAAGCAAGAGGAAGAAGACATTTTTTTTTGTGGCCGCTAGTAGGGATGAGCATTTGGACCAAAAAAATCGGCTCAGTCCAAACCGTTATTAATAAAATTGGTCCTGTTTCGGTTTCTTTAAAATCACTATTTTCGGTTTTCCGGATTCGGTCCACCGGTTTTCGGTTTTTAACCCGACCCAAACCAAAATTTAAACTTTATGTTATCATTTTAAATTTTATGTTATATAGTTGTTTTTTGTAGTCCACAAAAGAACAACATTATTAAATATCATTTCTAAGTCATATAAAAAATCTATGTAATAACTATTGAGCTCTTTCGTAAATATATAATCATGTAAAAGTATTTTAACGGTGTAAATATTTTTATTATTATAATACCGTAGAGATAAAATATAAAGATCTTAATATAAGTAAGGGTATGTTTGATATTTTTAGTTTGTTCAAAGAGAAAGAGTTGACTAAGAAAAATGAGCAAAACAATAGAAAATCTATAAAACTTAACCAGTTCAAACCGGTCCGAGAACCGGAAAACCGGACCAGACAAAACCCGTATTACAAACATTGGTCCGGTTTTCGGTTTTCTTATTTCTCTAATTTCGGTTTTCGGTTTGGGCCGGTTTAGTTCAAACGCTCATCGCTAGCTGCTAGGGTTGTTAAAAGGAATGCTTTGAGAATGGAATTTAAATTCATTTCATTTTGCTATGAAATGGTTATTCCTTCAAAAGGAAAGATTTTATTTTAAAATGTGGAATTGTCATTCCATTCCTTTGAATTACCAAACAACCCATCAGAATGGAAAATCCATTCCTTTTTCGCCAGATTCCAGCGAATCAAACGCCCCCTTAGTAGTGTTTTGGAAATATTTTTATGGAAAAAAATAAGTACTTATATTGAAACAATCCTATCAACTTTTCACATTTTCACGATTAAATGTTTAATTAAATTATATATGTAGGGTTGGATTCAGATTGACATGAGAACCCCTAAAATGCACAAATTTATACATTAAGTTCACAAATTTGAAAAATTACATTTATAACTTCAAATCATTATTGGTATTTAATATTAATAAATATCATAGTACATTCAAAATTTAAATCATTAATTATACACTAAATGCACAAATTTGAAAATTAAATATACAAATTTTATCAAATGCACAAATCTGTACATAAAGTTAACAATTTATCACAATGTACGTAAATATTTATATGAAATGCATAAATTTATCAAATGTATAAATTTTAGTATCAAATGCATAATTTTATGCATTAAATTCACAAATTTTAAAGTCCTTCTCACGTCCTCACAGAGCTATGGGTTCTTACCGGAACTATATATATATCCCTTGACGAATGAGGTTGGAAAAAACGACATGGATGACAAATACAATTTAGATGTTGACTTATGTTGTATTGAAAATGTCCAGAATTTTTTCACATTTATTTATCATCTTTTTAATATCTGCCAAATAAAATAGAGACTTGTGGTGCTAAAAGAAATCAACCATTTCAATGGCTATTTTTTGATACCTTTTCAATTTGAAAATTTGTTTTTAACACCACCAATTTTTCTAAAGATAATTGGTATGCTTAAAATACTTGTTTAAAAATCAATTGGCAAAAAAAAAAAAAAAAGATATAAATGAGAAAATATTAATAACACGTGTCAAACATTGAATACAATAGGTTGATTTTTAGACCTGTCTATGTAACAATGTATCATTACTCCTATATTATGACTGGACAAACAAGTAAAATACAATAATTAAATAGTTAGGGACAAATGTAGAATTTTATTCAACACTGGCATAGCAAATAATAAATAAGTTCTATTGAATGACAATCAAACCAGTCAAATACCATACTAAAGATCTAATAGAACAAAAAAAAAAAAAAAAAAACATTAACTTATGATCAGAGTCATGCATGCATTAGGCCTTAATGGTGACACAACATAAGCACAAACCAGAAGGTTTAATCATTGAAGTCTGCCATTCTGACCCAGGAGTTGCATTTGGGTCATACAGCAATGTGTTAAATCCTCCCTGCTCCTCTTCCAGTGAGAAAAGCAAAAGCTTATCTTCCATTATTCCAAATCTGAACCCCACGCTCGAGCTTCCAATCACCGGTACCGACACCATCTTCCACGAGTTATCCTCCGGGTTGAATATAGCTAGTTTTCGCTGGTTCTTCCATTCCATACAAAACAGCTTCTTCCCCACCACAGCATGAGCTGTGACCATCACACATCCGTTTTTCATCTCGCACCATGTGTGCTCTTCGGGGTTGTAAACGTCGACGAACCTACCACACATAAATTTTAAAAATAAATATTTACTATTTGGTAGAAATTATCGGTGATTGCGTATGTCAATATAAGTGAGTCAGTATTATCACCGAACCTTGAATTTCCAATCGTGAAACTTGACCGCCCACCCATAACGTAGAGCTTGCCCTCAAACCCACATGCGAAACAACCCCATCGTGGGCGGCGAAGAGACTCGATTAACTTCCACTTGTTAGCTACGGGATCATATGCCTCAGCACACGAGAGAGACTCTCCATCCATCCCATAGCCCCCAACAGCATAAACCACGCCATTAACTTCTGCACAAGCAAAATCATATCTCGGCACGTTCATGTTTGCGATCTTGCTCCAGCTGCAATCACAGAAATATATTTCCCATTAAGCCAGCCAGGGGTGTAACGGAACTGATCTAGACTCGACTAGTTACAAGCTCGAAGAAAAACTCAAGTTAAACGAGCTCGAGCACGAACTTCAAACCTCGAGCTCATTTAGCCTAAGTGAGCCCATATATAATTGTATAAACAATTTATAATATATAATAAATTAAAATAACATACAACATAATTAAATAATAACTATTGAAATAACAAAAAATGCATTTAGATAATAATATTTACTTTAACAAATTAGTATATATAATAAACGAGCCGAGCTCAAGCCTATAAATATCATTCACAAGCCCGAGCTCGAGCTTAACAAGCCAAGTTCAAGCCTTAAATGGCTCTAGCGTATCTCGACTTATTTACACCCTACATTTACAACGGCCGACATTAAGCCCACAAAATCATGAAAAGCTGTTGCGCTAAGCATCTATCTCCAAATTTATATGAACCGAGCTTAGAGCACTTATAATACTAAGAGTCGGATTACATGGCAAATCGTGTTTGGATCCGTAAAACTAAGGTAGGTTCAACCCAGCAACAATTTTTGTCGGTGTTTGACAGAGTTAATAATGTAACAGTACAGAGTGAAACAAGATGGAACAAACCTGTTAAGGCAAGAATCATACTGGTACACATCGGAGGAGACGGACCCAGCACCCTCAGTCATGGTATACCCAGCCATGACGATAAGCTTCCCATTGAGAACCACAACCCCAAAGCCCGCTTTTACAGGGCCAGGCATTGGAGGGAGGACATGTCGTTTATGTCCAAGGCAATCCAATACCTCCCATCGAGTTCCCTCTCCTTCAGGATCCATAGTCAAGACATAAAGCCACTCCTCAAGCAAACCAGCAAGTTTCCTAACAATAATTAATTCCTTGCTCTTAATAAAAGACCTCCATCTCCTTGACACACCTCCCATAGTTGGGAAGTAAGACCTTGGAACAAGAGCAAGACAATACTTTGCAATATCATCGGGCAGCCCAGGCAAGACCGGGCAGTCAAAATCATCATCAACCTGAGAATGTAAACAACTGGTCTTCCGGACCAATTTGGAGGCACACATGCTTGGGTCCGTGACAGCAATCTCTCCACAAACAGCTTCAGGCATATTTAAGTGCAAAAGGCTAAAATTCTTCAGAGTTGATCAATTGGTTCTTCTTGATTAGAAGAAAAGAATACGAAAGAAATGGAAACAGCAAGCGCTTGATTACAAAAATTCATGATACCCTTCGCTTATAAGAATTTTATGAGGCCAATGCAAGCAGGCAGTTGCGGTACTGATCACTTGAGTTGTAAAAGCAGATGATTTTTTGTGTCTTGTCCAATCTGATTCAAATTCCATGCCAATTGTTTTGTTCCTAGAGTAGTTTTCTTTCTTTCTTCCACTCTGAATAACCCCAACTTCTAAATTTTGCAGCTTGCTCCTAACCCAACACAGTGCCCAATCTACACATAATAAGAAAATGGTAAATCATGAATTAAATCATAAAGCAAAACGAAACAAAGAGATGCACACTAACTTTTTAGGTAGATATGTTGCTTCACAATTCAAGATCAACATTAATCATGGGCTGGTATGTATTCAAAATAACGTTTTGTTTAAAACTTCAACAGGGTTATTAAAAAATTCGAGAATAAAAAAATTACATCAAATTTGAAACAGATTGACCTGAAAAGTCAAAGTGTACATCAAAGACCTAATAGAACAATTAGAAGTATATTATACCAACAAAGGCCATAGAAATTGGTTTAACCCCCTCTAACTTCCATCTTGCCAATATGTGTATAGTCAGTCACCTGCAATGAAAATGAGGCAAGTTAAATCTTAACCCAAGAAAAAGAAATTTGAAACTTTATTTTGACATTAAAAAGATATGTCATTTTTAGCAACAGTCATGTGCTATATTTGTAGGTTGCTTGTGTGGATTGACTAGCCATTTAAGTAATTATCAAATGAACATTCAATGTCGTTTAGGTAATTAGTTTTACACACATGACATGATTAATTTATGAGATTAGACTATAAATGGTCAAAGATAATTAATGATTCAGCACGTAAACAAAAAAAAAAAAAAAAAAAAAACATTGCATGCCTTGAAGAAAGTCCACACATCCTTCTTCACTAAACTTACAAACAAAACATTCTAAAAGGCTAGACCTTAAAACACACCTACCCCTACAAGATACGAGCCACCAACCCAAACCCACCCCCAACCACCCAATCTGACCAAACAATAGATCATGAATTCAACAAGAAGTGGGGAGCTATGAGAGTCCTTTGTCCATAGAACTTGCATTAAACTCAAAGCAAACATCATTCAGCCAACCAAATTGCATCAATCATTATTTTTATATGGCAAACAAAGTTAAGAAATATATGATGTTATATCCCATCTTGAAAATATGTGATCTGGTCTGATGTAACATCATATAGAAGGATAAATCTGTAGAAACCACCAAAGGTAACATTATATTTTGTTTTTTTTGTTCTTAAACCAACAGTCTCTATCTTTATAGAAAGAAAATGATGATGAGTTTGACATAGCTTTGACGATCATCGTATGTTTCTTCTGAAAATGAGAGACGTATCCATTCCTAAATATCAGTCATTTGACAACAAAAGTCAAACCTTATCTCTATCTTCAGAAATTTGGGGACTACTGCATACACAATTTGAAAACCAACAGTTAATCCCATAGGTAGTTTTATTATGGATGATTGAATTTCAGGAAGAAGGAAAACAAAACTACATCTATAATGGCAATACGAACCAATTTTTCTCCAAAATATATTGGTGGTCTGTTGTTTCTTCAAACAGTGTAATTAATAATAACCAACAGCACATTGAGTTCATCCTTATATCAACAGATTAGGAACAAAAGTGATTATCCAAAAAAGAGGGGAAATTAACTCCCAATCTAAAACAAAAGAAGCCGCCAGATCTTTTGCTGATACATACAAAACAATCAGATCTAACAACAAAATCAATTAAAAAAACATAAAAACGAACAACATGCGCCTAATTCAGATCTTACGGTACGATTTCCACAACATAAAATTACTGTAAGAAAACAATCAAGTAAACACAAATTATCCAGATCGAGTTGCTTGTGAAAACATCTAAAATTACATCTTACAATGAAATGACAGAATAATAGATGATAACAAAGTATTAAACAACAAAGTTAGAAACATAAAAGGATGAACAGAAAACAGGAATAGATTACCTGAAGATTGAGATGATGTTTAGATTTGGAGTGGATTAGATGCTTGTTGTTGTGAAGGAGAGTGAACGATTGGTGACAATGTAGATGTAGGCGGAGAGAGACCCTAATATCAAGGTGAAGGGGATAAAGTTTTGAAAGAATCAGACCCACGTCAGTCGATGTCGGATGGGAAAATGCGATTAGATTTCGACTTCAGCGGTAACGAAAGTGACCAGAATTTCTTAATTCGTTTACCTTTTTTTTTTTCTTTTTGATATCTACCAATGAAAAAATTGGCAAGTTAGTGGTGCTAAATTTTTATTTGAATAAATTGTTTTTTCAATGGCTGATTTTTTTTAAAAATTTTAATTGTTTTTCTTTTAATTATGATTTGACTGTAAATTATTGTTTTTCTAAACAGTAATATTTTAAAGATAATATAAATTTTGATAAAAATTTTATACCAAAAAAGTATTATACAATTTTAATTTTGATTATAATGGTTTGTTATTTGTTCAAGTGTAGACCGTCGGGATTTGATTGATAAAGTCGTTGCTTGTCTTTCTCATTGCTGAAACAACAAGAGAAACTCGTTAGAAGTGGACCCACGGCCGGAGCCCCGGAATCCACCCCGACGATCAAGTCAAAATTTGAATCTAATGTATGAATACATGTGTTAATGTGTGTGAGATAAAAATGCAGAAGGTGGATGAGAGCAGGGGGTAAGAGAATGATATCTCTGCCATCGAGAGCGAAGGGAGAGGGGTTGGTATCTCGAAAAGTAATTAGGCCAAAATAAAAGTTATATGTATACACACACCTTAACATGGGCTTTAGGGTTTGTACCATACTCAAATCTATTTAATAGGTCAAACTCAATACCCAAACTATGACCAATGTAATCATTATTCAAAACGACTAAAAAAGTTTTAAAAAAAACTAAATTTGATAAACTATTAGTTAATCAATCTACAAAATCAAGATAAAACTAAAAAGCATACATTAGAATAATGATAAACATGCAATATTATGTAAATAAATCAATACTAAAGATATATAAAAATAAAAAAAAATTGGATTTTTGGATATCCAAAATTTTAGAATTTTACTATTCGAATCTGAAATTTTGGATAGTTTCGGATTAGATTTTCATTTCAGATATTCGTATTCGGATTTTTATTAACACCCCTAGTTATCTTAGACTAAAAAATTAGAATTTTATGTCTTTCTCGGTAAACATTGAATTTCATAACACTTTGAGTTTTTTATAATATTTTTATCATTAATATTTATATTTTATGTTATTTTCTGATAATTTGATCTATTTTTAAAATAACAAATATTATCATGCTTAAATTTACAGCAAAAATACTATTGTAATTCGAAACAAAAAAATCTAATTTTTTTGCATAAAAAACTACTTGAAAATATGAATTTTAAATTATTCAGGAACAAAATAATCGATTTGACCAAAAACATTACGCAAGATGTTTCTATCAAATGTTGATGACTTGAAATATAATGTAAGCTAATTGCTTGTCATTAAAAACAACTGAATAACATGTACATGTCGTCAATATAATGATATGGTACTTTTGATAATTATAGTTATATGATACTCTCAATAAATGTAATGATATGATGCTATCACTAAATTTGAATAAACAATATCCAGACAACTTTTTATGGTTCTTTTACATATAATGATATGATATTCTTAATAACATAGATTTTTAATATTGATATACATATGTTAATGTAAAACCCATTGAATTTTTTATAATACAATGTGTACCCTTGAAAATGAAAGATACTTTTTTGTACACACATATATAGACCAGAGAACCTTTGAGAACTACTGTACACCACAGGGGATCTTGATGCATTAAAGAATTCGTTAGGGATAATATTGGAATTGTGATTATTTAATAGAATCAACATTAGAATTTTTTAATTTGGAAAATCCCTACAATATATCAAGTCAATTTGTTGAACCAAATTGTTTGATTTGCAACAAAATAAGAATTTTGATATAATTAATTTCTTAATCAAAAGTTTTAAATCAAATTTTTATGAAACTTTCAAATTCAACGAATTTTGAAATAGACAACCTCATTGGTTCTGCATTCATAACTATTAATGACGATGATGATGATGATGATGATGATGGACGATTTTATCATAAAGATGAACAAACGATGATGATGATGAATGAACGATGATGAAGACGAACAATGATGATTAAGATGATGAACAGGTTCATCATAAAGAATTAAAGATGAATGAACGATGATGGTGATTGTGAAGATGAACCAAAATGACGATATCTTGTCATGATGAACTAATGATGCATCGTCGTGACGAGCTACAGATGTTGTGTCATTTTTGTTTATGAAAAGTGACGCATCATCGTTTTGGTTGATCAATTACTGATGAATCATCGTTTTGGTTGATAAGCTATTGTGCATTATCAAATGTTGATTTTTTTTTTTTTTTTTTTTGATGAACCATTGATACATCATCATTTTGGTGGATTACATATTCAAAATGTAAATAAATTTTTGTCGATGAAGATGATTAACATTAACATAAACATTCATATGAATTTGTTTTAGATAAATTAAATTAGTCTTCAATTAAAAATTGTTTAAATTTGAAAGTCTATTATATAAATCTATTTATCATTCAATGTGTAATTAATGGATAAAATTTTCCATATCATTTGCTAAATCCTAATTATATGCAAAACCGATTCTAAAGCCCGATTTCTCATTCCTCATTCTTGACAAGCAATCATTCAATACTTATAAAACTGTCGTTAGTTTGTGTAAAACGGTTGCTAATTTTTGTTTTTGTATTTTATTTTTAATATTTAACATTTGCAACACTATAAAATTGTCACTGTATGGTATTAAAAAAGTTACCAAATTTTATTCAACAAGTCAATAAAAATTATCTTAAAATAATAACATTTATTTTGTTAATTACCATTTACATTACTATTAAAAAGGTTTCCTATGAAAATATTCAAATGTTGTTTCATTACAATGAAGCTGCCAAGTAATTTTTTAATTATTTTATATATTCACTCATTTTGTCAACTCTATGTTGGTAATACATAAGACTTTCTTTTGTATTTTGTATTTATTATTGTTGTTGTCTTATATTAACTTTTTATTAAAAGAAATATAGAAAAATGTTGTTGTTGTTAAAAAATGGGTTAAGGTCTTACAATAGCAACCTACTTTTAAAAATGTATCAATATGATACATCTACTTTTTTAGTTGTCTATATGGTACGTGTACTTTATTTTTCTGTATCGATAATGTCATTCTACATAATAGAGTCCGGTTTTTACATACGAAACATGGTTCTAATGGTATGAAAAACAGGATTCTATTACAATTATGGTTATATTGGTATGAAAAATTGAAGTACAGGTACCATGTCGACATTTAAAAAAGTAGACGTACCATATCTATAAAATTTCAAAATAGTTATGATATTAACTATATATTTAGCCTAGTTCAGTTTTTTGGGGATATGTCATTATTGACAAACATTTTAAATATTAATTTTCTAGGATTTGTTATTGTAGAAAAACATTTTATAAATGCTCAATTGATTTAGACAATCTATTTAAAAATCAACGGTTGACATCTAAAGCAGAAAAGACTTTAAAAAAACGTATGGAGGTTAGGTAGCCCAATGGTGGCCAACAGTGACCCGGGCAGTCGGGCACCAATTAATGGTATTAGGGTTTTGGTGTTGAGTCCCACACTACAAATCACAATGGGTACGATACAAATCTGCAAAACTGATATTTATCTCCTCTCCTCTAAGCATCACACAAATACACAATAGTACAATACTATTCAAAAGTTTATCAGGGACTTGGTCCAAAATTTCATAAGTTCGTAAATAAAATAAAATTAATTTTTTTTAAATTTATGGATAGAAATAAAATAAAAAGTATGTTTGTCTACACACATGTATGTATGTATATGTGTGTGTGCGCGTGTGTGTGTATATACATATGTGTTTGTGTATGTATATTTAATTATATGTGTGTATGTGTAAGACTCTCTCATACGTTTTCATTCGGGGCCACAAAAATCAACGAAATAGCCTTGAAGCTTATCATAATATTTAAAAAACTTATTAACACGGTCTAAGAACATGGACGGTGTCCATGAAGGTTCTTGAAGAGTCGTTGGAAGGTAAGAATACAATTTACAACAACCATTAAATACATTATCTCAAAAGTGATTAAAATAAATTAACAAAGTGATGACTTCGATATAATATTATTATGTGTTTTATTACATAATTCAGTATGAATTATATATGTATATTGTTAATATAGTTGTAAACAAAATACCTTTTTTAAGGGTTTATTATGAAAAAAAAACCAACATATTTTCACGTTTTTTTCGTTTTCATCTTTTCGTGTTATTTTGTAACACCCTCCCCGATCCCGGAAATGCCACGTCAATACAATACACGGGTGGCACATCTCAACAACTCAATTATGCACATATGTCAGAAGGTAACACGGATCACTATTAATTTAAACTTTTCACATAAATACTATTAACATATAATCCGCTAATTACATGAGCCCAAAAGCTGCTAACGTAAATAATACTGATCAGATCATTACACAAAGCTAACACAAAGCTTCCCAGATAATCCTCGATCCCAGATCAACAAGCTCAGCTACTGAACCCTTCGCTGAAATCCTGAACACGGAAGACTCGAATACGTAAGCTCGAAAGCTCGTGAGTACTCGAGGGTTAGACTCTGCACGATAAGCACATAGCATGCGTACACATAGCACATACACACAGCACAAACTCTATCTCTGTCACTGACAATCAACATCACTATGCAGGTATGAACACAAAACATGAGATCCGAAGCCCTGCACACAATATCACTGAGGGGGACCCTTCCCCAGCTAACTACCGTGTGCACCGGTGGTCAGCCACAACCCTGTAGCACGGGCGCGAACCGGCTACAGGCCCTGCCGTGTATACACGCTCCAAGGACTGTTAGGGACAGTCAACCCGCGCGATCACACATCGCGAATCACCGTCCGTATGGAACTCATCACGGACCCCGGACCGGATCTCATCTCATGCACATATAACACATGTGTAGAACAGAATCATACCTGACGTTCACGTCCCTGTCTCGTTCACAATATATCACAGTATACACAGATAGCACAATATGACCCAGAAAATGGAGCGCTCGTTTGGAAAAGACTCGGGTACTCACCTGACTGTCAGACAATCCGCCTCAATCCCTAACTCTACGATCTCTGATTCGGCTCACCTCGCGGTCGGCTCGTCCCTGCAATCATACGGATCTCAACAATTAATCTCAATCCCAGCCAATACATATAACCGACTCACAATGATCCCATATCCAACACGGACTCAAACAATCTCAATAAAACCCACGAACTCCAATCAACATATAAACCAAACCCAAACACGGCCCCTTTTATCGAATTGAACTCGACACATAATCCCAACCGGATCCCGAAGACCCAACCGAAACCCGACCTCAAAATCCCGACGAGACTCAAAACTCAACCTTAATACACTTACAAAACTCAGCTCGATAGTCCCGAAGGAACCCGACACCAATTCGACCCAAAGCCCTCTAATGAGGTTCAACTCAGATTTTCACTGCAGGCTACCAGTCGCGCCGCTAACCCTCTGTAGGTCGCGCCGCGACGAAGCGAAACCCTGAACCCTGACCTGCGATTTTCAGCTCTGCCCAGGAGTAATACTCCTCAAATACACGAATTACAGCTCTCAATTAACCCACACAAACACTATATACATGGCTTTACAAACTCAGAAACCATTACAACACTTCTCATATGCACAACCCAAATTAAAGCCATTAGATTGAGATTCACTTACCTCTTGACCTTCAAGAACACAAAGAGAAGGAAGAACACAAGGTTTCAGCAACAAAAATCTGGATTTGGAGAAGCTTTCTGCTACTATCACATACACACACATCACACATACTGATTTCACACACACGCATACGTTTCTAATGAAGAAGGAAGGAAAAGAAGACACGTATATATGTTTATCTCTAATTTGGCCGGTTCCGAACCCATCAAATCCGGACCCGATATCACTTTTTCACAATTAATACCCGTTTAACCCATTTAACTCCACGAACCCAAATATATAATTAATCCACTAAATTTATAACTCGGAGACACGTAACTCGCAACCCGACACGTATCAATCCACTACTCGGGATCTCATTGGCCCAACACGATAATAATTATTTAAACATCCACTAAAATAATTACACGCAATTATCTCAAAAACGGGATGTTACAAATCCTCCCCTCTTAAAGAGATTCCGTCCCCGGAATCTATCGCAAGCCCGCTCGCAAATGTACATCTCTAAGTCAAATCCCCGAAAATATTGACTCACAACTCTCGACATCATCAACAACGTTGATAAATTCGCATTTGAACTCGGATTGCCACCATCATCACTAATACACGCCTCTATCTCAACTCTCAAAACAAGTCGACTCCCTCGAATCTTTAACTCAATTAGGCAATCCACTAATAGCTCAATTAAATCCCCTAATTCACATATGGGCAACTGATAAATCCTCTATTCACAGAATCTTCACGTGGCGTCACCTCATAAGCCACTCAATCCGCATATGATCTCAATCCATCGGTCTTCGCTCTCCCTCATCACATATCCGCATAACTCTATATAGATTATCCACTAACACAACACATAAAGACATCTCCCTCGAATCACTAAACGCAAGCTCATAAACATGGTTAGACTCATAAGGGATTAAATCCACTCTCAATAGGTTAATCTACTACCACAGCAGAACTCTCAACTCTTTTCACTACAACAAATAACCACATCTCATAATACGCAATATCATAGATATGGATAGCACACACACAAGAGCTTAAATCCACTATCAATATGATAATCCACTAGCACATCACAACAAATTCGCAATAATCACTCATATAACTCACATAGCTCAACAGGATTAATCCACTAACATAGCACAATTCAGAACTCGAAAACCCAGATCACAATAAACCCAAATCTAGCACATGGACTCCACATATACTCCCCAAACATAACGACCCCATTCAGCCCACACATACCACCCCATATAACCCATACACAACCATTCCACACCCTGGCACTGAACCCCACAATCACAAACACAACGAAACAGTCACACGCAACAGAACACATACACTTATCGCAGACATAACCCAATGACCTGCCCCACGATTGGCACACACTCAAAGCAAGCTCAGAAAGACATACCCGAAACCATATCAGCATCATCTCGAGCTGCCTCTGTAGTCGCCTGAAATACCCGACCTCGCGCCCGAGCGTCATGACGACCGGATGACGACGGCTCAGCTCTAGCCCCACTGGAACTCGCACCCTGCACCGCTGATCCCAACTCTGGACAGTCTCGCACCCTGTGCCCCGGCCTCCCGCAACGGAAGCACAATGGCTCTGGAACTGTACACGTGGCGGCCGCATGCCCCCGCTGACCGCATCGATAACACCTAGGCACGCACGGCCCACTATGGCGACGGTGACATATCGGGCACTCCCGATCTCCAACTGAACTGTCCCCTCTATCTCCCCCATCTTGAGGTCTCTGCCCTACGCTGCTCTGACTCTGCCCTGTATACCTCGAATTCTGCCTCTGACTCTGACTATCCGATCGATGGCTCCGCCCCGGTCCACTCGACCTCCGCTCCCTATCCCTGTCTCTATCTCTATCCCGATCTCGCCTGTCTCTTGAACTCTGTCCCGAACGCTGCTCTCTGGAATCGTCTCTGGAATGTCTCCGGTCTCTCGAGGACCGCTCAGGAGTCCTCGCACGTCGACTCTGAAAAGATGGCTTCTCCCTCTGCTTGGCTATCTCTCGCTCCCTTATGCGGGCCATCTCTAATGCTCTGGCAAAAGTAGAAGTCTCGTGCATCCCGACGAACTCTCTGATATCCGCTCGCAGGCCATCAACAAACGCATCGATTCTTCGCTGTTCAGTGGCGATGTAATGAGTTGCAAATTGGGAGTACTCATTGAACCGATCCACGTACTGCTGCACCGTCATCTCTCCCTGTTGTAGGTGAAGGAATCGCCGCTCCATCTCTCGCCTCTCGTCTCTCGGGATATACTGTAGCTCGAACACAGCCCTGAACTGATCCCACGTCATCGCATACGCCGCAGAAGATGTCATTGCTGACTCTATAGACTGCCACCACTGTGACGCCCCTCCCCTCAACAGATAGGTCGCATAACCGACCATATCTCTCGGCTCCACGTGCGCAACTCTAAAGGCAGCCTCCACCTCACGCTCCCATGCCATAGCCATCCCTGGCTCACCTCCGCCTCTAAACTCTGGCGGATTCCCGGTCATGAAATCCTTGAACGAACCCCCTCGCCGAGACGTAGATGAAGAGGCACACTTACCCGTATCCTGACCACCCCCAGCACGTGGTCCCATCCCCTGATCTTGTTCCCGCTCCTGCTCTCTCTGTTGCCTGTAAAACTCTGTCAATACCCCCAGAAGCTCTGACTTGCGAATGAACTCGTCATCTACCGGCTTGCCCGCGCCGGATCCCTCGCCCTGATCTGCCATAACTATCTGCACAAATCAAAACAATTGAGAACCACAGATAAATCACCCAGCGTTGTACACTAAGCCAGGTTAGTTAACTCCACTAATATCAATCGCAATGGATCCCCCATGGATCGAAACAAGGTTTAAGTTAAGCATCCACTAATGATACTCAGACTTCAAACCACAAGCTCTGATACCATGCTGTAACACCCTCCCCGATCCCGGAAATGCCACGTCAATACAATACACGGGTGGCACATCTCAACAACTCAATTATGCACATATGTCAGAAGGTAACACGGATCACTATTAATTTAAACTTTTCACATAAATACTATTAACATATAATCCGCTAATTACATGAGCCCAAAAGCTGCTAACGTAAATAATACTGATCAGATCATTACACAAAGCTAACACAAAGCTTCCCAGATAATCCTCGATCCCAGATCAACAAGCTCAGCTACTGAACCCTTCGCTGAAATCCTGAACACGGAAGACTCGAATACGTAAGCTCGAAAGCTCGTGAGTACTCGAGGGTTAGACTCTGCACGATAAGCACATAGCATGCGTACACATAGCACATACACACAGCACAAACTCTATCTCTGTCACTGACAATCAACATCACTATGCAGGTATGAACACAAAACATGAGATCCGAAGCCCTGCACACAATATCACTGAGGGGGACCCTTCCCCAGCTAACTACCGTGCGCACCGGTGGTCAGCCACAACCCTGTAGCACGGGCGCGAACCGGCTACAGGCCCTGCCGTGTATACACGCTCCAAGGACTGTTAGGGACAGTCAACCCGCGCGATCACACATCGCGAATCACCGTCCGTATGGAACTCATCACGGACCCCGGACCGGATCTCATCTCATGCACATATAACACATGTGTAGAACAGAATCATACCTGACGTTCACGTCCCTGTCTCGTTCACAATATATCACAGTATACACAGATAGCACAATATGACCCAGAAAATGGAGCGCTCGTTTGGAAAAGACTCGGGTACTCACCTGACTGTCAGACAATCCGCCTCAATCCCTAACTCTACGATCTCTGATTCGGCTCACCTCGCGGTCGGCTCGTCCCTGCAATCATACGGATCTCAACAATTAATCTCAATCCCAGCCAATACATATAACCGACTCACAATGATCCCATATCCAACACGGACTCAAACAATCTCAATAAAACCCACGAACTCCAATCAACATATAAACCAAACCCAAACACGGCCCCTTTTATCGAATTGAACTCGACACATAATCCCAACCGGATCCCGAAGACCCAACCGAAACCCGACCTCAAAATCCCGACGAGACTCAAAACTCAACCTTAATACACTTACAAAACTCAGCTCGATAGTCCCGAAGGAACCCGACACCAATTCGACCCAAAGCCCTCTAATGAGGTTCAACTCAGATTTTCACTGCAGGCTACCAGTCGCGCCGCTAACCCTCTGTAGGTCGCGCCGCGACGAAGCGAAACCCTGAACCCTGACCTGCGATTTTCAGCTCTGCCCAGGAGTAATACTCCTCAAATACACGAATTACAGCTCTCAATTAACCCACACAAACACTATATACATGGCTTCACAAACTCAGAAACCATTACAACACTTCTCATATGCACAACCCAAATTAAAGCCATTAGATTGAGATTCACTTACCTCTTGACCTTCAAGAACACAAAGAGAAGGAAGAACACAAGGTTTCATCAACAAAAATCTGGATTTGGAGAAGCTTTCTGCTACTATCACATACACACACATCACACATACTGATTTCACACACACGCATACGTTTCTAATGAAGAAGGAAGGAAAAGAAGACACGTATATATGTTTATCTCTAATTTGGCCGGTTCCGAACCCATCAAATCCGGACCCGATATCACTTTTTCACAATTAATACCCGTTTAACCCATTTAACTCCACGAACCTAAATATATAATTAATCCACTAAATTTATAACTCGGAGACACGTAACTCGCAACCCGACACGTATCAATCCACTACTCGGGATCTCATTGGCCCAACACGATAATAATTATTTAAACATCCACTAAAATAATTACACGCAATTATCTCAAAAACGGGATGTTACATATTTTTTCCATAAAAAACCTCTTTTTTTTGTTTAGTGAAATTTGGACATTAGACCCCGGTTATAAATTTGTGAACCGGGTTTTAAAAAACTAAAAAACCGGGTTCTAATGTCCAAATTTTACTAAACTTAAAAGAAAATAAAAAACTTGAGGACTTTTATGAAAAAAAATAACATGAAGGGACGAAAATGCAAAAAACATTTTTTTTTCATAATAATCCCTTTTTTATCAAAATACATTATCCATCGTGAAATAAATAGAACTGAATAATAAAGTTATCCACCTTTCATAATTAGTCATGGAAGCCCATCTTTCATCTTGGATGGAGAATATTGTTTTTATTCATCTTTTTCATTGGTCTTATGCAATGTTTCATTGCAATATAAAACTAAGTTAATTATTACGCATGTGTTATATGTGTTGATTTAAAAAATATATAAAAAAACAAATATTTACAAACATATATAAAGAAATATTTAAAGTTTATAAAGTTTTTAGCTAATTAATTATTAAATTAGTTATTTGAATTAGATTTTAACAAATTACGTGTCAAATTAAAAAGATAAAAGTGGCAAATTAAAAGAAAACTGGCATGAACAGGTTCGAACCTGATGGAACCGGAAACCTATCAATAGGAACTGAGAACCAGCCTGAAAATGAAATGGTCCTGTCCGATTTGGTTCTGGTCCGGTTCCGATTTAGTTCGGGTAAAACAAGTTTTTGTTTCATCCCTAATTATGTCAACTTAGAGTCATTCCTATCGTTTTTAGCGCCCATGACTGAAACTTAAAAATGTATTCTAAACATATATACATACTGATAATGTTGCTTTTGTGGCACCGTTATTAATCACAAGTTTTCAGAAACTTCTTAACCTATCGTTGCAAACATAATGTTTATAAAAAATTGTCTTTTCGAACGTTTTTAGATGGAATATCATTAAATTACTGAAATTTTAAATTATATTGCAAATCACTAAGAATGATGAATTAATTCATTTATCCATAGATTTTGATGAGTTTTAAATAAAATTTGGATACTTCTTTTTATAGTTAAAAGCTTTAAACGTACGAACCAAAATTTTAATTTCTTCGAGTTACATCCCTTAAGGCAAATGCATGTGAAGGTTTTAGGTCTTAAAAAAAAAAAAGGAGAACCATGGTTTTTATTTACAAAATATTGCAGTGTTCGGCCAAATTAAATGATCATGTGCTTGCCTTTAAATACAAATCTATTCACCAGATTTTGCAACAAATATTTATTTTGCTTACAAAATTCATACAAGCCCAAAAATTAATTATTTTCCACCAAAAATAATTTTTTAAGAACAATAAAAAAGAATAGAATGAAAAGATCGAAGAAGATAATTGCAAAACTACTAAACAATTAAGACGTGTCAAAGAAAATGGTTTAAGAAACCAACGAGTGTCACATGTTAATCCTTTTTAATCAAGGTCAGATCAATCTACAATTTGGAAACTATTCGATGTAAATAATACAAAAGTTAATTATAGTTTCTATTATTTTTAGTAAATACAAAAAGAGTTTTGATATATTTTATGCTTGGTCAAAAATATTGTTGTTTCAGTTATTTTACCATTGATTCACTTTTTAATCAGCGTATCTATTGTACCATTGCTTCAGATTTTCATAATTGATTCAACTTTGTAATTTGATACATCATCAAACACCGATATTGTATTTTAGTTGGGAATAGTTGATTTTCAATGCACAAGGAATGATACACATACAAATTGTACATTGATATATTTATACAGACATTGTCCAATAATATATAATCAAATGATTGATACATTGATACAATAGAAATTGATACATCGATCTAAAAAGGAAATGGAATCATTAAAGATCGGTATGATATATTGATGAAATACAAATTGATACATTTATCTTTTATACATTATTCACTAATAAAAATACTATTCATATGTGGGTTTTGTTAATTTGTTCATCTCACACCAACAAAGAAATTAATCCTTTATACATTATTCACTAATAAAAATATTCATAAGTGGGTTTTGCTAATTTGTTCATCTCACACCAACAAAGAAAAATAATTTATAAATGAATTTTGCTAAAATGTGCTAGAGAATGATATCTAAGTATTAATTATATTTTATTGTGCTAAAATGTACTAGAAGAAACTTTTGTAAAACACTATTTATTGGTGGGTTTTGCTAAAGTGGGGTGTGCATATATATATATATATATATATATATATATATATATATATATATATAATTTATTTAATGAGAATCATTACATGTTCTTATATTTTATTCATTTAAAATTTAATTTACTTAAACTAATTAATTCTTACACATTTTGAAAATAAGATTCATTTTGGTTACAATAATTTTTGGTTTATAATAATTTTAGTGTTTTAATGTCTTATTTTGTTATCTTTGTGTTTACTTAAAAAATCAACTTTATTTTATATCCAGTTTAATATTGCTTGATTAATTCAATTAGGTTGTAATGTTTAGTTTATTAAATATTGTTTATATTAATAACATTATTATTTCGAATATTTATTACACCAATAACTTTTTTACTATATTATTAGTTTATCGTCATTTTCAGTTATATATCATAACTTTAATTTATTGTAATAACTACGATAGATGATAAATGTGTGTTTTGTAGCGTACGTACGTATGTGTAATAACTATGATAGATGATAAATATGTGTGTGTACCATTTGGTTGGTGATTAGTTTTTTCTCCGACCTATTCAATTTATTTAATTTATTTTAAATTTTAATAGATCTTTTTATCTTGTATGTTAAAGTTTTATATCAATTAATTTATAAATAAAGTATGATTTAATCATTTAAATTGTATATATTAAAGTACGAAAAATGCATAGCTATACATCCGTCGCAACGCACAGACACCACATAACTTGTTGGATACAAGTATCAATACTCATAAATTGAAACAGATACATAATAAAATGACAGAAACATGACAACAATTCCATTGATATACAACAAAAAATCGTTTCAAATATAACAAAATTAAAATTAAAATCACTTACATTTCTAACAAGAAATTCAAAACTTCTCTTCAATATTAAAATATCCACTTTAAAAAACATTTCTTGAAGAAAAATACATTTGGATCTAGCAACAACAATTAATCGAAGGAAGAACCACCAAACATAAAAATATGATGTTTACTAATAGCTCTCCATGTGATTGCGAAACCACGATCGGAGTAGCACTTTTACTTAGCCGATATGCGGCGAAAACCCATAAAACGAAGACGAAGAAAACCCAAAATTGGTTTTGAAATGTTTTTAAAACTAAAAAATAGTTGCAGATGAAGAAACACAGGTGGTGGCAGTGAAGATGATAGAATTGATCTTGTTGATCTGTACAATGCGGTGAAAACAAAGGAATCGAATATGACGGTCGTAGAATATGAACACGAATGAACATTTTGCGTCAAACCCCACTCTGTTTTTGAAACAAAATTAATGAAGGAAAGAAGAAGAAAGTTAAAGAAACAAAAAAAAAAGTTGTGTTCTTTGTCAAATCTAAGGGAAAGAAAGTTGTCATGAGGTGGGAAAGTGAGGTGATTTTCTCCTCAAAGTTTTCTGCCCAATTATGGAAAAAAAGGAAAAGAAAGAAATAATGGACCCTTTCTCTTCTCATTTCTTTTCTTCATATTTTTTCTTTCTTCTCCATCACTAGTTCAAGAACATAAGGTTGCCGTATGAATGTTTTAGGGAGAGAGTGTAAGAGAAGAAAGAACAAAGTAATAAATGTGACTGCTTTTTTTTCTATAAGGGATGTATTTAGAAGTTGCCTAAACTAAAATCCATATATATCTAATATATAAGAAATAAAATACATGACTAAATTACCCCTCATCTTCATTAATAGGTTGTGACATGTGACATCTTTACATTTCTTCTAACGCTTCTTATTTTAATTTTCTTCTCATATGATCCAATCTTGTAGTAAATATATAGTAATAAATTTCAATTATAATTAAAAGATATTTATGAGATAAATTAGGGAATTAAATCTCTCAGTAAATACATTCCATTAAACTCTTCCCACTATTTCTCCTCTCATCTCCCTCTCGGACTCCACCACCTCTCTTTCAGCCAATTACCACCACCGGCCTCCACCAGTGATGTGTTTCTTTGCTCGTAACCACCACACCACCGCCATATCTGACCACCATCACCACCACCATCATTGTCTAAGAACACAATGATGTAGTGAGGTTGTTCTATTGAAGGTGACTGTTGAATGTGACACATGAACACAATGATGAAGACGGTGAAAGCCATTAAAAACAACGGTATCTCTATGAAGGTAGTGCAAGCCACTGATGAAAGTTGCCCAACCATGTTTTTGAGGTTTTTTGGAGAAAGATTTCTTGATGATGAACACGATAATGAAGACATGTCATATTTTTTTATAAAAAGATTATGAATATGAAAATGATAAAGATTCATCACGTTTTTTTATGTAAAAGATGATGATGAAAATGATAAAGATGCATCACGTTAAAGATGAACAAAAAGATGAAGATAAACACATTGAACAAGACGATGATGAAGATGAAAAAGATGCATCATGTTGAAGATGAACAATTTGGATAAAATATGAACATGTTGATGATAAAGCGATGCATATACAGTTTGAATTGGTATAAACTTTGTAAAATTTTGAATTGTATAAACTAAGTTTATTAATTATTTGATTATATATTTTCTTCCTAAACTACCCACCGATGAATGCATTTGACATGTTACATCACGAGATGTATCATGTATGTTGCATCACATGATTATAATTTAAATGCACAAAAATTAATGGCTATAAGGTGGTTTCCCGATTTCTTAATGTATAAAAGTTTTCAATTGAATCTGACTCACACACACAAACTCTCTCTCTCTCTCTCTCTCTCTCTCTAACTACATACACACACACACACATATATATGTGTGTGTATGTATATATATAGGGGTGAGTTAATTGGAGAACTTATATGCATCGAAAAACCTTGAAGAACCACAATGCATCGCTTGAAAATCGTAATGCATCACGTGGAAGTCGATGCATCACACGGGAATTTTGATGCATCAAGTGGAAGCAATGATGCATCACGCGAGAATTGTGATGCATTTGTGGTGGTGCATTGTGGTTTTTCAAGGTTTTTCGATGCATGGAGGTTCTCCATTGAACCCCACTATATATATAGGATTGGGTTCACATGAGAACCCCTCATTACCGTGAGAACGTGAGAACCATTCTAAAAATTGTACATCCACTGTATAAAATTGTGTATTTGATACTAAAATTAAATGTTTTCGATATATTTATGCATTTCATATAAAAATTTACGCATCTCATGCTATAATTTATCCATTTTATGTACGAATTGTGCATTTAAGAAAATGTGTGCATTTGATGTTCAAATTTGTGCATTTAGTTTATAATTTAATGAATGTAAGTTTTGAATGTAATTTTAGTGTTAAATTATGATATTTATTAATATTTAAGACTAATAATGATTTTAAGTAAAACTTTTAATTTTAAAATTTGTGCATTTGATGTACAAATTTGTGCATTTTGGAGTGGTTCTCACGTTCTCACGGTAACAAGGGTTCTTACCGGAACCCAACCCTATATATATATATAATGTAGCGATAAGTTCAATGAAAAACTTCTATGCATAAAAAAACATTGGAAAATCACAATGCATTGCTAGGAATTTATAATAGGTGGTACAAAGAACATTATGCATCACACAAGAAATTTTATTCATCATGATCAATTGATGCCTTACGCGGTCGGTTCGAGTCAAACAACAATGCATCACGATCATTTGATGCATCATGTGGCCGTTTCGAGTCTGACTAGTCTGAGGGTCCAAATCAGTCTGAATTAGTTGTGGAATTTTATTTTTATTATGTATAATAAAGGAAAACATCAAATGTCACGTTTCACCACTACGTTCACCAAAAAGGTAATTACAACTTATAAAAAACAAAAGATAAATACAATTTAATATTTTGAAAAAGATAAATACACTCTATTTTTTAATCTGTAAATAATAAAAAATAAACACAATTATTATTTTTTGTATGTTTTTATTTTTACTCATATACATTTTATATAAATAAATTTAATTAAAAATATCCACGTAATACGTGGGTTATAAACTAGTAGGTATTAATAAACATACTCATGTAATATATGAGTCTGTAAATTAGTAAACATTATAAGACTATTTAAAAAAGAATTCACACGGTTTCGAGTATTGTAAAACCTTTAATATGACATGTAAATATTCAGATATATTGTGAATGTGAATGAATGTTGGCTAATATGAAGAGGAACACTAAAGTCTAAAATGTAATAGAGATCAAATTAAACGGAAAAAGAGATATAAATAAATTGAAAAGAGATAATATCAATTTTTATTTAAATGTAGAAGAAGAAGAAAGTAAAAGTAAGAACCAAAAAAAGATTAAAATAATTTAGTTAAATGTTGAACTCAAAATAACTTAGTCAACAAATTAAAAAAAAAACTGAAAAAATACTAAAGTTTAAAATGTAACAGAGATCAAAATGAACTAAAAATATAAAATACTATGTTTAAATATTTTTGTGAAAGTTTTTTTTTTATTGTAGTTTTTAATGCAAATTTAGTAGAATTTTTATGCAAAATTAGTGCAGTTTTTTAATAGATTTAGTATGATGATTTGAACATTTAGTATCATATTTTTGTTTAGTTTTTTATGCATATTTAGTATAGTTTTTTATGCAGTTTCTGTGTATTAACGGTGGAAAAGAAAAAGTTTACAAAATTACAAAATTATAAGGAAGTTGTAATACATTGTTTTATGGGAAAAAAGTCATTTAAGAATTTACAAACAAATAAATTAAAAGAATAACATTTCGTATGTTTTAAATGATTTAATAATTATAAATCGTTTTAAATATGAAAGTTATTAAACATACATATACAAAATTAGTTTACAATAATGCATGTTGAAATTGTTTTTAAAAGAAAGAAAGGGAAAAAAACCCATATTTAGAACCAGCACCGTCTTCCTCCTCCGATGACGGAACAGACTGAACCGGCACATAAACCCTAACAAATTCAGATGTCCTCCTTTTCAATTTCGATACTCCGCCACCAATACAAGCCGTTCATATCGACCACCTTGCACCGGTGCTCTCACGGCTTCCGCTCACTCTCGATCGCCGCCTCCAGAAACCAAAACCATGAAAAAGTGTCGAGAAAATCTCAACAGCCGAACAAGCATCTACTCAAAGCACGCGACGCCGTTAAGCATTTCTCATCTCTATCACCGTCTCTCACCCCTACCGATAAGCTCCATCTCTCTCCGGACCAAGCAATCGGAAAAGTTGCATCCGCTCAAGCCAATTTTATGCGCGTGGTGGTTGAATCGGAGAAATCCTCGTCCTCAGAAGAAGAGAAAGGAGTTGGAGTTGAATTACTGTGTGTGGTGAGGAATTTGCTGAAGAAGATTAAGAGGAGAGTTTTAGTAGGTGATAAGGTGTTGGTAGGTTCAATCGACTGGACTGATCGAAGAGGAATGATAGAAAACGTGTTTGAGAGAAAAACAGAGATACTTGATCCACCAGTAGCGAATGTAGATCATTTACTAGTTTTGTTTTCTTTGGATCAGCCGAAATTGGAGGAATTTTCGCTCACTAGGTTTCTGGTGGAGGCCGAGTCGACTCAGATTCCGGTCACACTTGCTTTGAACAAGGCTGAACTCGTAGATGATGAGGTATGTGTCAAGATACTGATACAGTAGCCTGCTACTTCTGTTAATTACTTCTTAATATGTCTCATGTTATGAACATTGAACAGTTCACTACTAGTATCGATTTTATAAATACTGATTATCACATACAATTAGGTCAATTTTGTATTCATGTAATTACAAAGTGAACTCATTAGTTCTTGATAAACAAGAGTCAGTTGATATGTCCCTACGCTGGTTACCTGCAAATGATGGTGAATTGTTGATTAAGGTTTGTTAAACGATGATTGTAATGGTGTTGGTGTGTTACTCAAGTTGTTCTACTATAACATGTTGTGTAAAAGCAAGAGACAACATAAAGGCCCTACTGTGAAAATGGATTGAAGTTTTTCATATCTTGCTAGAGAACCATCATAGTGTTTTACCAGGTTCGTGTATTTGTTCTTCTTTTCTTCTGGAGTGTGCATAAGTTCCTTTGATCCTTTCGCATGCAGACAGTGGTGTCATGGAAATCCAAGCTTCGCGGTTGGGGTTACGAACCAATCTTTTGCAGTGTCAAGACCAAAGCTGGACTCGACTCTTTGCAGTTCAACTTGAGAGATCAGACCTCTGTAATTGTGGGACCAAGTGGCGTTGGAAAGTCCAGTCTGATCAATGCCTTGAGAAGCAATCACTTTGGCCTTGGTGCTGCAGAATTGGATGATTCACCTAGCTATGTAAATCCTCCTCCTGTCTGCTTGTAGTTGTTTATTCACTCTAGTTTTGCAACTTGTAATTGGTTGCTCCATTCTGCTTCTTTGCCTGTATCAGATATCAGGAAGCAAGTGGCTTGAAGATCAACGAGTTGGAGAGGTGTCAGCAAGAAGTGGCAGAGGAAAGCACACAACTCGCCATGTTTCTTTGCTTCCGTTATCGGGTGGAGGATATGTTGCAGACACTCCTGGCTTTAATCAACCGAGTCTACTAAAAGTGACAAAACAGTCCCTTGCGCTGTGCTTCCCAGAGGTCTGGCCTGTAAAACTTGTATTTGAGTTATCAGATTAAGCTCATTGTCAGCTAACTTTGACTTCTACCTAAAATCCTTCTCTTTTGCCATATGTCACTTGCCTTTTATGTTTTTATCATTATTATGATCTGTTTGTTTCTTCGTTGAAACGTTGTTCTCATCTTTGTCAGGTTCGCAAAATTCTTTCAGCTAGTGAACCATTGAAATGTGCATTCAGCAATTGTTTACATGTTGGGGAACCAGGGTGCCTTGTGAAAGATGACTGGGAAAGATATCCTTACTACTTTCAACTGCTTGATGAGATCAAAATCAGAGAGGAATTCCAACTGCGAACTCTAGGAACCAAACGAGAGGGTGATGTAAGGTATGCTCGCACAGTCTTATAGGAAAGTTAGTTACTGCCTGCAACTAAGAGAAGGATCATCTTCATACTCATGTGCATGCAGAGTGATGCTTACATACATGATGTTCAAAATCTTGTAATTTGCTAAAGGGTTAAATACGTAAATTAGTAACCTAATTTTATCGTTTGTAGCGATGTACATTATTTTATACCATTCATAGCAATGCGCTTCTAATAATTTCACGTTTATAGCAACATGTGTTTTAAAACTTGAAAGATTATGCTGCTATAAACATAAAAAAGATTAAACTAGATTGGTATTTTTATGCATTTAATTTAAAAGTAGGTTGCTATAAATGGTAATAGGATGAAAATGTATTGCTTTAACGGTAAAAATGTAAAAGTATGTTCTATAAACGGTGATATGATAAAAGTATATTCTATAAACGGTAAAATGATAAAAGTAGGTTGCTATTACATGCTTCACAAATGTCAATTGTTAGTAGTTGCCACTCGTCTTATTATAATTTACTTTAACATTTAGAATACAAGTATTTGTATACAACAACAAACCCCGAGTTCCTTGGAGACTGGGAAGGTAGATGTTAACAGTTTTGCCTCCACCTAGGTAGAGTGACTGCGTCACAGATTTGTATGTGCAGAGATGTAAACAAAAAAAAAAAAAATTGGAGTTTGAAATGGTACTTGAAATGTTGGAATTCCATGCAGATACAAAATGGGAGATATGGGGATTAAGCAAGCTGAACCACGACTAGAGCTAAAGAAACATAGGAGACAATCGCGTAAGAAGATTAACCAATCTTTATTAGATGACTTGGAGGAGGAACTTGAAGACGATGACGAAAGCTTTTTAGAGGATGATCCCATTATACAAGCAATGAAGAATGAAACCCAGTAGGCCACGCCTGCTGAACAACATTGTAAATAACAGCAAGTCTTTTCATGTTACGTCTGACGGGGTGAAGTTTCTCCAGGTATATAGTAGTGTTGTCTTGATTCTGAGGATTGAGAGTACTTTTAGAAGCAAGAAAAACAAAGTCATGGCACCTTTGCAACATCAGTTTGGTTTGTATTTTGTTGAAAACCTGCCTCGTATCCCATTTTATGTGTTCAGCTGTCTAAACGTATGTTAATTAGGGAGCCTTAAGTGGCATATGTGCTATATGATTGCGTGAGAAGGAACAAGTCACTCAGAATATTCATTGAAAAATGGTTAAGTATCTTTTTGACTATCCAACTTTTAGATTTGTCTTATTTAGTCACTAAACTTTACGTTACTGTTCTACTTTGGGAAAATGAATAAACTAAAAGCTAAATCGGTATAAAATATGACAGTTTAGTAGTCAAACTTGGGATAAATTTCAATGGTTAAATCGGTAAAAAAAAGTTTAGTGACTAAATTAAGATAAAAAATAGTTTAGTGATCAATTGAAAACAATTAGAAAGTTAGACTGTCAAAATGATATTGTATTCAGACACGAGTCTCTTAGCACCCAAGTAATATAGTTAGATGATAACGTCAAGTTGATATTGTAAGGCAATTGGATAGTATTCCGACTTCAATTCCATTTTAATCCTGCATTTCGTTTAAAACTCAACAACGATTTCAATCCTGCGGATTTTACAATCAAGACATGAGGTTTCAAATCCCTTATAAAATACAAGTCTTGCAAACCAAATAGTCCAAAAAAATACCATTTCTCTCTTCTGAAAAGTCATTAAAATTGAACAAAGTAATGTAATGGGCATACTTGAAGCATTGTTGAAATTTAATCATTACAGTAAAATGTAATGATTTTGCTTTTCCTATTATCTATTTAAAAAACAACAGGTTATTTGCTTTCGATTCCTGCACTTCCTGTAGTAAAACATCCAACCAACAATAACAAACAGAGCCGAACAAAAATCGGTGCAAGACAAATTCTATTGCTCACCACCGAAGGGCACTTCTTTTAGTTTTCTTGCCAATGCATACACAGTAATATAGTCTATGGTTCATCGAGCTAAACACAAAAGGTCTTTACATTCGAAAACCAAAACACAAATTTCAATATGAGCAATTATGCTGGAGCTGACTAAGATGTCTAAAAGACAGTCTATTTCTTTGTGGGTTTCTTCTTCGAAATAAAATTTGTGACCTGTGGCTTGGGATGCTTTTCAGCCTCACTTGGGTCCAACCACTTGAGAGAGTGGCGGTTGAAGAACGGCCAATTAGGAATGGTGATCAAAGTTGTCAAAACAACTCCACCAGCATATACATACAGCATCAGTTCAAATGAACCAACAACATAGCCCGTGATGAATGCTGCAATCGCAAATACCACCAGCATTATCTGCATCAGTTGCTCTGCTAGCTTTTGTCCTTGCCAATCCATCTATTAGTCGGGTAACGCAAAAATAAAACCAATCAGTTTGGCAGTTCAAGGACTGCTACAAAAATACTTGCAGCTTCTACAACATAATGAAGATGACATAGTAACAAGTCAAAATGGATGACATTTTTTTATACCGTTTGATACAAGTTTAGTTGAATCTAGTTGACGACCAATACTTTTTTGTCCAGGTTTTTATTAATTATATGAAAAATTAACGCAGTAAATAACAGTAAAACAATAGCAAGCTAAACGATCTAGGACGTACTTTTTTAGGATACAATTCTAAGTTTCTAACAATTTTGCCCTGTTAAAGATTAAAAAAAAACCCCCAATTTATCCATTCAGGTAAATGGGCCGAAATTGGCCAAGATAAGCGTAAAACATGGCAGAAACATAATACAAAACAACTTTGAGGTCGATAGCCTTGATCTCACAGACTCACAACTACATTAGTGTTATCCTATAAACTAGGCAGTTAATTGCGGCGCTATAGCGGTGCTATAGCGGTTAGCGGTCCTTGAAAAAATAGCGGTCCTAAATAGCGGTGCTAAATAGCGATTCCGTGAATAGCGGCGCTATTTACCGCTATTTAGGACCGCTATTTACCGCTATTTACTGCTATTTGGAGGAGCAGTCAAGATCGATCTTTCTTTAAGCTATATTTTGTTAAATCTTTAATACTTTGTTTAATACTTTATAAAGTGATGCTATATCTTGTTTATCTTTGTTTGTTTAATGTGTTGTATGATTTTAGTTCTTTATGACTTTTGTTCTTTATGTTTATGTTCTTTAGGAATTAGTTCTTCATATTATGTTCTTTATGTCTATGATTATGATTATACATACATACATACATACATACATACATACATACATACATACATATATATATATATATATATATATATATATATATATAAAATATACCGCTATATCACCGATATATCACCGCAATAACCACGATAGCAAATAGCGGTCTTGACCGCTATTGGACCGCGAGACGCTATTAACTGCATAGCCTATAAATCAATTAAAGATATAAGAAGGCAAAGACGGTTTCAAAGCAGTAATTCGACCTTTTCAACCTCTTTTCTCTATCACTTCTTTTAATGCTGGAACAAGTTCTACTGTCCAAGTTACTCTATATGGTATGTAGTTTAGCCACAAGGTGTAATTTTGTATTGTTAAACTGGACACACAGAAACCAGCCAACAAACTGCAGAATTCCCTGTGGTAGTCTTGTAATATTCTGGCAGTATGTAGGTAAAGACATTAGAGTGGAATAACATTTGACCATAATTATTTCATGCATGACCACCAGGCTAATGGTAGTAACCATATCCAAGAGACATGTATATAAAACAGTCGCATATAGTACTCCATGGATGAATTATTATCACTGCAGCACTCAATGGCGGATCCAGGAAAAAAATTTATAGGGGTTGGAATTTAACAATGCTATGAAAATACGAGCATATGTGGTCCTTTAAAAAATTTTCAGACCTCAAAAATTCGTATTGGTTTATCTTGATTAAATAAAAAACAAATAAGTAAAAGCTACAATTTGTTACAAAACCAAAGAAATTATATTCTATAATTTTCCTGTATGAGTCTTCATATTTTAAAAACGGGTTATTAGATCATCGACTGAAACATTGACAAGCAATTCTTTTAAGGATCCTAATAACTTTCTTTTCAAATTAGTCCATATTATCTAATAAAATAAAAACTTTAATAATACTTATGTTAATAAATCAACTACATTTACTTAGCGTTAAACGAATAACAATTTATTAATCTAATATTCTACATTTGATAATAAATTAAACACTTGAACAATAAAGAATAGGAGCAAAAAAAGTTAACGATTCATAGAATTTATGCTAGCCTAAAGTCAATAATACTCAAGAGAGCTTAATAATTATCAAGCCCATACACAGGTTTATGTATTTTTTTAATATTTGCTAAATGGATAACAAAATATTAGAGTGTGTTTGGTACAGAGAAATGAAAACAGAAAAATTGAAATAAAGAAAATTCCCTTGTTTGTTTGGACCTAAGAATCACAAATGGAGAATTAAATGAATTTCATTTCTCTGAAATTAATTCTCCCTCAAGAAGGAAGAAATGGGGGGAATTGTAAAACAATTTTTGGTGGGTGTAGGATAAAAAAACACAGAGCGCCATCTCCTGTTCTTTACCAACCAATCTTCTCAACAACTTCTTCTTCCCCATCTCTGATAAGATTTCTCAATGGCATCCTCCAATCCTATCTCCGACCAGCTTTCTCGGCGGCATACTCCGGTCTCCACCCTCATCTCCGACCAGTTATCTCTGATGGCTTCCTCCTCCCTCATATCCTAACCATCATCTCCAAAGGTATACTTTTCTCTTGGCCCCCATCCCTAATCTCCAAAGGTATACTTTACCTCACAGATCTGAATTGCTTGATGGAATATTTTAGATTGATTTATTTCATGAACTTGATATTAATTTTTTAACTTGTTTTAAGTGGAACTGGTTTATAAAACTCAAATCTAAACTTGCTAAATGCTATGCTTTCATTCATAAAATCAGATTGTTAAAATGGCAAATCTCCAAACCAACTCTTATTTGTTTAAATTTGTGCAGACACCATTTGGGATGTTTCACCGGTAAGCGTTGGCACATGTATATGCATATACTCAGCTTCTCATGTTTCTTTGTGTGTGAATGGATTTTTACAAGTTGGGATCAACAACTGAGATAGCATATAGTTTTAAATTTTTGTCATCTTGTTTCATTATCATAGTTCAAATAGTGAAAAATAATTTTTAGGAATGATAAGTTTATTTCTATTCTTTGTTTAATGTTTTTAACAATCAAACAAAAGAATCGAGTTTGTTACATTTCTATGATAGATTCACTGTTGTTACCAAACAAAAGAACACTTCTCATTCTCTAGACTAATTCTCATTTTCTGCAATTCCTTTCTCTATACCAAAAGCACCCTTAAGTTTGTACTATCTTTCTTAGAATTTTTAATAAAAATTTTCTAAATATAACTTTTATAAAAGATAATTAAGATATAGAGGTCGAACTTTAAAAATCATCGGGGTCGAAAAATTTTCAACTATGTATAAAATACCAAAAAATTTTGGGTTTATTATGAAAAAAACCAACATGTTTTCACGGTTTCGTCCCTCCATGTTATTTTTTTCTAGAAAAGTCTTCAAGTTAATTTTTTTTCCCGGTTTTGTGAAATCTGACTGTTAGAGCCTGGTTATGATTGGTTCTGAGTTTTTAAAAACTGAAAAACCAGATTCTAATAATCAAATTTCATTAAACCAAAAGGAAAAAATTAACTTGAGGATTTTTCTAGAAAAAAACAAAATTTAGGAACGAAAATGCAAAATGCGTAAAATATGTTGATTTTTTTCATAATAAACCCAAAAATTACACCTTTCCCTCAACTGCCATATGGATGCTACCATGTCTAGCCATACTAGCTGAAGAGATGAAATAACTGCATATGCATCTTGGTTAGACGTGCAACCCCTTTTTGTTTGAATCACTACTTCACTATATGTTGTCTTGGTCAATTTTAAGGATCTGTCTTTTGAACCCCAAGCACCATCTAGAAAAGGACACCCATGCGTTTAGTTAACGAAAACCAGTCTTTTTCAATTTCAATTTTCAAGTTATAGTTTTTAGAAAAAGAAAAAAACAAAGGTTTCTATGAAAAGTGAAAACTTGTTTAGACGATAAAGTTTTAGTTAAAAAAAAAATAAGATTAGTAATTATAAAATAAAAAAATAGGATAGGTGATAGAAAAGTAAATAGAGAAAGAGAGTATTATAAAAAATAGGGTAGCTAATAGAAAGGTAAGGGAGAGAATATGAAAAATGGTGTTTTAAAAGGTGAAATGAAAATTTATGAAATTGTTATCAACTAAACAAGTTTTCGTTTTTGTTGAAAAGTGAGATGGAAATTTTGAAAATTTTCATAAACTAAAAGCACTCGGTTTTCATTTGAAATGAAACTTTGACATTTACAATTAACAGTTTAACACCACCACGCAATGTTATCAACCATACACATTTCGTTTATCTCTGTAACGTTCGATTTTGATCTTCAACAGTAACTTCACTTTATATATACAGGCAGAGATCAGAGACGATAAACTACTAAGGAAAAAAATAAACAAAGCATAATTGCAAAGACAAGGTCAAATCGAACCAGCAAACGCAATCGACTAAATAAAACCCTAATTGAGCTCCAATTAGGGAGATAACTTATCCAGAAATAACCTACATTCACAAAGTACCAAAATTTTAACAAAACTTGAGATCCACAAGTTGTAGTGCCGATCGTATACGAACAACATTGAATTGAATATTTATAGTTATATAGATAACCAATTTTGTTTCGAATTAGGGAAGATAGCAACTTAGAAAGTATATAACCATAATATAAGCATATAATCAGATCGATTCAAGTTTGAATGTCATATTTTTGCAAAAGGATGACCAGACGAATCCTATCAAACCCAGGAAGAACGACTGTTGAATGCCGATTCTTGAAGAAAAACGAAGTACTAGGTTTGTACGGTTGTACCTGTTAAGTGAAGGAGATCGATGCTTGATTGGCGACAGGGGAAGCACCGGAGATACTGATGATGGAAACACCACCAGCGACGGGGAAGGAGATCGATCGCCGCTCTTGAATGTCGATTCTTCAAGACCTATTCTCCATGGGCGCCGCTGTTGTGAAAAATTGGAAACGGGAATTAGGATTTTGCGTTTTTGGTAGGGTTAAATGTATATAATGACATAAATGTAACATTTATGTAGTTATTATGGGTAAAAATGTATACATAGTAACATAAACTAAAGCTCGATTAAACTCGTGCCATCGAACATGTTAATTTGATACTCGAACTTGACTTGAATCCTATTCGAATAGTTTGGACTCAAGCTCGGCTCGATAAAATACGAGTCAATTTACATTTTTTCCCGAGTACATTTTCCGATTTATCTCGTCACACAAATTGCCCCTGTGCTTCATATAAATGCTCAGGAACTCCCTCGAAGTATTGCAGCCTTTTCCCTCAAGTTTTTGAAATAAAAATATGTTAATCTATACATGATGCAAACATACTCTTTTGCTAACACGAGATATGAATACTTTGGGATGATTTACTAATATGATATATCAAGGTGTCGTTTGGTTTGAAGAATTTGAACAACTTATTTAGGATTTGGATTTAGAATTACTTCATTGTCATGTTTAGATAAAAAAATAAAAGAAATGATTTTTAACTCATTTAGGATTTTATATACCCAACTTCTCCACATTTAATAATCCATCTATCCCCCTAAATATTTCAAAATCATATCATTTTAGAATCTATTATTATAAATTCATGCAAATCCAAACAGAACATAAGTTTTAAATGATCGATTACTTTGTATAAATATTATTATAACACGATGACAAGACAGTTTAAGTTGCAAATAGACACATGCAATTTTTTAGATGATCGATTACTTTGTATAAATATTAATATAAGTTTTAAACGGAACATATCATTTTTTATACTTTGATGATTTTTACAAAATAGGTTTAAGCATGTTAACCTGTTGTATCAGGTTGATGAGTGAATTTAAAGAATTTAAACAGTTTGGGATTTATCAAGAAAAAAAAAAGTCTTAATCGGAAAAATTATATACTTTTTTTGGTTTTTTACTTAAATTTTCCAAAAAATAAAAACAACTGCTTTACAACAAAAGACACTAGTCATCATTGCAGGTTACAAACATCATGGTAGGACTTTTGATTAGACCATGTAATTAGGTAATATTATATAGACTTTTATCATTAGAGAAGATAGTATTTCAAACAAAACAAATTACAATCTAAGATATCCATTCTAAACTTTTTGCGCTGAGTGTGATAAAATACAAGTTATTTATCAGATACTCTCTTTGCGAAAAGAGAGTGGTAAATTACAACCTATCTCAAAGAGAGAAAACTTTCAGCATCTCAAGCCACTGATTTATCAGATACTCTTTTTGTAGATAGATATGGAGAATACAACTTACGGGATTATGCACTTGCTCAAATGTCAAGAAATCAGATCATAAAATCCTAACATACACTCGTGTTTGTAGAAGGGGTAGTCTATTTACACCCCATGGGATAAAAAAAAGGGTTAAGTTTACCTAGAAAATTAAAATGGTAAAAAATATCATTTTTCTATTGGCTAATTAATTATGAAAAATTTGATTTCTAATAATATAATAATTATGAGGAGATAGAAATAGACATTTATGGGTTAAGAAAAGTAACACCATTTGTAGAACCATAGTAAAATATTGTGTGCACGTGTGGTTATACTATAGATTCCTCACACATTGCAAACATCTATCCACACATAAAAATCATCAAATTTGGGTGGAAGCAGAGCAAACTGACCAAAAATTTGGCAGCAAAAATAACCCATAGTTAGATTATCCAAAAGAAAACATCCAATAATCAAATTTACTTGAACAAAATCAGACTGTAAAACAAAATTTTTCTTCAGAAGCATAAAAGGCACAAATAACATTAGCTCAAAACTTTTGTATGGTTCTTGATTAAGCCTGGGATTTCTTCGACTTTCCACTTGTTGCAAGTTGAGATTCCGGCTGCAAAATCAACAAATTCTAAATTAGAATGACCATTCTCGTGATATTTTGTTTTGAACTATCGTGCTGTGAACTCTTTTATTACAAACCAACCATCATTCTTGCAAAAGAACGCTCAGTTTGAGAACTGCAGGAATACGAGTTTAATCTTTAATGCATATAAATCTAACACTCATTCTAGCAAAATGTAGTTTAACAATTGCATCTTGGCAAGAATATTAATTTGCTCAAGACCCAAAAAAAAAAAAAAAACTAATCAAAACAGTTATAAAAAAATCAACCACTCACTCATTTGCATTCTCCCTCAATTTCAATATGTTGGATGCATTTGGTTTTTTATTTGACATCACTAGGTATGGGTTTGCTAATATAGTGGAATGGCGATGGTATAATCATTCTGAAACAAATACTAATAGTATTATTATATTACTATTATAGAGATGAATATTGAAATTTTGGTAATTAAAGATGGAAATAAGTATGAATTCCACACCCATTTTCTACAATTCTACTCCACCCTATATCAAACTCATGTCTATAGTGATTCAAGACAACATTAAAGCCTTAAACAACTAGCATTTTCGGTACAGAGGGAGTGATAAACCTAACATTTAAACATCAGAATGACAAAGGCTGTTGGATTACCTCTTTTCTCACAGGCTCTTCCTTTTCAGACAATGTCAACTCAATATGACAGGGCGATGACATATAGGCTGTAAGATGAAGTTTTTTTGGGTCAAAATCAGTCTTTGTTACATTTATATATCCCAAGTTCCAAAGTAAAGTAAAATCACAAATACTGACGGTTGATTCTTCCATGAGCTCTGTATGTTCTACGCCTTTGTTTCTGAGCTTGGTTCACTTGAATGTGAGAAATGAAAAGTGCATCGACATCCAAGCCTTTCACCTTCATTCAACACAACAAATTTTAATACCAAATGCTTATGTTGAGAATGTATACATTTTCTTTAGGAAAAAGGAGGGAAGTTCAACAAACCTCAGCATTGCTTTCAGCATTCTTGAGTAAATCCAAAATGAATTTTGCAGATTTGGCAGGCCATCGACCTTGACCATTAGAGTGCCTGTTCTTTGCCTGAGCAGTACGCCCAACACCCCCACAGAAACGTGTGAAGGGTATTGCCTGTTTGTGGGCCAGAACATCCTCCAAATACCTCTTAGCCTTGATCAAAGGCAACTTTCTGATGGCGTGTGCAGTTTCTCTAGTGTTCTACAGGATCAGGAACGACTTAAAATGATTATTTACGAAACAATGCGTCATTTTTAATGTGAAAGAGTTTTGCATCATTTCTTGTATTAAAGGTAGTATAGTTTACTATCAATGCATACGGTAGGCGAACAAACATCCTAAGGTAGCCAGATCCTCTATGGCTCTGAATGTGCACGAAAAGGAGCATGTCCTGTTGTTCGTGTTAGTTCTTTTACTTTACAGTATTATCCAAACAAACAAACGAGCACATACGCTTAATGAATGAATTTTCTTGTTTGTATTCATTTATGTTCATTCGTTAAGGCACCAATTTTTGTAAAAACTAATAGTGGTTTCGTTTCTTTTAGTTTTATACATCCAACATGTGCTTTCACATAGACATTCCATTTTGATGTTTGCTTCATCCAAATGATCAATGTGGGACAATGAGATGCAAAAAGTCACATTCTTTCATTCACAACCACGCACTCAGGCTTATCTTTATACATCATTTGTTATTTTCATTTTAAATATCATATAAATCATAATGGTAAATTACAAATTTCATCCCTGTGGTTTATGAAAAATTATGGATTTAGTCCCTTAACTTCTGAAAACACAGTCCGTATCCTATGGTGGAGGTTTTGCAATGGATTTCATCCTTTGACTGGTCAAGTTTAAAAAAATGACCATTTTTCCCTTTAATTTTGCTTCATTTTTTGTTTTTCATCCAATTAATCTATTTTTTATTTTATTTTTAGTTATTTTTTTATCCTATTATTAATAATTATCTAAAAATTTGTATGATTATTATTATTATTATGTATCATATAATATTATACAATATATTATACAATGAAATCTCTATGTGTGTGTATAAGCAAAACATTTAAAGGTTAAATATATAAATATTAACATAAAGTAAATACAATAGAGACGAAGAAAATAAATTCAATATATAAACAATGTCATTTTTTATAAATGAATTATAGCAAAAAATACTTCTAGAAATAAATGTATATGTATTTAAATTTAATATATAATAATAATATTAGTATTATGATACAACTTATTAAATAATTAATAATGATAATAATATAGCATATTGCATAAATAATAATAGAATAAAAAGTAAACAAAAATCAAATAGAAAAAGAAATTAATTTGACGAGGGACCAAAAGTGAAACAAATTAAAATGGTAAAATGGTCATTTCTAAAGATGGACCGGTCAAATGACGAAATCTGTAACAAAACCTCAACTACAGGCACGGCCAATGTACTTTTTAGAGTTAAGGGACTAAATCTATAATTTTCTATAAACCACAGGGACGAAATTTGTAAGTTACCCAATAATTAATGATATGCTTAGGTTGATATATCATTTTAGATGAATAAATAAATCATTTTTAATACATAAATATTTTCCCAGTAGTTTACAAAAGGCCTGTTCATACAAGCAATAAAACATTGTTATAAGGAACACCAACTCTCCAAAAACAACAGCCAAGAGAGCATTTTTGCTAGAAATAAACAATACTAAGGACTCAATAACATTTAGAAATTTGGGAGACAGTTAATTTCAAGTACCTTGAAATGAACTCTGAGATCAGAGCCCCTGGCCTTGCAGGCTGTAACACAAATACAAACACTAAATCAAAACAAAAAACCCAAACATATTATCATAAGAAATGTAATCTTGGTTTGGTGCTTAAAACAGATAAACAATGTCAAGTGCAATATGGCATCATCTGTTACAAGCAGGAGTAGCTGACTCAAGATTTTGAAGAAGAGCAAAATTTAACTGGTTTTTAAGTCTGTAGATCTTTTGCCCAGAATTTCCATAGGCTAGTGGTATCTAAAATTTTTATTTATAGACATAAACACAAGAATTGTCTATATAGAGATCGAGATTCGCAAGCTTACATTTTGTAGGATTATCAGGCTCTTTCGAGTACTTTACCTGAAACATTCATAACGAAATTCATTTACACATTCACACCGATTTTCGAATCAACAGCTCAACGCAATGACACATGAAAAAACACAGAACACATTGAGAATTAGAAAGTACCATGGCTGCTGCCTGCTGGTTCTTCCGCGTCAATGGAGTCGCTGTGCTTGCAGGATTACGGATTTGGAGTCGGAATTGTTTGATTGGCTGCGGGGTTTTATATATGCGCCCAAAATACAAAACCTAGGTGTTCATCTGCGTCATAACATCGGGTCTATATTTGGACTGGGCTTTAATAGACTGATTTTGGTTAACGGACCATTAAGGCCTAATAGCGTTTTGGGTTTCCCGCTTACTTACTTTTCTTTCCATGAAATTTTATTTTCGGATGTTTTCAAGAAATGAGTTTTTATTTAGAGTAAATTACATAAATGGTCCCTGTGGTTTATAGCAAATTACAGGTTTCGTCCCTAACTTTATAAAATTACACTGGTAGTCCATATTTTGAAACCTTGTAACGTTTTCAGTCCCTAAACAACTCAATTTTTTAAAAATCCCAATTTTACCCTTAGAAACTAACTTCACTTATGGTCCTTAGTGAATTAATTTAGTTTTTACTTTATATTTAATTATTTGTATATTCATAAATGTCTAATTAATAAGTAATATTTTATTTATTAGTATAAGAATTTATCTACAATTTATTTATGTACTTTACCTATATATTAATAAGTCTCACACCTATTAATTTTAAATATATATTTAGTTATTTCTACATTCATTCGTTTTGAAGAAAAATATTTCTTTTTTTTATCAATTTTTGTTTTATAAAATATTTTTCAATCCATTTATTTATTTAATTAATTTATCATTTTTATCTTCATATATTAATTTTTAAATGATATTAAAGGTGTTTTTAAAATTCTAAACATGTAAATATGCACATTTATTTATAAATTAAAATCATTTATTCTAAATTTATAGATTTTTATTGGTAGAATATTGTATATTTTACATATGAAATAGTGTTAGTAAAATTGTATTATTCCTAATAAACTTAACAAGATTGTAATCTTTTTAGCATTTAAAAAATTTTATGGGTGTAACATATCATTTTTTCCAATGTTTGAAGAGTAAAAAATATTAGTATAGTTATTAAATATGGATCATTCTTTTAATTCCTTTTGCATTTTTTTTTTACTTTTATTTAACAAACAACAAAATGTAAGAAACTTTTAAATCATTTCAAAAAAGCTATTGATAATTTTAAATAGTTTGTTTTAAATAAAAACACTATTTTAAAATTAAAAAACAAAAAACTATTTTAATAATTAAAAAAAAACATTATTTTATGACATTAAATATATATATTAAAATCTTATTTAAAATTATCAAAGGTTTTTTACTTTTAGAATTAACTTAAAAAGTTTCTCTTATTTTTTTGTTTATGAAATAAAATTAAAAAAAAGAGAGAAAAAAAAAAGTAAAGTAGAATTTATATTTAATAATGAACATATATTTTATACTATTCAAACATTAGATAAAAATGATATGATATACTCATAAAAAATTTAGAATGCTATAAAATTACAAGCTTGTTAAAGATTATTGAAAATAATATGTTTTTACTAACATCATTTCATATGTAGAATTTATAATGGTTACTAATAAATATTTATGAAATAAGAAGGGATATTTTTTAAAATTTATAAATGAATGTACGTATTTTACATGTATAAAATTTCAAAAACAATATGAATAACATTTAAAAATTAGTATGTGAAAAAAAAAAGGATAAATTAGTTAAATATATAGCAAGATGAAAAAAAAAACTTATAAAACAAAATTTGATAAATGAAATAAATATTTCCATAAAATATGAAATTATAAAAATACAAATAATTAAATATAAAGTAAAAACTAAATTAATTCACTAGGGACCATAAGTGAAATTAGTTTCTAAGGGTAAAATTGGAAATTTTAAAAAATTGAGTTGCTTAGGGACTGAAAACGTTACAAGGTTTCAAAATATGGACTACCAGTGTAATTTTATAAAGTTAGGGACGAAAACTGTAATTTGTTATAAACCACAGGGACCATTTATGTAATTTACTCTTTTATTTATTTATCTTATGTATTCACGGTTTTAACATTTTCGTCTCACAATACTATTTTTTCAGGCTAAACCTTAAGTAGATTTATTTTAGTCCGATGAAATTTGACTATTAAACCCGATTATAATTGATAAACTGAGTTTTTTAAAAACTAAAACCTGACTATAATATTCAAATTTCACAAAAAAAAAAAAACATTTATCATGTTAAGTCTGGGCCAATAAAATCAGTTACAAATTGAGATCAGCTCAAAATGAAACCTATAGGACAAAACTTGAATAATCTCTTAACAAGCTTCATCTTAGCTAAGCTCGTTTACACTATAATCATAATGATATGACGGTCATAAAAAAGCATCCAAGATATGTTGATATTAGATAAAAACATCTAAAGTTAAAATCTATCTATATCTATAATAAAGTAAAACATATTCTGTCGCATGTCATTTTCATATTCTTCCAAAATTTTGTTTATATATTCTTATATTAATTTCACAATTTTATTATAACCAACGATTATTATAACTATATAATAAGAAATAAAATAATTAATTATTGTAAGTACAATATAAGTTTAAAGTATATTTTTTGAATTAATCCATGTAATACATGATTTATAAACTAATATATAAATAAATAAAAAAGAGCAAAGCCTACATGACTTCTATTTCAATGACAACTGCTCAAAAGAAAAAAATCAACTAATCTAAAGAAAAGCTACAGATTACATCAACACAATAATTGTTCCATGAATAAATGTAGTTTATGTATGAGACTAAAAGATATATGACGACAAAAAACTCGAAAATGCAATGACATCCACCCACTCTGGGAAACGGCCTTTTAATTGCTTCGCCGACTCCATCAAGTATTGTTCTACAACACCAACTTCAATTCGTATATTTCCCGAACTATTTGTCTGCAAATGAACGGATATACATTTCAGATGAAAATTATCAATCAACACCCAAAATTCATGCATACATGAGACACACATCTATAGTATATCCTTAACTACAACCAAAATGGAAAGACAGACACTCAGACATGATTATGCCTTTTAAATTGGGCTTAAATGTTTAAAGTAACAACTTAAGCGTTCAAAACGTAAAAGTATGTTGTTATTTACACGTTTAATCCCTAAGTACGCACCCTATAAACAGTAACATGATGAAAATACATTACTATCAATAGAAAGGATATTACAGTGCATAGCTACCAATGGTAAAAAAATAAAGTACATTTTTATAAAGGGTTAAGTGTCATTTAGACCAGCAAACTTTTAGATTTTTTTCAATTTAGTCATTAAACTATTTTTTGTCACGATTTAGCCACTAAACTATTTTTTGTATACATATTTAGCCACTAAACTATTTTTGTATAGATATTTAGCCACTAAACTTTCTTTTTACAGATTTAGCCACTGAAAATTGTCCCGATTTAGCCACTAAACTATCATATTTTGTATCGATTTAGCCATTAGTTTTATTCTTTTTCCCAAAATAAAACATTAAACAAAAGTTTAGTGGTTAAATCAAGATAAAAAATAGTTTAGTGGCTAAATGAGACAAATCTGAAAGTTAGATGGTCAAAATGTTACTTTAACCCTTTTATAAACGACAAACATATGAAAGTAAATGCCTTTACCCCTTTAATTAAGTGTGTGTGTGTGTGTGTGTGAACGCCTTGAGATAACCAATGCAAAATTCATACACTCAAGAATCATGCCGATGTAGCTTTAACTATTACTTCCATACTGGTATAAGTAATAGAGCAATGCCCATTTGTTTAATGAACAGAACCCTAGTTTTCAGAAGTAAAAACTTCTGTCTACGATGATACATTTTTGAAAATGTTGATGACATATGAACACTAGAGCTAGAAGAAGGAAGACTCTTACCTGCAACCAAAAGGTCCAGTTTTCCTTAGCTACACCGCTAAGTCTACATATATACGATGGAGGAGCACCTTTAACAATTTCGGGTGCTGCAATAAGTCACAAGAAATCATGTATTAGAATCTGCAAACAGTGTTTGAACTTTGAACCCATTAATTGTAAGATAATGATATGCGGCAGCACAGTGCTATAGCAAGAATGCATATCAGATTTTATCAGCAATACATGTTTCATTACATATGGCTGTTTATGCACCAGTACAAACTGCAAAGCAGAGCTATATATGCCTTACCATTAAATCTATAAATACTAATAGAAGAGTAACTATACTCTTTTCTTGTGAAGCCACGTGTCATCAGCATGAATCGACGCGTGGCATTTTATAGGTTTTATAAACAATAAAGAAATCTAAATTATATCTATCCAGAACTAATATAATCTCTTTTTAAATTCAAATCATATCAAATCAAACAAAATCTAATACTCTACTAACTTATTAATTATAATATAATATAATAAAAGTTTAAAAATATATAAGAAAATAATTACTATTTATATATACTTCGAAATATATAAAATTAATAGGTCATAATAAATAATAATATCATTCTTATTTATACTTTTGTTTAAAAGTATTATTTATTTATTTACCTTTTAATTTATTATATTTTATATATATTAAAAATAACTAGTATAGTAATATATCAGTACATCCAGTGATCATATGAATTCATTATAGAAGTTAAAAAGCCATACTTCACATTTCCTTTTACTAACAAATTTCAAATTCATAATTTTACACTCACCATTGAAAACTACTTATTGATGCTATTGCTCTAGGTAAACAATATTCTCTATTATCGGAGAGCAATCAAGACAATTGAGTAATAGTCAAACAATATATAGAACTATATGCAGAGTCAAAAAAATACAACTCAATGTCTCAATGGGGCATAACAATTAACAGATAATGTAACGACAGTCGTTCACCTGGAAGGGTACTGTTTGCAAATGACCAGCCAGAAATTGGGCCTGTAATGTTGAGGACTGTAACCCATACCTCCTTCAAGGAACTGAACATAAATGAGAACAGAAAACAGAAAGCCATTAATCATTTCTCTGTTAGTTTATTTGTATCCTACCAGGTGCGATACATTCAACACAACACTAGATAGAGAAACCTCCATTTTTTACTTTATCAGTAACAAGAACAAAAACAGCCGAATTAGAATGACTTTCGTTATACATAAATAATAAACTAGTGAATTTAATCATTAACAAATAGTTTAGCCTGTCTTAGGATGTTTCACCACAATTCTATAACATCTGACCTCACATTAGTTGTGATTGTAACTGTGAACCCCTTGTGAGCTCTTTGCAGAGGATAATACCTATACCTTATCACTAGAGGTGGCAAAACAGCAAAAGGAGTCAGTTTGGGTCCGGCCAGCCTGTTGTCACTTGTTTGTCAAAAAAAAAATTTGGAATTTATATATAATTATTGTATTAAATATGAATATAAATAAATGTTATTAAAAAATTTTAATAAAACGTCTTTTAAATAAAATGACTTGGGACGTAAGAATTTGAATACACATAAGGCGACTTTGATCCGCTCAACCTATTCGACCTATTGCATTTTTAACTAATATTCGTATATTACTCGTTTCTTAATAAAGTGGGCAAGTGACCAAAAATAGTAACATTTTTTGTGATTTTTATCATTAATAGCAACGTTATTTATTTTCTATCATTAATAATATTGACATTTGTATACTTTATCGTTTATAGCAACAACTTTTTATTTTCTATCAATAATAGCAACCGGTGACTTGCAAACCTTTAGCAGGTCACCAACAACTTTTTAGTTATCAAGATAAAAAATCTTATTTAAAACCCAATTTATCTTTTAAGTTTTTTGTAAGATTTCATAAGGACCAAAATAAATCTAATTTAAGTTTCAAAATTTGTTGTGAAAATTTATTACAAATTTTAGTTTTTAATTTTCTATTTATTATTTAAAGTTTATTTAATTATACTATTATTATCTTTAGTGATTATTTTTTAATTTCATTAAATTATTAATTTACGATTTTTATTTTTCATAACCTTATATATTTTTAATATTTATTCTGATTATTTATTTACGGTTATATGATATTAGATTATTTATTCACGATTATATATAATATGAACGAAAAAGAACTACTACTCATTCTGATTTTCAGTTTTTCGTAACAATAAAAACTACGAACCATACTGTTTTTTAGTTTTCCGAACAAAAAATATGAACAATTCCGGTTTTTTAGTTTCTACAATCTAAATGGTTCGTAGTTTTCAAAATCGAAATGGGTTGCATTATTTTTCATTCGGAAAAACAATAAACAGGAGAAATTCATGGTTTTTTTCGTTGTTAGAAACAAAAATAAATAAACGGGGTTGCAATTTGTTCGTTAGAAAAATCTAAAAACCGGAATGGTTTATAGTTTTTTGTTTAAAAAAAATATAGGTTGTAGTTTTTGCCATTCAGGAAAGCTAAATGGGTCAGAAAATCCACAACCAATTCTGAACTCTTGCGACCCATTCGGTTTTTTGTTTTCCTAAACAAAAAAAACTACGAATCATTCGGCTTTTTAATTCCAAACGAAAAGTAATACGACCCATTCGGGGTTTTAGTTTTTGAATGACAAAAACTACGAGCCATTCATATTTTAGATTTTTTGAACAAAAAAAACTATGAACTGTTTCGGTTTTTGCTAACGAAAAAATTGCGACCCATCCATTTTTTAGCTTATACAAACGTAGTTTTTCCGAATGAAAAATGCTGCCGCCCATTTTAATTTTTAGTTTTTCAAATAAAAATTTACGACCCATTTAGATTAGAAAAACTAAAAACTGGAATTGTTTGTATTCTTTTGTTCGGAAAAACTATAAAATAGGATGGTTTGTAGTTTTTTCGTTCGGAAAAAGTGAAATCCATGATGAGTCGTAGTTTTTTTCGTTCATATTATATGTAATCGTGAATAAATAATCGAATATTATATAACCATCAATAAATAATCAGAACAAATAACTAAAAAATTATAAGGTTATAAATAAATAAAACTCGTAAATAAATATAAATTTAATAAAATAAAAAAACAATCACTAAAGTAGTAATAATATAATTAAATAAATTTTAAATATATAAATAATAATAGAAAATTAAAAACTAAAACTTTATTATAAAATTTCACAACAAATTTTATAACTTAAATTGGGTTTATTTTGGTGTTTATGAAATCTTGAAAAAAATTAAAAATTAAAAATAAATTGGGTTTTAATTTGATATGTTACAGTTATTGATAAAAATATGAAAATATGTTGCTTTTTTCGATAACTGAAAAGTTGTTTGTAACCTGGTAAACAAATTTACAAGTTACCAGTTGCTATTATTGATAAAAAAAAATAAAAAGTTGTTGCTATAAAGGATAAAAAAATACAAAAATCAATGTTATTGATGATAAAAATAAATAATATTGCTATTAATGATTAAAATGTCCAAAGTTGTTACTATTTTTGGTCATTTGCCCTGATAGAATATAGGGTTAATTGCTAAAAATGTGACAGTTTTACATTTTTTATTGTTTAAGAGTAACCAAGTTTGTTTGTAATAGGAAAAATGATCAAACTTTCATTTATTATCAAGGTAACAAAGTTTATTTGCAATATTTAAAAAAATCAACTTTTGCTTTTTAATTATTCAAATTTCAAGGTAATCAACTTTACAAATTTTTATCGCTTAAGATAATCGCACCTTGATTTTTTTAACCATTTAAGGTAAGCAATTACCTTGAATGATAAAGAATAAAAAGTTTGATCCTTTTTTCTTCTACAAACAAACTTAGTTACCTTAAATAATAAAAAAAGGTAATGGTTACCTTTTTATGGCAATTAACCCTAAATTATATGAGTTAAAAATGTTTACCTCTACTTGTTATAATAACTCTAGTTTTGGAGGTTACTTCATGCTCGGGATGGTTTATTGTTATGGACTTTGGGTGTTACAAAGATGTACAGAATTGGAGTGGAGTTTGTATATCCTGCAACAGCTGAATTGTGAATTGTGTTCTGAGGTCATGGTTTTGGTTGTTTGGAGGTACTTTTGTCAGCCTGTTGTTTAGGCTTGGATCGCTATAGATACACTAAAATTGATAGTGTGAGAAGTAAAAGGGAAGGAAGAAGCATATAGAGTAGAGGATAACAAGTGCATATTGATATTTTGGCTTACCCTAATGAAAATTCCAAGTGAACTCTACGGGAACCATCAACTGATATAGTCTCTTGCTTAGTGGCTGATATGTGAGGAAAATATTTATAATGCCTTAAGATTTCATCTTGACTTGCAGGAAACTTTAAGCTTCTCGAAAACAAGAAGGACAGGGGATATATAGCCTGACAAAAGAAACAACCTTGATAAGTAAAACTTACCAGAATGAATGTATCAAAAACTTGATGTTTAAAATGGTTTGGAGAAGGAGAAATTAATGTTTGAACTCATTTACCATCCATGCCTCTCGGTTAGACTGATTAGCGGTGTCAAATGAAAATTTTGAATCTATGTTCAGCTCCTTAGCTACTTCAGGAGCGTGCTTGAAAAGGAAAGGTAATCCATTGGAGTCCAATACAGACAAAGCATAACTAGTATCGTCAATGTTTCCTTCATCTGTCAATCAGGGAACAACATGTTGTGGCAATCAAGTTTGAAGTGCACATAGATTCTAACATTATCATGACAACAAAAATTACAGGTATGATAACAATAAATAAGTAACTGTAACTAGGGACTTTCAAGAAAGAAAACATTGCAATTTTCATGGAACTGTCACAATTTTCATGGGACTTGGATGCATTTGGTACCGACTACCGAAGTGTTGCAACTTTCAAGTCCTCACTCAAGTGGTTGGGGTGTCCCTCAGAGATATACTAAAGGTCCTGGATTTGAATTTGGCATTTGTATACTGCCTGGTATTCATGAGTGCATTAGAGACGGGTGGAAAAAGTGCCTGGTATTCATGAGTGCAATGATGGAGAAATATTCATGATAAGAAAGTGACATAATGAGCAATCTACTTGTAGAGTAAAGATAGAATAAAAAATATATATTTTGGGATGCAACAAACAAATGCAATAGCTTCAAAGAGCATATCATATCAAATATCACAAATACGTTTACTAAGAAAAGGTAGTGGTGACAATTTTGGGCCATGTTGTAGCCTAGTTGGAAAGGGCAATTGTAAGTTTGACCCTACCCAACAAAGGTCAGGGGTTTGAGGTGGAGTGGCAAAGCTGCTCCCTTAAAGCCACTGGACTCCCCAGTGTTGCCTTATCGCTAGGTCAGATAGATTTACCTCTCACGTGATGGGCTTGAGGCGGTCTGGCGCGGGCCGGTTGGGGTTGCCGGTACATCAACCTTTTGTCCCTACCTAACCTAATGAATGAGTCAATTTGGTTTATGTTTTATCTATAAGAGGCAAAAGTGAAAAATCAAACAAATTAGCTAAAAGATTTTGGTCCAATGGGTCAATAGCCACATACAACTCCTAAATTATTTTATTTAAAAGTTTGATTAATATAGCAAATAATAATATAATTTTTTGTATAGTAATTGTTATAGCATAACTTCTGTAATCACATTTACCGGACCCACCCATACTGCCACATATAGAGATAAGGTATCAATCGACATCCACACTATATATGAGGGAAGTCAAAATATAAGCATTTGAAACGGTTTGCTTATACCTGCAGTAACAACAGTATGCTGTAAAACGACCCTTTTCGGCGCATCCATGCTGTACGGAAAAAATTGTGATGTCAGGGCCAAGGCAATGACACTGACATGCAGCAAGAACTGCATGATAGATGATCTGGCTAACCAATGACCAGAAACTGGTAAAATAGGTCCCACACACACACCAGTCAATGCTCCAATCGTTGCTGCCACTATAACATCAGGAATGAAGTACCCTGTAAGCAAAATAAAAAATGACAATATCTCAGTAATTTTTGGGTATATGCTTAAAATGATAAAATCAAGAGATTATGGTTATAGGCATCACCAAGAACTTGATATATGAAATCGCAAAAAAGAAAGAGCAAAGCATTTAACTCTATCGCTCATAGTCTATGATTTCAGTAGGAGACATTATAATGAAGACAACCATAGCAGACACCATAATTGGTACTAAATTTACAGGTTGCTTGGTACTAAGTACTAACCATGAGGAAGTGGAAGGGACCCCATCATACCCATCTTCTCAATTAAAAATTGAGCTAAGAACCCAGAAAAATAGACAGCATGCAAGAGGCAAGGTAATGAAGGCACCAAATAAAATGCTGCTGATCTGAAAAACAACTTCAAGTTAGACATGAATGTCAAAAAGCTATATAACACCAGCACGAAATCATCAGTATAAAAAAACAAAGATATGAGATCAAAAGGTCATACATGCTCACCTTAGTGATTCACGACCATAATACTTGAGGGATATATGGAAGAAAATCCATGCAGGAACCATAAAAGAAGCTAGCGACAAAGTTAAGAAACCCCCACTTAGTCCAGCAGAAAAATAAGCCTGTCTTTAGAAAGCGGCATTAGCTTTACTTGTGACCACATTTTCGGACTACAAAATTAATCAATCATACATTGACCAATCTACTTCAGAATTTAATGACGAAGAGTCCAATTATGATAATGGTATAATACGCACCAAACTGATGAAAGCATATAATCCAAATGCACCCCAGAACCGGGCTTCATCAGCAACTTCCTGCGACCATAACAAGTGTGAGAAGCGTAATTCCAGAAAGAAAAACATCCAAAGACAGTGATCTTATTAAAGTTTTGCTAAGGAAATTCCCACTAATGTAAATAAGAAAAGAAACCATATCACATTAAGTATTTTCTTCCCTTGGATCCTTAATTTCGGATGCCAAAAACATTGTGTGGTAATATTAAATACACACCTTTGGAACAGAACACGGTCATACTTCATGTTATCCAGAGTCGAGATTTTTTTTATTATAATTAATGATATAGAACATACTTTATACTTACTATTCTAGTTTCTAATTTCATATGCTTCTCTCTCTCTCTCTCTCTCAACATTTTATCACCACATCCAGCAACTTTTAAGAACAAACCCTAGTACCCTACTGGTCTTTAAGTACTTTGATGTATGACACTATGTCAATTTCAACGATGGACAAACTCTACTCGATCAAGAATTCAAGGGTGTCTCACTTTGTTTTTTAGATGGGAGGTGGAAGGGTGGAAGTAAAGGTCGGACCTCAAGCATTCATCTTGAATCTCCGTTGATGTATCATTATAATTTACTCACAAACTGCTAGTATGGAGGGAGTTATAGATGTCATAAAATCTTGATATAAGTCCCAACAGCAACATGTTTTTTGGTCAATAATCAGATGCAATTCGTTTTAGAATTTCAATGAGAAAAGGAAAATAGGTTGAAGAAACAAAGTATTCAAGTGTGGATCAGACAGAAGAGAGTTGAAGGGTCAAGGCTGAAAGAGGACTGACACCATTGCACCAATATACAACCATCATCATCAAAAACCCCAAGGAAGGATCTTTGTGTCGTTAACTAGCTATTTATGAGTGGTAAATTGTGCATTCAGTTAATTATGGCAATGGGCAGAAGAAACTGTGAATGAACACAATCAATATTAGGGGGTAGCAAAAATGGGCGGGTCAGGCCGATTTGGAAATGCATCAAGGCATACAAATTTGTAGTGTCAGGCCAGGTTGATAAGAAATGCTTTTATCCAAAATTTCTGTTTTTATATCCAGTTAGTCTATTAACTATGATTGTAATAACTACCTTATTACAATAATAATGTTATTTTTAAGAAAGTGATCAATAATTCTATAATGCTATACACACTATAAATATACTTTGGACCTATTCGCCCCAATTGACACACTTTCTTTTTTAGATATTAATTTGTTTACCCATTTGACCAGTTAGAGATAAAACATAACCTAAACTGACCCATTATAGATGGGTCAATTTTCCACCCCTTTGTTCAATAGAATCTCACTAACTGGACTATTGAAACAGGATTATGTATTGAACTATTGATGATAAATTTGCCAAGAGTAGAGGTGTATATTTTACGATGATTAAAATGACAAGCTCAATAGAAATCATATTCTTGTCTGGAATAGGAACGTCATGAAACAAATAGCAAGAAATAAAAAGCAAACCTCTTTTGATGATTTAAGTATATAACCCGCCTGAGAGAGAGGGAAAAAATTCCAATAAATCCTTGGGACTAACATCCCAGCAAGTGAGCATGGAACAAACATCATATAAGCCAAGTAAGGATGAGCAAACCTACATTTGAGAACAAAAGGTTGCCGGATTTTATTATTTATCCCGCTAATATCATGGTTCAATGCCACAATAATGGAAAAATATTAATTGAGAAGCATTACAATTCAGATATAAAAACAAAGGAACCAGCAGAGGTTAATGAAATTCTGCAAATTTACACATAAAGAACATGTAGTAAGTAAAAACCATGCAAATTCCTGCAATCCTACATGTTTTCGACCACTATCAGGTAATATAGCTTCTTGAAGTGTAGAAAACACTAGTGAAATCTACATAACCCTACCAAAGATATGGTTTCATACTAGCTTGGATGAAAGGGAAAGGGTTGTAACCAGGGCTTCAAATGCACTGAGCTTTTATCAACTTACTCAAGCTCGTTCGAGCCAAATTTTAACGAGGTCGAGTTCCAAATCAAGCACAAAAAACAAACTCAAAATATATGATGAGTCTAGCTTAAGCTTAAAGGGCAACTCAAATTTATCAAGACCTATGTACGTGTTAATAGTTCTAGGTTGAACTCAAATCTAATTTTTACAAATATTTTCACTCCATTCAAGCTTTCGAGTCAAGCTTGCTCTAACACAGTTTTGAACTTTTGGTAAATATTCTCGAGCTCTCGAGAGCTAGAATCTTACTCATGCCTTCGTTAAGAAGAGTTGCCAAGCTATCGAGTAGTGTTCGAGCTTAGCCTAATACCTTGGAGATGAGCTCTAGCCCTGTAGAGCTTGAACTTGGTTCAACTCATTTGCAGCCTAGTGTAAACACTAAACACATAAGCAACTTCCAAACAAATTGTAATTGGCTTCTTGGAAAAGGTCATGTCTGTTAGAAAAATATTGTATGCCACAATAGGAAATAGCAAGAAAGTTTTGCAACAACATTTGTTTGTTTTTAGTATTCTTTAAGGCGGCGTTTCGCTCCCAGAATGTTTACTACCAGGAATGGAATCTGTCAAAGGAATGAAATTTTGAAATGAATGGAATCTATCTGAATCCAAATACTATAGCTTGTTTGGTTAACAGGAAAGGAAAGGAATTCAGATTCAATTCCCTCGTTGTTTTCTGTTGGGTTTATAAATTTTTCAATGGAATTGTAGTATGATTATGACAAATGACCAAAATATATTATTAATAACTTTTTAAATTATTTTAATGATAAAAATATTTTATAAGTATGTTCTTTTATTTTTTACTTCATAAATTCATAAATAAATGTCTTAAAATGATAACATAGAATACTAATTTAATACATAAGCAAAATAGTATTCGATGTGTTGGGCTTAAGGTAAGTTGGGTGTCGTGTAGGGGTGGTATGGGTGGGGTAGGATTAGGTAGGGTGGGTTAAAAGTAGGGTTGGGATATGATATGGTAGGATGATATTAAGTAGGGTGGTGTGTGTAATGTAAGGATAGGAAAGGATGTGATAGGTTTGGTAGATGAGTAGATCGGTAGTAAGGTTGGGAGTGAGGTTGGGGTATATGGTATGGTATGGTGGATATATAAGGATGGAATGGATATGGTAAGTTTGATGGGTGGGTAGATTGGTGGTAAGGTAAGGTGGGGTAGGGTAGAGTAAGGTGGGTGTAAGATAAGGGTGGGAAGAAGTGGTGAGTTTGATGGGTGGGTAAGGTAAAGTGGTTGGGGTATGGGTGGGTGGGCGGATGGGGTAGGATGGGAAGAGATGTGGTAGATTTGGTGGTAGGGTAGGATGGGTGAGGTAATGTAAGGTATGGGTGGGTGGGTAGGTAGGTGGGTGAGGTAGGGTAGGATAACGTGGGGTCGATAAGGCACAGGTAACATAGGTGTGTTTGGGTTGGGTTGGGTCGACATGGCAAGGTGGTGGGAAGAGACGTGGTAAGTTTTGTGGGACGTGTAAATTGGTGGGTTGGATCGATATGGTAGGTACCAATGGGCAGAGATGACATATCATGATAATTGAATGTTCATTCCTTGACAACTCCCATAGAAAACACATTCTTTTAGTGGAGGTAATGTTTTGTTTGAAAGAAGAATTGTCACTCCATGGAATTTGAAACAGCCAAACATGTCATGGGAATGAAATGTTCATTCCTTTTCCATAAGATTCTGAAAATCTGTGAACCAAACGCCACCCAAGTATAAGTTTTATATCGACAAGCACAAGTGGAGAATCTTATCTGTCTTAAAGAAGAAAAACTCCTTACCAGTTCATTGACTGTCCAGAGAATAACAACCTCAAGATTGAAAAGATAACTGGGAATATAACTGCAAGGATAACCCCGATAACATGAAACAAAATTCCTGTAATACATAGATGGCAAATAGATCATATACTTAGCTTGGGTTTAGAACTAGTAATAAACAACTATTTATAACTTCTGCAGAACTCATTACCCTTAATGTTGTCGAATAAGGCAGCAAATGAGTATAGCAGGCCATATTTTGAAAATCGTAGAAAAAATGGAACAAGCAGAAAGATGATGACAGGAATACTATGAAATACCATCCCTTGTCTTCTAGAATAGTAAACCTGAAATTTAATAACAAGATTTAGAAAAAAAAAACAATGTCCGTCCATCTTTTATACAACTACTAACTCTGGTCTAAATAACTCATAGAAGCCAAGCAAGTACTAGCTCAAAGGACTATTGGTGTAGGTTTTAGTTGTAGCATACCAAAAACCATGATAAGTAATCGAAAAACATAGGCTGCTCATTGTCATTTGCAACACCAAAGCTTCTATTAAGTTCACGATCCTGGGCATTTTCTAGCTTAGACGAATTGGTGAAGGCTTTAACCAGATTAAATAAGTTCTCCCCACGAGCTTGGATGCTTCCAGGTCTAGTTGATAGAAATATGCATGCATTAGAGAATTTACATGAGCAGAGTAGTCACAAAATTGCAAATTGGTGAAATAGTACCAAAGTAATTCATACAATAATCTTTCTACCGAATCAGTTGAGGTATGGTAGAAATAACCCCCGTAGAGAAAGATAATGTCCAGTCCAGGAATGTTCCCAAAGTCGGTGGCAAACATTCGGTAGTCTGTATCCCCAGGAACAAAAGCAAAAATGTCCTGCACACAAGAAATTATAGAGTAAAAGTCACGTCCACTGATGAAGAATATCATAACTTCACAGCTTTAATGACTGAAAATGGAATGTATATATCATCAATCAATGAAATTAACAGAAGAGAACAGTTATGCAATATAATTGTACTCTCGACTTGAATAATTTTGCCACTAAAAGCTAATAATGAGTAATGTTAGTACAACTTTAGCACATGCTAAGAACTGACATTGATTTTAACCTAGCTTGATTAACTTATACATTAAACAATGATCACCTGAAAAAACACTTGGAACTAGAGCACCATCTATAGACGGAATAGCATCTAACTAGACTTAAGACAATAATCTTATCATGCCTTCTTTACTATGTCAAAAACTCAAATTTGTCGAAGAAAATTATATGATGAAATAAAGGATCAAGCGCCATTAGACTTGCAAATTCTCTTTGAAGTAATATAAGACTGTAAAAACCTGCGCTGCACTATTGCCCATAGGATGTACAGCCGACTGAGCATAGACTTGTGAAGGCCAAGATCCAGGTCCAGATTGGCAGACAACATCTGTAATGTCAACAGAGTAATGATAATCTCTGGAAAGTATAAAAGCTCAAAGTACGATCAGACCAGAACATAGAAAGGGATGATATTAACAAATCTCAGATAAATGCTAGATAAGTTAGTCATATTTCTTCATTTAATTTAGCTAAATTATGCAGTTTTTTACTCAACAAACTTACCATGTCTATTAGACATAGACATCAATTAACCATTAAAGCGTAAGTAGCTCCAAACAGCACACAGTGGAGTTATAGTAAGGAAAGAAAACATAAGTATTAGAAATTACATTTCACATCATAAAATCATAGCTTGCAAACGGCTTAGCAGAAAAAAACCTTTCTTTTTGAGCATTTTTCTATCAACACATTGCCTTCTAGTGAAAAGCAGGAAGTTATTAAAAGGTTTATCGAAGACCGATGAGTTAGTTACTCCCTCTATTCCTTATTTGTGAATTTTGAAGTCAAATAAACTATACCTTTAGAACTTTATATGGTGTTACTCAGTTGCATTATTATAAATGATAACTACAGCATGTATGAAATGTACAGAAAATGGAAAGAAGTTCTGAAAATGTAACCAAAGTAGTATTAGGGGGTGTTTGCTTTGTTGATGGGTTTCGAAGGTATTGGTTTGAAAGAATGAGAGGAGAGGGAAAACCTGTGAGTCTAGATGGGCTTAAGTTTTTGGTAATGAATTCCATATATTTGGTTTCAACAACTTAACCAAACAATCTTTTCAAACCGAAACCCATTCCATACCTTCAAACCCCACCAAACAAACGCTCCCTTAGTTTTTAAGTAGGGGTTCAAAATTCACCAATCAACACATGGTGGACAACGATCATATAGATATGAGAAATAATTTGAACTTAACTTCCTCAAGTTTTGTATTAATTAGGTGAAACATAGACACATAGCCCACATATATTGTCATATTAGAAATCCAACAACAGCCTTAAACTACGTACCAAGCCCTCCTGTACCAGATGCTTCCAAATTTATAAATGCTCCAATTGTGCTGCGCCATCTGTGTGTTGTTATAAAGCCATGTGAACCCTGAGAAGCAAGCAGATTAAGCATTACAATAATAACATCCAAAATCCCTAGATAAATCTTACCAGCACAGGTTGAATTAATATTCACATTGTATGAAATATCTAACTTCACATAACAAATCTTCTATTTAATTTTTTTCAATTTTTTTTGCTTCAGATCTTGAGTAAATATAAAAGATATGATTTATCACAAGTTGATAACTGACTGACAATGCATACGACCACAATCACATCTAACAAATTACTGGGCAACAATCAAGAAAGAGATCAGCCTTTAAGTTGACATAAATATAAGACATAAAAAATAGAAAAGTATGGATGCTTGCAAAACTAAACAGAGATACTTAGAATAATCTTAATTAATTTAAGGAACTTGATGTGTGTGACCTAACCCTAACACTTAAGGATCATCATTTATATCGCTCCAATTTCTAAACTTTTAAATACCGAAACTTGCAAGTGTGAATGCAAAGGCCACCATAATCGCGTTGAGGGTACTTCATCACACCACAACACTACGACCTGCCTTATTTGACAAAAAGGATAATGTATGGTAAGAAAATCATTTTAATCACCTTCAAAACTATGTCTTGTAATGCAAAACGGAGTTAGTGATATAACTAAACATTTTAGGTGGCGTCTTTTTAAAGTCTAAATATAGTCATTTAAACGGTACTCATCTACAAGAGGCTACATTTGCGAAATTCCATTCCACACAAGCTCGTGTTGCTCATAGAGAATAATACATTTGTTTAGTAACAAACTTTAATAGCTAAAATAACCCTCACTCGAGTTTTGTTAGGGGGTCTATCAAGTAAATGGCTAAATGCTGTCATTTTTTTAATTCTTCCACTACGGCTGATATCATATCATAACTTACTTACTATTAGACATAGTTTATAATAGAAGGACTAGAATGTAATTAGTCTAAACTAGATAGCATTCATTGTAATTAGTTCTTCTATATATACTTGGCATTGTAATCATTGTTTCATACAATAATATACATCAGATTACAAAGTCTGTTATGGTATCAGAGCCTGGGATTACAACCCTAGGTCTCATCTCCTAACCCTAGCCGCCTACCTCTAAACCCTAGGCGCCTACACTAGCCGCCCTCACCCCTAGCCCCTATCTGACCGCCGCAACTCTCCCTGCTGCCACCACCTCGCTGCCTGCTGTCAACCAAACCCTGCTGCCGCCGCATTACCTGCTACTGATTAGTGCTTTGTTGCTGTTCCCACTCTGATCGTTTACAGCCTCTTACCCTGATCGATTCCAGTGCTGCTGCTGCTCCTACCCTGTTGCGCTGCTGCCGCCACCACCCTAACAATCTTCTGCTGCTGTCCTCTTCTGATCGGCGCCCTTCTGTCCTCTCTGATCAGATCTGCTGCTGCTGCTCCTGTTCTCGGATCTGCTGCTGCTACCTTTTCTCTGTTGCTGCTGCCCACAATGGCTTTGATTACACCCCTTACTTCAGCCGAGAAAACCGACCATAACTCACACAAGTTTGGCTTTACTCTCTCCCCCACCAATTATGGCTACTGGAAAACTATGATTCACCCGTTTCTTCTTACAAACAACCTGTTTGGATACGTGGATGGCACAATTCTCTGCCCCCCTCCGACTATCACCTCCTCATCTGACAAAGATGGTACCACAGTACCACTGCCACAATTAAACCCTAGTTACACCGCCTGGATCTCCAATGATGCCCACGTACGTATGCTTATTATTTCTACAATCTCTGAGGCCTCTTTTCAGCATGTTCAAGGCACCACCTCTCGGGATTTGTGGTTGTCTCTTGAACGTGCATATGCTCCACACACTTCCTCTCGGGAATACACCCTTAAAAATCAGCTGCTCAAGCTTCAGATGCAACCTGATGAAACTGCTACAGCCTACCTGACTAGGGCTCAGGAATATTCTACTGCTCTTGCCAACATTGGTGAACCACCAAAAGAAAAAGATTTGGTCTATGTGGTTATCTCGGGACTTAGAGACGAATACAATGGTTTAAAATCATCCCTTATTGGTCGCCAGTCTCCAATAGCTTTTGCTGAACTTTTTGCTTTGTTATCTGACCATGATTATATGATCCAGAAGTCTACTCCAGTCATCCAGCCCTCTCAGGCTTTTCTGTCTACAACTACTGCTGGTAACTATCGCACCCCCCCTTCTTCTGGTACTACTCCATCTCCTGATCAGCTCCAAGCCCTTCAGCATGCTCTCTCTCAGCTTGGTCTTCAGGTACAACCTATTGTTCCTTCTATTGCACAGGCTAACTTTACTCACAGATCTGGTAATTATCGTGGTCGTGGACGTGGCAATAACCGTGGCCGTGGAAACTACAACAATGACCGCAGTCAAACAGGTGGTCATCGGGATCAATTTCCTTGGGCCTCTACTCAAAACACTGTGTTCGGAACCTGCAACAGGTGTGGCATTGGTCACATTCCATCTCAGTGTCCCAATCGAGATCCCTCTACTATTCGGTCACGGCAGCCTCCGTCAGCTAATTTTACAGATCTACGCTCCAACGTGTCCACCTTTTGGCTTCCAGATACAGGATCCAACCACCATGTCTCACCAGATCTCTCTAGTTTCGATCACTCTGAGGCATACTCCGGTACTGATAATCTTCATGTTGGCAATGGTGAGGGTTTACCCATTCTTCATATAGGTTCTACCCAATATCACTCTCCTAACAAAACCTTTAACCTTAAAAACATTCTCCATGTGCCTGATATTAAACAAAACCTACTTTCTGTTCAACAATTTTGTCTTGATAATGATGTGTTTTTTGAATTTCACTCCACTTTCTTTGTTGTGAAGGACAAGTCTACACACACCATCCTCCTCACTGGTCCAAGTAACGGTGGTCTCTACTCTTTTCATCTTCCAACGAACCAACCTATTCCTAAAGTCGGATTCTCCACTACCCGTGCTTCTTCCACGATCTGGCATCACCGACTCGGCCATCCTCATCAACAACTATTTTTGTCTATGGTTTCTAAGTATAGTTTACCTTTAAATAATGAGTCTTCTAGTACTTCCTTTTGTAATTCGTGTTCTGTTGGGAAATCATCTAAACTACATTTGTTACCTTCTATTTATAAAAGCTCGGGTGTTTTGGATTTGGTTTTTTGTGATGTTTGGGGCCCCGCCCCTGTTCCCTCGTTTGATGGTCACACATACTTTTTATTATGTGTTGATCATTACTCACGTTTCATGTGGATTTTTCCTTTAAAACTTAAGTCTGATGTGTATGCTACTTTTAAAAGCTTCCTTGTCATGGCTGAACGTCAGTTTCAAACAAAACTCAAAACCGTTCAAACCGATTGGGGAGGGGAGTTTCGGAATCTCTCCCAATTCTTCTCCTCTCTCGGCATCCTTCATCGTCTCTCATGTCCTCATACCAGTGAACAAAATGGCTTTGTTGAACGTCGTCATCGGCATGTTGTCGAAACTGGTCTTACCCTTCTAGCCGCCTCTAATGTGCCTCAACGTTTCTGGCACTTTGCTTTTGACACAGCTGTCTATCTCATCAATCGCATGCCGTCTAGAACAAACTCTAATACCTCACCCTTTGAACTTTTATTCAAGCGTCCCCCAGATTTTTCCTTTCTTCGAGTCTTTGGGTGTCAGTGTTTTCCACATCTCCGTCCATACAACAAACACAAAATGGACCTCCGTTCTACTCCATGTGTCTTTCTTGGCTACAGTCCAACCCATCATGGCTACCGTTGCCTGGACCCACAGTCTGAGCGCCTTTACATAGCCCGACATGTTCGCTTCAATGAACAATTATTTCCCTATCACCAATCCTCTAAACCTCCTTCCCCATCTACATCAGACCCATACATCTCATCCTATCCTCACCCTGACCCTACTACTACTTCTCCTTCACCTTCCACTACCCCTAGTGACCCGTCTTCTTCTGTCCCACTCCCAGCTGATACACCTACCCCCACTTCTCCCTCTACTGATACATTTCCACCTACCACTGACTCACCCCCTACCGATACACCTACACCCGTTCCTCTTCGCACATACCAGCGTCGCTCTAGCACTAACCAACCCTCCCACCCTTCTGTTGATACCCAACCTACTTCTCCCACTCCACAACCCACTACCACTGCCCCCTCTCGTCCTCGGCCACCTAACCTACGTCCCAACCCTAAACAAACCAAACCCCACAATATCTCCTCCTTCCACACCAACTACACAATCACCGAACCTCCTTACTTCTCCATTGCCAACAAGGATCCTCAGTGGCGTCGTGCTATGTCCGACGAGTATTCGGCTCTAATGAGGAATGGTACTTGGTCTTTAGTTCCTCCTGTTCCGGGTGCTAATGTGGTTGATTGCAAATGGGTCTATAAATTGAAACGTGACCCGACTGGAGCAATACAACGCTATAAAGCTCGTCTTGTTGCTAAAGGTTACAGTCAGGAAGAAGGTGTGGATTATATTGAGACATTTAGTCCAGTGGTCAAATCTACCACTATTCGTGTTGTCTTATCTCTGGCCGTCACACAGAATTGGCCCCTCCGACAGCTTGATGTTCAGAATGCTTTTCTTCACGGTGATCTCACCGAAACCGTCTACATGACTCAACCCTCTGGTTTTGTGGATCCTACTAAACCTAAACATGTGTGTCTTCTTCACAAAGCTTTGTATGGGTTAAAGCAGGCTCCTCGAGCATGGTTTCATCGCCTTTCTTCCGCTCTTCAGGCCCTTGGTTTTCGAGGATCTAGGACTGACCCATCACTGTTTATCTACTCTCACCAAGGCACGCTCTTATACATGTTGGTCTACGTGGATGACATTATTCTCACAGGTAACAATTCCCAAGCTATTGATACTGTGGTTCGCCGCCTTAGCTAGAGTTTTCCTCTTCAGGATATGGGTCCTCTTGCATACTTTCTTGGTGTTGAGGTTATTCGCAACACCCCAGACTTGATTCTCTCACAGAATAAGTATATTCTGGAGCTCCTACAGCGTGCAGGCTTATCGAATGCGAAACCGGTTCCATCCCCCATGACTACTAATGCGCATCTTGCTCTTGGTGACAGTGCGCCCTTTACCGATCCAATTAAGTATCGTCAAATTGTGGGAGCCCTTCAGTATGTCACTCTCTCTCGCCCAGACATTACTTATGCTGTTAACAAGGTTTGCCAGTTCATGCACTCTCCAACAGAAAATCAGTGGTCCGCAGTCAAGCGCATACTTCGTTATCTGTTAGGCACTGTTGAGTATGGTTTACGCCTCGAATGTAAGTCTGGTATGCTTCTACATGCATATTCTGACTCCACTTTCACCACACTGACTGGATTCTCCGATGCTGACTGGGCTGGTTGTCCTGATGATCGTCGATCCACGGGGGGATATGCTATCTATCTCGGGTCAAATCTTGTTTCATGGTCTGCACGGAAACAAAAGACTGTCTCTCGCTCATCTACGGAATCTGAATACAAGGCTCTTGCTGACACTGTTGCTGAACTTACCTGGCTTCAGGCCTTACTACGTGAGCTTCATGTTCCTCTTAAGACAGTGCCTACTCTATGGTGTGATAATGTTGGTGCGATATATCTCTCTGCAAATCCTGTTTTCCATGCCCGCACAAAGCATGTTGAAATTGATTTCCACTTTGTCAGAGAAAAGGTTGCCCGGCGACAACTCTCCATACGGTTCATATCTACAGATGATCAGATTGCTGATGTCTTCACAAAGCCACTTTCGTCTTCACGATTTCTTCTTCTTAGATCCAAGCTACAGGTCGTTCCCCGGCCTTAGCTTGCGGGGGGATATTAGACATAGTTTATAATAGAAGGACTAGAATGTAATTAGTCTAAACTAGATAGCATTCATTGTAATTAGTTCTTCTATATATACTTGGCATTGTAATCATTGTTTCATACAATAATATACATCAGATTACAAAGTCTGTTACTTACAAGCATAAAAAGTTCTTCCGCACCATTGAAGAGAAATATGAGTGGTTTAGGAGGAGCCCAGCCAGAATCAATTGTTAGCCTTGCTACCTCCAATATAGATGCTGCAACAGAAAAAAAATGATGAAATTTAGATGTGATATCAAAGATGAATGCATAATTTTAAAAAAATGTAACAAATTGAAGCCTACCAACACATGAACCACAATCACCGGCACCCGGTGAACCAGGTGGACTATCAAAATGTCCATTCAATAAAATGGAAGGGTCAGTGTCTTTTGATTCTAATGAAGAAACCCTGCAAATTAGCTCAGGTCAAAACCATGTGGAATTAGGAAAAAAAAAAAAGGTGGTAAATTGCAAGCAGTAACAAGAGGCGAGTACTGAATAAATATCCTTTGTTTATTAAGGTAATTGTTCATTCTTGTGAAGGATTGTTTTGTGCAAAGCATGGTGTAGAGCCTTAAATAAGAATCTTGGAGAATTGTTTTATAATCATCAAAAGCAAACTAAAGTTTATATATATATATATATATATATATATATATATATATATATATATATATATATATATATATTGTGTCAGTAGCTTGAAGTACCTCATTACGACATTTGTGTGATTTCTGTATCCAAGAGACAAACTGTGGCCTAAGAACATCATATTGAAAGATCCGTTAACTACATTTTCCTCGATTTCAATCCTGAACAGTCAAAACAAAAGAGAAGGCTTCATTAGTTGTATATGTTCTTCTGAAAGAATAAACAAAATCATGCTTTCCTATACCAACCTTACATTAGATCCAGCACGATCCCTCAACATTTCCAATTGTGTCCTAATATATTTAGCAGCATCCTGTAAACCTTGCCGCCCTTCCTACCATCAATCACATGGCAATCAAGAACAAACAACTCAGGGGATTTTGATACATATAATGTTTATATGTTGTTTCAGTACCAACTTGTGAGAAGAGGACAACAATAAAGAACCAGCACAAACATTTTTATTTGGTTCCATCGAAGAATGTACTTTTACGTCGGTGGTGCTCTTGTCACCTGTCCATTTTACACATTTATAGGGTTTGAGCTTTTATTGGTTCCTTTACGCATAACAGTGAAAACAATGATGTGCACCAGATACCATTTGCGACTAACCTCGTTAGTAATAAACTACTTCATAGCTCAAAGTAGAGGTTTGAAAATCAAGCATTAACCCTCATCAACAAGTTAATGCAATCTAGTAAAAACACTAAATAGATTATTTACTTTCTACATTAACACTTGGATTTTCTTTCACTCGTGTAATGAGAAGCTGAAATCATTATCAACTTATCAATGACTCTAGTCTCGGTGCACAACACGAAACAAATACTGTGCAAAATTATTATCAACATATACAATGGAAGGCACAAATAGAAGAACTTGAAAACAGGATCCTTTCAAAAACAAAATGCATGATGGCAAGTTATCACAAGTGAGATAAAGTAAATGCCAAATGTGATATATTGAAAGTCACATTAGTTGTATCCAGATTCAGTAACATGCCACTTGTACCACCTAGTTTCACTTCAGTTTAGAAAGATAAATTGGATGTATATATATGTAATAAACACAATCTCCATAGATAGCATAAACTTCCAATAACGATCAACAGACAAAAAAAAGCATAATCGTAATCGTAACCCTGTGTGTGCGTGTGTGATGACGTTATCTCGTAAAGAGATTCACCTGACGACCATCAATTTCATGAGCCAAAACACGGATATGTTGGATAGCTCTGGCTTCTGAAAACACATCGAGAGGAGCATCGATGGGTAAAGGCGTAATAAACTTCATGTGCATAACGTAATAGGCTACCATTGACATCATTCCATACGTAATCACCAAGAAAAAGAGCAATTTGAAACCGGCGACATCGCCAGAACTTAACCTGAAGATAGTAAACACCATACCGCCGTTGACTGAGATCGGAATTATAGGTTTAGAGGAGTTAGAAGTGAAGTGAATCGAAGTTGCTGGTGTCGTCTGGTTATTTATGATGTGATGATTTATGCATAAAATTAGTCGGATTGTAGCCTTTGTAGGTATCGTTTTAGAATTCTAAAATGGCGTCACGCATTTTGACCCAATACTCACTTTTTCTCATTTTCTGGGCCTGTGAGTGAGTCCTTCAGTTTCACACGCCGTTGCAAACCTCATTTGGGATTTATTTCATAATCATAATCATCATTTTATGAGTCTATTCTACTTCTCTCTTTTTGATCAATTTGAGACGTGTTGAGTACGTACCCCTTGACAACCCACCGTAAATTTTTATCATACATGATCTTACTAAAATAACCATAAATCTCATCTCTTATCGAGTTTTAGCAAAAGAAAAATTCATCTAAACTATATATTCATAGTTTAGGATAAAATTTGCAAGGTTGCTATAACAAGAGAAAATAAAAAAAATTACTTGCTATTTTGAGCAATGCACCCTTTTTTTTTCTATTTTGCATAAATGGGTCTTTTGATTATGAATGAGATTTTTATACCTAGAACCGGGACCGAACAGAACCAGGAGCGTAGTCTGGTATTCGGTTCCTGTTTGTTGTTTAAATTGGGATCAATACTAACCGGTTTCATTACCACTTAAAAACCGGTAATACCAGTGTCGACCTGAATACAAATAACCCCTTCTTTTAGACCTTGGAATATATTGACCCTTTTTTTGTTTGTTGTTTCACCTCTCCTACTTTGGTACTTGGTATATTGACATCTTCATTCACGTATCACCCTCTTTTTTAGACCTTTGTGTTTTTAATCCATTACTTCACGTATACATTTGTTAACTTTAATTATCTTTAAATGATTTGGAATTATAAACGACTGATCTTCGTTATCGTTATGTTAGAACTTAGAATTGAGTAAATGGTTAAAATAAGTTGCTAAGTATATTTATTTTCTTGAATATTTTGTACCAAATTCGACATAGTACCGTAAAACCGGTACCTATACTGGGATCGAACTGGTACCAATCAATTAAATTTGGTTTGGTATTCAGTACCTTCAATCGTCCAAAAAATATTGGTATAACTCGGGTCGGTACGGATCCAATATCAAACTCATCCCTACTTTTAACCTGGTCCAATGAACCATCATCATTCAAGAAAATTGAAGACAAAAATTTCATTTTTATCCATTTAATTACAAATTGTTGATATTTATGTCTCAAATTTTTTATCAACTCTTTTGATTTTACATATTTATATATTAACTTTATTTACTATAAATTATAATTAAAAAAACTTGCGTTATATGAGTTATATATCAAAAATAGCAACAAAAATTTATATTTTTACCTACATTATTTATTTTTTTATCGTTAATAACAACAACTTTTATTTTTTTTTACCAATTATGGTCATTTTTAACCTGAAAAAAATTGTTATATCAAATTACCATCCATTAATAGCAACAATTTTTATATTTTTAGAGATAATAAGAACAACGTTTTATCTTTTTACCGATAAAAACAACAACTTTTATCTTTTTGCCAATAATGGTAACATATCAAATTAAAGCTCTCTTTATTTTTAGCTAATTATTAATTTAAAAAACTAAATTTATGAAAACCAAAACACAATTAAATAAGTTCATAATTCAATTTTCCAAAATTTGTTAGAGAGATAAATCAATGCAAAGTATGCCCATGAAAGAAATTACGAAATTGTTTTTTATAACATTAAAAAAATGAAAATATTTTGATATGTCATAATGTCATATTGTCATGCATAACCGGTTTTTTGAAGGGGCAATAGGGGCAACCATTCAAGGCCCCCAATTTGTTAGGGTATCACCGATATTTTCTTGTTTTTTCGAGTGATACATGAAAACGTGAAACTCGTTTCATTTTGTATGATATGTCGTATATATACAATGAACACATTTTGATACCTTGGTATTATTTTATATTTTTCGCTAGTCACATCACCTAAGGCTTCGTGAACACTCGTTGGAAACCCCCAATAATCATCATTACTAGAGTTTTGAATCCAACAAAAACACTTACATTCAACTAAAACAAATATATAAACGATAAATTCCAACAATGGAGTATCGCACATATGCATAAAGATTTAACAATGGAAGAACACAAAGTCCCTAACAAAAAAAAATTAAAATATAATAAAAAACTTATATTTTCTCCCCTTACAAGTTTTGCTTAGAGCCATACAAAATAATGAAGCATACTTGTACAAAAATTTTAACCCCCCATCAGAAATTGCTTGTAGAAGCTTACCTTGTCGATGCTCCCCTACAAAATAGAACACATTAGAATATTTTCAACCGAGAAAAAATAAACATACAAAATAAAAAAAATTATAACGATAAGCAGAAACACTCAACAATCAATAATATGAATACTAATCATGTATATGCATAAACACTCAATAACCAATAATATAAAAACGATAAGAACAATGATTGAAATGAATATGAAACATGTATTTGAGAGAGAATGAAAGCCTTGAAGTTTATGTATTCCAAATGGTCAAAAATCAAATTGTTACATAGTGATAAAACCTTAGACTATATATAGGAAACAAGTATTGTTTACTTACATTGAGATCCCTATACTAGGATAACTATCTACTAATTACAAAACACCCCATGTACATAGATTACAACTAATCTAAAGTCAATAGTTAGTGATACCTGGTCATTCCATTGTGTTTCCAAGGTCTCGAGTTGATACGGTCGTGTTACGGGAAGGAACCGAGACTTGACAAGCAGAGTGAGTTGCGAGTCTTTTTGAGATACATGTACAATTATCATATTTTACATTTGCATGAACTTACAAAGTTTTTTTTTTTTTTTTTGTGCTTTATTACCGAGTTTATTATCATGCATGTATTACGGAGTTTGTTTTGAGAATTGGGTCATATTATATGAGATTTTGAGACACATGAGAAATTGTGATATAATGATAAATTGTATCGTTAGATAGTGGTCGTTTAGCTCCTGATTCCCTTATGTCCCATCTTATGACTGCTTTGTGCAGTCTAGGTAGGCTAGGTTCGTGAATCTTATGTATGTATGTGTGTGTGTAGAGAGAGAGAGAGAGAGAGTGTGTGTGTGTGTGTGAAAGGGTCATTTGTGAATATTTAATTCATTGTGAACAACCATAAAAAGCTTTTTGGATCTTTGTTGAATCCAATAAATCCTATGAAATCATATAAATGTTGAATTTTTGGACCATATTGCGAATACTGCTATAAATCTTTTGATTCATAATTTCCTATGAATTATGTTGTAGACGAATATATGAACCATTTGAATCATATAAATTTTGTTGCAGACACTTGTTGGTATATTGAATGCTTATGTATGTTTTTTTTTCATTTGTTCACGAATTGATTCATTCCATATACATACATACATATGTAATGTCAGCTTCGAAAACTAAAACAGGGAACTAAGAACAGAGGTATAATTGGTTGTGGCCAAGAATATCAAGTTGCTTGTCAATTTTTTTGATTATTTTCGTAGATTCTTCGCTATTGATTAAAATATAGGACGAATTGTAAGAGATTAATATGAGAATTGTGGTGCTCTAGTCCATTTTTTGTATTTTGATTTCGATTTGTATAACCTGCTAGCATATTGCTAGTTTTTTTTATTAATAACTAGTTATCAACCCACGTATTACGTGGATATTTTATAAACAATTATTAAATCTATACAAATATAAATTACATATAAAAATATTTATTTTTTTCTAAAAAGGTGTGAAAACAATATTATTTTTTTGCTTTTAGGGATACTAAAATTTTCTTATTTTTTAATATGTTTGAATAGTATTATTTTTTAAAACTTTTTATTTTTATTTTGAATATTTCTATGCATAAATAAAAGTTTGAAAATTTATTTTTTGATAGAACACAGTTTAATATTTTTATAATTAAAAAAAATTAAACATTTTTGAAATATTATCAATTATGTATTATTTTTACTTTTTGAATATATAAAATAATGCATAGTTAACTAAAATTAGGAGTTAAATTTGAAAATTATTTAAATCATTTAAAAAGATTGTTTTTTTATTTGTAGTAGTTTAGGAGTTAAATTTGAAAGTTATTTAAATCATTTGAAAAGATTGTTTTTTATTTATAGTAGTTAATTAATATTACTTAATTATATTTTTACTTAATTTTTAAATATAAATTAGGTAATTAATTAAAGAGATTATATATGGAAAATTGGCGGGAAAACAAACTTTTGGTTAAGTGAGGAAGCGACACGTGGCACTAAACATTTTCTTTTATTAATATATATAGATATAGATAGATAGATATTATTTGATTCTGATTGAAATGATGACAATGACAAAGTTTCTCGCTAGTTCTTCTTTTGTTTTTCAAAACAAAATTTGATTTTATTTATTTAACACTAGTTTATTACCCGCGTATTACGCGGATATCTTTAATATATATAAAATATAATATATAAAAAGATAAAGATATATAAATATTATTTTTTAAACAAAAGTATATAAGATGATATTATTATTTATTATAACCTATTAATTTTGTATATTTCTAAATATATATGAAGATGAATTATTTTCTTATATATTTTTTTAAACTCTTATCATTTTATTTTATAATTAATAAGTTAGTAGATTATTAAGATTTTGTTTGATTTGATTTGATTTGAAAAATGGATTATATTAGATTTGGATAGATTTAATTAATAAGTTAGTAGAGTATTAGATTTTGTTTGATTTGATTTGATTTGAATTTAAAAGTGGATTATATTAGATTTGATTTAAATTTCTTTATTATTTTTAAAATCTATAAATGCCACGTGTCGATTCATGGTGACGACATGTGACTTCACCAGAGTTGAGTCTAGTTACTCTTTTAATAGTATAAATAGATTTGAAGCTAAATAAAACTTTCAATAAGTGGGTGTTTGGTTTTGCGTTATAGATGAGATTACTAGCTTATTACGTTACAATAACGCAAATAATTGGTTTAAAGTGTTTGGATTGCAAACCTTAATAATTGATTATTTGCGCTTAGAATTATTCCTACCACACTTTTTCATAAGTTAAAAAATGCAGCTCATTTGCTTAATAAGTTGCTTAATAAGTGATTATTCGGTCAACGTAAATCCAAACATTTTAAAAACTGATTATTTGATAATTACGATAGCAAACAGGCTTCGACTCCTAATTCTACCTTTAAAGGGCTTCGTTTCAGCCTATGGAATCTCAGTTCTGTAAAAGCCGGTCTTTGAGAGCATAAAGAGGGTCTTAGAATTCAAACTAAGCTAAACCAAACACTACATTTCCGGCAGTACTTTTTGTTACAGTTATTATCTGATTATTAGTTTCCAAAACGCTACAGCAGCCTTTCAAACGCAAATCCAAATCCTTTTGTTTTCGCAAATCGATCGCATTGGCTATGCACCAATAAACGAGTCACACGAAGTTAGGAAGATCCTTTTCGTTAATGGCGGATCCGCACACCATCCAATAAACACAAAGAAAAAAAACACCGTGAAGCTCGTCAACACTCAACACACCGCTCGAAGTCCACCTTTTCTCAACAACGTTCCTTCTATGTGAAACCTTCGTTTCCTTCAAACACACCCACGAATCCTTTCACTTTTTTGACCAAATCTACAGAATTGGAGATGTATATATGCAAACGAACAAAACGTTTGGATTTCAGCAACAAAAATGATTGGTAAATCAGTGACATCATTCGTTATTTTTTTAATAATCATTTTCATCACGTACTTGATTACAACCGGAGGTATTCGAGCAGGAGGAATCGGAACAGTTGATCTTAGATCTCAATTCTCTTTCCTATCATCAGTAAGGAATGACACCGTTAAACCTTGCCGCACCGAATCACCGCTCAAGGTCTACATGTATGATTTGCCAAGGAGGTTTAATGTTGCCATGTTGAGCAGGAAATTCGCCGGAGAGGATGATAATTCCCCGGTGACGGCCAGTAATCTGCCGCCGTGGCCGCGTAATTCAGGGTTAAAGCAACAACATAGCGTGGAGTATTGGATGATGGCGTCGCTATTGTGTGAAAGCTGTAAGGATACTGATAGTAGTGAGGCGGTTAGGGTTTCGGATCCGAAGGTGGCAGATGTGTTCTTTGTACCCTTTTTTTCTTCGTTGAGCTTTAATACACATGGGAGGAACATGACGGATCCGGATACTGAGTTTGACAGGCAGTTGCAGGTAAGAGAGTCGAGAAATTTGTTCTTATTATCTATAGTTTTGGATCTCACTATCCCTTTTTTTGAGGTGAACAACTGGCTTAAATTTTTGCGCATTAGGATCTACTCTTCTATTCATCAAAAGGGCTATATATTTGATTCTGAATGTCATTAGCCATATATTTCAACTTCAATATCATCAGGAATAATCATTCTAGAAATAATGTCACATGAATAAAACAATGTCAGTGATTAATCTACATCTGCTTTACATATGAAAAGTAGTTGATTTGATATCAGAGTCCCCAGCTTTTCTACTGAGGGAATCGTAGCTAAATCCTTCAATGGCCGGTCAGATTGTCTAATTCACTTTAATTTTGTTTGATGTGTTAAGGTATCATTTATAAGAATCTGGTATTTAGGTATTCGTATTATGATTTACTTATTTGTTAGTGATGTGTGGGAATAACACATCACAAAGTACAAAAGTAACAACACTACAAAGCATGACTTTGGCTGGTGGGTTATTTGTCTCAATGTCTCTCTAGTGTGTCAATTGTCTAATTCACTTTAATTTGTTTGATGTGTTAAGGTATCATTCATAAGAATCTGGAATTTAGGTATACATGCTATGATTTACTTATCTGTTTAGTGCTGTGTGGGATCAACACATCACAAAGTACAAAACTACAAAGCATGACTTTGGCTGGTGGGTTATTGTCTCTCTAGTGTGTCAACTGTAAAGAAACCATATTGTTGGTGGCAATTGAAGAATGCCAAAGAGAGTTCTACACAAAATTATGCATCCTTTTCTTTTAAGTGACGTTATTTTAAAGAAAAATTCTGGTCGAAGATGGGTAGATCATCCCGGTCTCCCATTTGTGTTTTTGTTGGAGGGGTTGAAGTGTTGAACACTGTAATTGTTAGCTTTTAGGTCTTGCTAAATGTGATTAATTTGTTAGTGGGGTGATGCAATTTAAATCTAAAGAAATTCTTGGCATTATCGGGTCTGCTTGTGTAAAGTGTAAACCCCCCCTCCCCCAAGAAAACAAACAAACAAAACCCAACAAAAGTTGTAAAATATCAATTTCTACTTCTGTGAACTACATTTGGATCAATGTTCTTTGTAGTGTTCCAGAAGTGAAGAAATTACAGTTGTTGACTATTACTTTCATGCTGTAACTCTGCTTGTAGAAGGTATCTGCTCAAATCAAGGTACACAAAGTACAAGAGAGTGCACATATTTTGCGTAGGCAGTCGGACATGATTTTGTAACTGACAAATCAAAGACTGCAACAGGTTAATAAGATGCAATTAGGGTTTAGTTGCTCTGCATATGGTTGATGTGCATAACCCATGTTAGAGGTTCAGCCGTCAATAACTAGGAGTAGGATGAGTGATGACCTTTTGGTGCAAAAAAATAAAAAGAACTTTGTCATTAGCTGACAGTGAATCCTATTTACAAGGCTATATATCATACATGATAGGACATCATCCTGTTAATTTTGCTGTTCAAGTACACTCAAGATTAAACTCGAGGATTCAAAGTGATTCAGTGATGAGATATATTACTAGTAGTTGAATTTCATGTAGTTTTTCTTTTCTTTTATTCTTTTCAGATTTCTGTTTCGGGTTTCCTTGTCTAAGAAGGCTTGGTCGCTTGGACTGGAAATTGTATATCCAAACAAGAAGTGAACAAAGTTCAGATCTTTATTTACTGACAAACCATATCAATACTTATGATTATTACATGTTAATGGGTGAAATATAAAGTAAAATAACTAATAAATGTGTATTTATCGTGTAATGTAACTAGCCAACTAGGTCATGCTTTTTATAAGATGTTTGACTATTAGTTACAAGTAAATAACAATTGATGATCACCCGCTTTTACACTTTAGTGCATCTCAACATCGTCTTATGATTACAGGTCGACATTCTTAAGTTCTTGAGGCAATCCAGTTATTGGCAAAGGACTGCCGGAAGAGACCATGTAATTCCAATGCACCATCCCAATGCTTTCAGATTTCTCCGAGAACAGGTGAATGCATCAATTCTCATCGTTGCAGATTTTGGGCGTTACTCTAGAGTCATGTCAAATCTACAAAAAGACGTTGTCGCCCCTTATATGCACGTAATGGAGTCTTTCTTGGATGATGACCCTCCAGATCCTTACAACTCACGTACTACACTTCTTTTCTTCCAAGGGAGAACAGTGAGAAAATCTGTATGTAATCAAGAAACTTCAACATACATTCCACAAAATATATATTTTTTATTTCTTTCCAAACTAATCAAGTAAATCTGAAAGTCAAAAATCTGATGTTCAGGAAGGCGTGGTACGTGCTAAGTTGGAAAAAATATTGAAAGGTTACAAAGACGTCCACTATGAAGCAAGCTATGCAACAGGAGAAAGCATAAAAGCTGTAAGTTATTCTTAATACAAATGTTCTAACACATCTACAATGATGAACATTTGCTAACGAATACAACCATAAATACAAACCTTTGAAGTTGGATGTGATCCTTTTGACACAAAAAATGAAGATATCTAGGACGAGCGGAGTTACTTTTTTTTTTTTTTTTGGTTACCTTGTTTTTTCCTTTGTTTCGGTTCTTTGGATCAACTGCTTGGTCTTAAACATCATTATATGTCATATAATCATCTCTCAAATTGATTTTTTTGGTGTGTCAGTCCTCACGGGGGATGCGTTCATCCAAGTTCTGTCTAAATCCAGCTGGTGACACTCCTTCATCAAATCGACTGTTTGATGCTATCGTAAGCCATTGTGTCCCTGTGATTGTGAGCGACCAAATTGAGCTACCATTCGAGGATGAATTAGACTACAACAAATTTTCGGTTTTCTTCTCTGTTAAAGAGGCATTGGTTCCAGGTTATATGGTCCAACAGCTCCGGAAAATCCCAAAAGATAGGTGGCTTGAAATGTGGAGACTGCTAAAGGAAGTCGCACATCATTACGAATATCAGTATCCTCCAAAGAAAGATGATGCTGTGAATATGATATGGAGACAAGTACGGCATAAAGTACCTGCTGAAAGACTTGCTGTACATAGAACTCGGAGATTAAAGGTGCCCGATTGGTGGCGATAAATGTCTAAAACAATCAGTTCAAACACCGGATCGTGCCGACCCATTTCCCCAGGATTATATGGTGATGTGAGCACATACCCTTTTCATTATATTTTTTCTTTCAGGAATTTTGTATAATTGATTGTTATTCATAGAATCATAGTTGCATTGCATCCCTTGATGGGAAAAGTTATAGTTCCTTTTTTTTTTAAAATTAAAGATGCATAAATCTTTAATTTTGTATAATTCATTGTTAGTCATAGAACCATGTGCCGTCCATTCTTGTTTTAGGTCATGTGCTATATGTCATGTGTCCCCTCATTCTCATGTTATGGTGCTTAAATGTGGTAGGGGAGAATATATGTATCTTATTTTGATTCGTCTACTTAATATAGTTAGACGAAATATATAACATACAACTATACAAGGGTGTTCTGTTTTCAACTTTACGTGTAAGAGGCTGTTTGTTTAGGATTGAAAGGCCTAAAATAAGTTATTCGATCTATATGAGGTGTGGAGGACTATAGCTGAAGGTGTTTCTATGAGTCTTTGATCGAGTAACTTAATCAAGCACAAGACGGTTGCCTCTCTCCTTGATTATGTGTCCATGGTTGATTTGGTGTGTTAACCTAAAATTAGGCTAAGATGGATGTATACAAGTTTGTTGAAATTAGGTTAAATTGGATCAATCGTGAAGAGCCAACGTAATATGTTGTATGAGGTTTTGATATTGTTTAGATTTTTGGCATAAGACTTAAAACAACTTCGTTCTTTTTTGTAAGATTTTATCACCATTAAGTTTTTTCGTGGGCTTTTACTTGGTGCTCAGTTGTAAACTTGTAATCCTTCTATTGTTCAATATAATTAGTTGGCTGCTAATAGGATTAATTTTTTTTTGTGTAGAAGTTGAGTGACGGGTAAATAATCGTTTTAAGGTTTTGTTGTTGTGTTTGGGGCTGCTAATAAAATGGATCAATACAAGTAGATAATTTGTTGCTAGTTAAGGTTGTTGGTTAGTAGTGATTTAATTTTTGAATTCTGTTTCTGCTTCTGCCTTTAAAGGGTTATGGTTGGTGTTTTATGTTTGTTTTGGGTCCTTTTTTAGAGGATTCTTGTTTTTTGATCGTTTTTCCTGTTGCTAGTATGCTAAATTATTTAAAAGAAAATTATTTAAAACGTTTAAAAATTTTAAACTTTTCAAAATGTTTAAGTTTTAAAGCATTTTTTTCAAACCGTATACACTATAAAATTTTTAAACATTTACTGAAAATTATAAAAGTCATTTTTGTAAAAATTCTAAAAACGTCAAAACAATTTTTTATGGTTTTTGAATATGTTTACATTTATTTTATGATTTAAAAAACATTTTATATTTTTTATAAAATTTAAAAATTCTAAATTTATTTTTTTAGTTTTTAACTAATAATTATTATATTTGCATGTTTTACCTTAATGGTCATCAGTATTTCACCTCTTCGAAATCTGAAAATGATTAGAATAAAATGTTAGAAAATATTAATCCAAATACGTGAAATAAAATTAGAATCAAAATTGTCGAAATATATCTACATTAAAGTGATTGTGTAATTAGGCAAACAACAAATGGTCAATTTGTGGGTTAGTGTGTTTTTATTTTCATTGAAGTTTTTGTAAACATATAAAAAGAGATGACAAAAAAAAACCCAAAATAAACCCACCATTTCATATGTATTTGTGCTTTCATCACAGTGGAAGGAATTTCACCAAGAAGATTATCACATAAATACGCACACAACCAAAATCAAAGAATCTATAAACGTTGATTTTTAGGGTTTATGCAAAATCGAAAAAGCTACAAACATGAACTACATAAACAAACATATTGACCTTCAAATGAACAATGATAGGAGGATGTTGTGTTCCTCTTTTTAGGCTTTGTTGCTGCAAAAATAACGAAGCGTAAAAGAAAGATATGGTCAAAAATGGAAGATCTAGATTCCAGAGAAAATAAATCGCAGGTAGGTTTATCGTAAAATTAGTGGCTTGATTGTTAATACATAACCAGTCAAATCGGAAAGAAAAACAGTTCACACAAAGAAAACAATGGATGAGAGCAAATCTGGAGGATGAAGTAAAAGAATTACCTTTGAAGCAAACTGAGAATCTAAGATAGAGAACCAAAGGATGGATTTTGAAGCAGCGTGAAATCCATGTCGATGTCAAAGATTGAGAACCAAGAAGACGATTAACGATGAAACCCAAAAAAACCCTAACATGAAGCACGTACAATGAAGAGGATGAAGCAAGTGGGCAATATAGTATTATAGTGAATAGCTTATGAACAGTTTGTTAGGAACAGGTTAGGAATAGAAACATTTACCCTGGTAAATGTTAATATTAGAATAGAATGTCAATGTGACCAGCTAGTCATCTTATATACACAAAAAAGGTTATCCATTTTTAAATGATAATTATCAATATTAAAATCTAATAATAAATCAATTGTCTTTAAAACTCATAACTTCTAATATATTATTTTAAATTTTAATGCATGATAAGTTCGATTACAAATGTGATAATTTAATTGAAATTAAAGTGATTATTACAATCAAAACAATACTTATAATAAATTAACATATTTATGAATATTAATTTTAAATATATAATATAATTTTCAATATGCTCAACACCCTCGTCCTCATTAATAATGGATCACCATCTCCATATCTGTTCTTTTTAATCACAACTAACATTGAACACAAAGATAACATGATACACAGTACACAACATTGCTTGAGTTCCACCTATACTTGGAAATGGGATTTTTATGCAAAATTGGCTCCCAGCCATTTTTGTTATCACAAAAAATCCTTATCCGACAAACTTTATCAAAATAGTGATTTTCCTCAAAAAGGTGATCTGCAACTGATTTAACCGTCTGTATTTTGCTCTGGTAACCACATTTTTCAGTAACCCTTTAAAAAAAATGATTTCAGATGAAGAACCAGAAACAAATCAACAATATAAAGTCTGACAGATTGAATCCAATATCTCAATCAACAATCCAAGGATGCACAAATCGAAATTTCAAGTGTTTCAAGGGTGAAATGAGAAACCAAATTGGTCACAGGAGAACTCGTTGGAGGCTTCAATTATTGTCGGAGATAAAGGTAACTGGCTGAAACATATAACATATCAATTTTATGAGATTTTAGTCGGTTGGTATTTTTGTGACAACAAAAATGATTAGTAGTTTTAATCACAAAAAATGGTACAACTTGATGACTCTTTTAAAATTAATAGTTATTTTATGGGGACAAGCTATAACATTCATAATCAACACTCAAGTCTCTCCTTCTTTTAATGTATGTATATAAACGTACTCTTATCAAGAGCAAAACCTCTCACCTTATAACATAGACTTAATATTACCTTTTTACTATTAGGATGGTCTTACTCTTATCTAAATTAATGGTTGTCACATCAAATATCAATACACACCCTGGGAGATTTAATGGAAAACCAACATGTATCGAAAACCTTGGAAAACCTCCATGCATGATGCACCACCACAAATGCATCACAATTTTAGCGTGATGCATCATTATTTCCACATGATGCATCAAATTCTCGCGTGATGCGTCGACTTTCTGCGTGATACATCACCTGATCCAATAACTATACAGTGGTTTCCCGTTTTTCTGATGCATATATGTTTTCCATTGAAGCCACCCCTATATAGGGGTGGGTTCAATGGAGAACCTTATGCATCGAAGAACCTTGGAGAACCACGGTGCATCGCTAGAAAAACTGAAATGCATCACGTAGAAATCGATGCATCACGCGGGAATTTGATGCATCACGTGGAAATAATGTAGAAATCGATGCATCACGCGAGAATTTGATGCATCACGTGGAAATAATGATGCATTACGGGGGAATTATGATGCATTTGTGGTGGTGCATGGAGGTTCTTCAAGGTTCTTCGATGCATGAAGGTTCTCCATTGAACCCACCTCTATATATATATATATATATATATATATATATATATATATATATATCCTAATTTTGGCATTTGAATTTATAAAGAAAATATAATATTAAATAAAGGCTTGGTCGGGATGCCTAAGGAATGGAATGCATTGCCATGTGGAGACTGAAAGACTGTTGGATGAATGGATGGGCCCTTATATTGTCTCCATGCAACAAACAACTCCAACCCCACCCACCCCCCCCACCCCCCCACCCCCCAAGGCCCCCACACAACATATTCATCAAAACCATCCTTCATCTTTTTCATATTTCCTCCTTTTATTTTCCAACAAAATTTTAACTCTCCCTTCCTATATTTAAAACAAGGATTCACTTAAAGTTTACTCGCAAGTACGTGTTTTAGTTAAAATTATATATCATTTGATCGCTTAATAAACCATCCAGACGCATGTCTATTAAAATATGATACCGCTTAACAAATAACTTACATGAAATTTTTAGTTTATCTTAAACGTTAATTTATTATAATGTTTCGTATCTTTCTAAATTCGAAACTTTATTCTTATTTCATTTACTAAAAATGTATAAATCTATAGCCTACTAATGAAGAGTTAAATACAAGAGGATAACAATGAAAACTATGAATTTGGTTCCTATGGCTTCATACCTTCAAATGAACTAAAAATGATCTAAGAAAGAATATAATGAAGTTTATACTTTATATTTCATTAATAGCTACAAACGAACAAGATTTTAACGCTCTAATAATTTTTTTACATACTAATTATAATGTTAAATATTTAAAATAATGTAATCAAGATAAATATGATACTAGGTTTAAGTTTATTGTTATTTTTATATGTTTGATTTTAATAATTTTTTTAAAAATATTATATTTCTCTTACATTTAAACTTTATTTATTATTTAATTTATTAAATAATTTTGCTCCCTACCGTGGCAACGCACGACAGGTAACAAACTTTACATGCATACAAATATATATTATCCAACTTTTTACCTGACATTGCCACGTTATGTCAAAAAATCTATTAATAATATGTTATATATTACTTGATTTTTATATAAAATCACATAATATATCTATACTAATAAAAGAGTAAATATACTCAACTCTCATAAAGCCACATGTCATTACTATGAATCAACACGTGACATTAGTTCTAAAAAATAATAAAAACATTTAAACTATATCTATCCATATATAACATAATCTACTTTTAAATCCAAATCAAATTCAACAAAATCTAATAATTTATTAACGTTAATTATAATATAATATAATAAAAGTTTAAAATATTTTAAAAAATAATTACTATTCATGTGTGTGTAGAATTATACAAAATTAATAGGTCATAATAAATAATAATATTATTATTATATATTTTTGTTTAAAAATAATATTTATATCCTTACCTTTTAGTTTATTATCTATTATATATATCAAAAATATGTGCGTAATACGCGAGTAATAAACTAGTACATAATATTTAAAAGAAAAAAACACGACGCATGAACGATGGTTTAGATTTTAGAAGCACAATAGCAGAGGGACTAAATTGTCATTACCTGTGAATTTCAGGGGGGTATACCGGCTCGATGAGTTAACAACATTAACCCAACCCAACTCTCTCCACGCTGAATTTGCGAGGAGCCACGAACAAGAAGAAGAAGACGAACCCCTCTCTATTTTCCTCTCCCTTCAATGTTGGAGAATCCGAGGCTGCTAAATTTATCAAATTTGGAGCAGAAAGGAAATGAATCGAAGATCCGGAGGAGGAAGCTGCATTGCTATCCGTATAGCTCCTCCGATTCCTTCTAGATTCTGCCACGCTTCTGCCTCTTCATTTGCGGCTGCTCTTCAATTTTCTCACAACTGTAAGCTTATTCCTATCGTTTCTCAGTATTATGTAATCATGGAACGACAGGTGTTGCAGATTATGCTTTCTGGAATCTGTCTATGTTTGCTTGTGTGATCTGCGTGCGTGTGAAATTTTCTTTTGAGTTATGTTAATGTGGAAAGGAAAATGTTCATGTTTTGTGGCTAGTAGCGTATTAGCTTGTAGTTCCTTTTGGAGACGATGTTCATTAACTTGTTTCTTTTTATGTATATTGTTATTTGTTTTCTCTTATCATTGGTTAGTTATTCTGGAATTCTGTTTGTCACCTTATTGCATTTGCTCTAATGGATTTTAAACAGACTACACCCTGGCTATGGTCGATAAATGGATATTTAAGTCAACTCCAAAGTCGGTATGAATGTATGATGTGAAAAGGGTTAATTTCATGAAAAGATAACCAACATTTTTTTTAATGGTTTATGATGAACACTTTCTTTTGTGAGACCATCCATGACCAATAAAAAGACCCAACTTTAGTGCTATGTTAATGGCGAAAACATGTCTCGTGATAGCATGCTTTGACCCCAGTTCAACTTGCAATGTGTTCATGCTTATCTTTAACCACATCAATTTCAATTGTAGTGAATTTTAGAATATCCAAGTCATACCTGACCCTATTTAGAAAGCTAGAAACTTGGAATACCTATGTAAGAGGCCCTACAGAGACACCAGTGATTATAGAGAATATCATTAGAACGCTTGTACTTGGACCAAAACCATTAGGCTGCCACCAACATGTTCTAAATCAGAGGATGTCCAAGTAATAGTCTGAGATAGTGAGATACTGAGTTGTAAATGGAACAAAGTTCGTTACAAATCTTGTTGCCTTACTGTTTTATCCTGTTTGTGTCTACAATGACATAGGAAGCAGGGGTGCTTCTACTGCTTGCTGCATTCCTGTATAGTGTATACCACTGTGTCAAGTGAATTGGGAATGCAGTTATTTGGGGGAGCCCCAGGTTGCAGTCCGCATGGGAACACCTTATCCTCAAATTGTGGACCATGAATAATGAATTCATGGGAATACTAGACGCACAAGGGACACCATTCTTTCACCAAACAAGAAACGAAATTCAGAGTTTACAAAATTAAAAACAAATGTTATAACCTTAAACATAAAGTTTATGATCACGTCATTATGTGAGAGAAAATAAGTTACCTTTTCTAATTTAAAGTTGAGAGAAAAAACGAGGGAATAGAGAAGTTCCTTTTCTAATTTTTGATAACAATAGAAAGTAAACAAGTTACTTCTTCAAATAACTTTGGATTGATATGGACGGACCAAGCATAATCAAAACTAAAGATTTAGATTGGAGTGTTCATCTATATTCTATCCTACATATTTAAGATATGAATTAGTAAATAACTGCTTTCCTTTTTAGGTTTGGTTTTAACTTGTATACTTGCATTCACGTATACACATGCACCCTCATATGACCACATCCTTGGTTTTTTTATAATCTTGAAGCCATAGCATCCATGTAAACACATTGTGTAACCCCACATCGATTTTCATGCAACATGACTAATGACCAACAGAATGCTTATCTAAGGGATAAGCATTCCTAAGTCAAAAATTACTTTTATAACCTTTGTACTCGACACTTTATATTACACCAATCATCATAGTTGGAAAAACCCCGGTACATGCGAAATGTAAACATTTGTAGCCATCATACTTGATTTTAGTTTTCAAACAAGCTATTCTACTCGGCAAAGTTTGGATAAAAAATGTTCATGTTTTGCAGATTATGACGGTTGTTCAGATACAAAAAGTGTCTAGTAGGATGCTTACAAAATTAGTTTCATCCTTTGTCAGCTGTCAGTTACATTTACATTAACTAATAGTTGGACTATATATTTTCTGGTAATTCCTGTTGTGGGAATGGACTGAAGTCTTCAATAACTGCAGATCCTGCAGCTTGTGGTGCTCCTACGTGGATGAGGAAGGGCCTTCCTTGTGTGTGTTTTAGGAAAAAAGCAAGTTATGCACGGATTTGCATGAACGTAACTCCTCTTCAGGCAAGTTTACAAAGTATTATAAGCTTCCAAATCCTTATTGGTGACAATTTCATGCATTGTATGGAAACATATCATTCCAGATTGTATGTTATTTTATTTTTACCACGAGGGAAACCCCACCTTCGGCTACATGGTAGGTAAACCCCAAGCTCAGTGGACATCCCGCAAGTCTTGAGTCGGGCATCACACCTATTTGCAAATAAGAGGTGGGTAGCCCTATGAAGTTGATATCCATAGGAGTAGACCCACTCTAATGCCTCCTTTGGAGAATCCCAAGCCTTAACCGCTAGTCCATCTCTATGGGGTTTCAGGTTGTATTGTATTGATAATGGTGAAATGGGTGAAGACGAGTATAAAAGTTAGCTAGAAATGAAATGGGATAGAGGGTCAAAAGCTACCTAGCGTGTCTCCAAATGTTCACATTCACCTAAATCAATTTAATCACAAGGCGTGAGATTAGTTTTAAAATTATATAACTACTCCAGTCACATTTAATGCATCACTATTTGTAAAAAAATTTAAAAATGAACAAATAAGTGATGGCAGGTCGGCCCATTTTGACATACACATGAAAATCACTTGTTTTGACCAGAATCCAAATGACCATTACCCAACCTATTTTTGCGCCTCTAATCCTTCTTGTGTTTGCTTCTCATACGTTGACTGAATTTTAACTCTCAACCTTACAGTTGTATGGTGGTCATTGTGTTTTTACCATTAATAATGATGTTTTAATCATGTCATGCACGATAACAGTCAATTGTTTTCTAAAGCTTCCCTGTGATATGCATGATCAATCTTGTAGGAGGAGAGACTATCAAGGCTAAAAAACAGGACTAAAGTGTATTTTGACGCTACCCGGGTTGAACATCAGGTACATTAAGCACAAAAATATTCAGCAGATTTGCCTTTTTAGTAGTGATGTTTCTGTTTGGAGGATTGACAAGGTTTCATGTGTACTTTTGCATGCATAAATTTGACAAAGGAACTCTAGATTTGAACATGATAGCATTTCTACGATTTAGTAATTTAGTTGCTTAATGATGATGAGTTTCAATTTTTTGTAAGAGGACAGGAGGCTTTGAGAGCTTTATGGTCATCTACATTCCCTGGTCAAGAGCTACATGGCCTGATATCGGATCAATGGAAAAAAATGGGATGGCAGGGGAAAGATCCATCAACAGATTTCAGGTTGCTATTTTACTTGTGATATCCTGAATCAAGTCTACGGAAGCTGAGCAACTCTTCTTAATTTTGCCAACATTTGTTGATAATCAGGGGAGCTGGTTTTATCGCCTTGGAGAATTTGCTATTTTTCGCCAAGACATTCTCTGTAAGATTTCAGATCTTGGCTTCATAAACCAAAAACACTTTATCGTTTTGTAACAGATGCACATCGGCTCACATCTAGTTTAATCTTGTCATTTGGTTGGCAACGGATTAGGTTATCAATCAAGCCTTATATATTCTGGACTGCAGATATCTTTTCATCATCTATTAAGAAAACAAGGGGCTAGGGGAGCTGCGTGGGAATATCCATTTGCTGCTGCTGGTGTGAATATTACGTTTATGCTCATGAAAATGCTTGAGCTAGATACTAGTAAGCCAAACCAACTTTTTGATTATTTATAGATTTTGCAAATAGTTGTCATTAGTACATGTATGTTAGTGTGTTTCTTCCTTTTTCTCATTTTCCAATACGAACAAACCATGACCCAAATAGTCATGTATCTCACAAGACATTCAAGGTTCTTAAAAATATTGGCTAATCAAATGCTGTTAATATTTCAGCAAAACCAAGGACACTCGTGAGTGCTGTTTTCGTACATATGTTGTCAGGTAATCCTTATTTCGATAACATATAATGTACTTTTATTCGTTTATACCATGTCCTTCCCATCTTCATCCTCAATTTCTCCGCACAAGTAGGATCCAAAACTACTTTTGTTTCTCCTCACACCATACGAATAAAACACAATAAAAATATTTGACGACCAAATAGAAAATGTTTCTAACCGCTGCATGATATGACCACATCATTGAATGCTTGATCAATGCTTACTTCCAGATACAATATCCGCTGTGTTCTATGTAAGTTGTCACTATAGAAATATCCATGTCGGTGAGAACAGATAGAATGTCAAATCTAATCTGTCAGGTTGGTACTTGGTTTTAGCATAATTATGGCTCCATTCTCTGTTCTATTTCTGTTGATTATTGTATCCATCTGTCAGCCATTTACTTATGCAAGGAAACACGGCACATGCACACGCATGCTCGCACAAGCAATGACAAACATAAGTAAAAAAATATTAACACAGAGTATTACATGGTTGGGTCTCAAGAATGACCTAGGTCCACAGTCGCACTAACAAGTCTCTCTATTAAATTCAGATTAGGGTTACAATTACATGTGATCAATATTTATAGGAAACTACAACAGAAAATAAGGAAATCTTTTAATGGACCGGGCCTAACTAAAATCTTTTTCCTGGGGTGCTGCCCCCTTGGCCCCTGCCTGCTCTTCCAGGAGTGGCACCCCGTGCTAAGATTTTGCAAGGCTGATGAACTTTCGGTAATCAATTAGGTTGCGTTTAATTAACGAAAACTAGTCATTTTCAATTTCAGTTTTCAAGTTATAGTTTTTAGAAAAAACAAGGGTTTCTATGAAAAGTGAAAACTTGTTTAGATGATGAAGTTTTAGTTTTAAGAAAACTAAGATGAGTGATTATAAAATAAAAAAAATAGGATAGGTGATGGAAAAGTAAGAGAGAGAAAGAGAGTATTATAAAGAAATAGGGTAGGTAGTAGAAAAGTAAGAGAGAGAATATGAAAAATGATATTTTAAAAAGTGAAATGAAAATTTATGAAATTGTTGTTAAGTAAACAAGTTTTCATTTTTGTTGAAAAGTGAGATGGAAAATTTGAAAATTTTCGGCAACTAAACGCACCCTTAGTCTCCACAACTGACAATTGGAACCCACAAAATTTAAGTGAGTGACCTTTCATATAAAGTATAAAGTAAACTAACTACAGGCTTTGATGCATTTTCAGAGAATGAGTGGGCTTTTGACCTGCTTTATTGTGTTGCCTTTGTTGTTATGGACAAAAAATGGATGGAGAAAAACGCGAGCTACATGGAGTTTAACGTAAGTAAACACCACTCTTACTCGGTAGGACTAAATTGAGCATGTATATTCTGTCTCTGTGAAATCATATTCACATGTTTGCAAAATGGTTATATTTTGACATTTTGAGCATTGAGGCCAACCTATGTTTCTTTTCTGCTTCATAGGTTTTACTTTTATAAGTTTCAAATTTCAGTAATCAAAAGTTTAAATTTCTTTACAAAGTTAACATCATCTTCTTTGTAGTTATATTGTACTTGTAGAGTTTCATATAGGCATAACATTTAAAGAAAAGAAAGGTTAATTGCATGTAATAGCTATATACTTTTGTCGTTGTTTGATTTACGCCCATATATATATATATATATATATATATATATATATATATATATATATATATATATATATATATATATATATATATATATATATATAGTACTCATTTAGTCGTAATTTTCATGTTTCTCTAATTTGGTACTTATACAACTAGAAAACCAGTGAATCCGGTAAAAAACTTTATGACCTATTTAGTCATGACCTGGATGTCATCTTTATCCTGTCAGCTAAGATTATAATTATTCCAATTTTATTACAATACACCCTTAGGTGGCGTTTGGTTCACGGAATGTAATTCGAAGGAATTTGAATTTTAGTTATTAATATGGTTGAGGGTAAAAGATAGTTTTTAGTATTGGTTAGAGATATAAGTTGGAATCTAATTTATGTATAGGTTGGAATCTAATTTATGTATAGGTTGGAATTTAATTCATATATGAGTTGGGAGGAATGTCAAATTCCTATAAACAAAGAAATTTGATGGAAAATACACAAAATTTAACCTTTGTTTTAGTCATCAATAATTCTAAACAAACTAAATTTAAATTCCAATTCCATCAAATTTGATTCCACGAAACAAACGTCACCTTAGTTAACGTCAAATAAAAAACTCAACAATCTAGCTTACTATATGAACATGGTGTCCAACTTACCACTATACAGACCACATAATAAGTTTTATTCAATTACTAAATTCAATTGTTTTTCGAATCGTAAAAATACCAAACAGGAAAAGAAAAAAAAATTGCATGACATTAATCGAAACATTGACTGTTTTTGTGGCTGTGGAGTTTTCTGTTTGACCTTGAACTCTTGAAGTCAACTAAATGTGTGTGAGGAATGTCACTTGCTAACTACGCAGATCATATTGTCACACAGGATGTACTGAAAGCAACTCGGGCGCAGTTGGAGAAAGAGCTTCTTCTGGATGACGTTCTAAGGATCGAAGATATGCCATGTTTTCGTCTTCTTTGTTAGCAGTAGCCATGTAAATGAAACAGAGAATCAATACCAATCTCACATAGGGTACACCACATACGATTCCCGGCAGCAATTTGTCATCAATCATGTCAAAATGTGATAGAAAATGTCATCAACTCACCAAAATCTGTTGTATAAGCTCACACGTCTGTACACACAGTCATTTACAAACTACATCAATTGCAGTTCAAGGCTCTCTTCCTCCAAAGTTTTTAAATTTGATGATTTTATATTCAATTTCTTTGGTCTGTTTTCGTTTTGTGATGTGTTATAAGTGTCAGACACATGCGACATGTTATGTAAATATTTTTTCATTAAAAATTATCGTTGTCACACGTGTTTGAAAAGTACAAAGTAATTAGTAAATATATATTTCATAATTTTTTTGATTGAAAAAATATTTTTATCTATTATATTTTATGTGTTTATCATTATAAATCATCAATTAATATTCCCGTCTATACATTATGTATTTTTTCTTATTATAGTAATATTGTAAATTTTGTCCCAAATAAATGAACCAACTTTTTGTTCATTCTCGATTATAGTATTTAATCGATAAACAACAAAATTTAACCGGTAAAAAGGTTATACATAGAGTTTATTGTTTGAAATAACAACCTATTTTGTATTTCTTTTTTTATTGTGGCAATCAATTTTATTTTTACCAGTTAATATATTGTTTGAAATAGCAACTTATTGTTTACCGGTTAAATGATATAATCAGAAGAGTTTGATTCTAATATTTGAGAAAATTTTACAAAATTGTTATAATAAAAAAATCAAAAAAATTGCTTTGAGCAATTTCCCATTTATTAAAGGGATAATTACTAAAATAGCCAAATCTCACACATGTATTTACTTTTTAGCCACTTTATATTTATTTTACCAAAATAGCCACACTTTACGTTACCACATTTACGTGATAGCCACAATTTACGTGATTTGTACTTTTTTTCATTTTTTAATGCATTACGTTACAAAAGGTGTCTGGTCACGTAAATTGCTGTACTTTACGTGACCATTTTTGCTCCTTCCCCATGAATGTTTGGTGGGATGTCTTGACACACTTTACGTGACCAAACACCTTTTGTAACGTAATGCATTAAAAAAATGAAAAAAGTACAAATCACGTAAATTGTGGCTATCACGTAAATGTGGTCACGTAAATTGTGGCTATTTTGGTAAAATGTATATAAAATGGCTAAAAAGTGAATAAAGGTGTGAGATTTGGCTATTTTAGTAATTATTCTTTTATTAAAAGGGTTAATTACTAAAATAGTCACATATCACAACCCTTTATCACTTTTTAGCCATTAAAATTTCATTTTACCAAAATAGCCACAATTTACATTATCACATTTACGTGATATGTACTTTTTATTCATATTTTGTAACATCCCACTTTTGGGACGGGGACGTGGAATTATGTGATTGGGTTGATTATAATATTATAAATGAGTTGGGCCAATTATTGAGTTTTACGTGGAAGTGTCACGTGATAAGATTTTGGGTTAACCGGGTGTCGGGATTAAGTTTTAATAAAAGATTATAATTTTGGGAATTATTAGTTAAATTAAGACCCGGTGATATAAAGTTTGTATTTTGTGATAGCGGGTTCGGATATTGGGTGTCGGACCGGGTTTAAGCCGAAAACGTATATATTTGTGAGCTCCTTGCTTGTGGTTTCATTATTCCATCTTCCAAAATCAGAGTTTAAGAGAGTATATGTGTGTATTAGTGAATTCCAGCTCCTGCAATCAGAGATTGAAGCTCCAATTTGTGATTCAAGCTACCAATTCTTCCTTCATCTTCTTAGTTGCATATTAGAGGTAATTTCGAGTTGAATTCGCGGATTAATTGTTGTGGATTGTGAATAAGTAATTGAATTGAGTTTATATGTTGTCCTGAGTAAATTCGAGTATGTATTCGTGATTAAAATCAAGCTGGAAATCGAGTTGGGGAGAAATCCCCTGGCTGTCCAGAAAACAGAGCATAACTGCTACTGTTCGTCCGTGAGCGCGACCGCGATCCCTTGATCGCGGGCCGCGACGTTCTTGAGATGATCGCAGGCGGTTTGAGCCCGAGCTCGGACCGCGATGTGAGCTCGGCCGAGTTTGAGGTCAGCGCGGCCGCGACCGCGATAGGGTCAGTGCGGCCGCGATTGGTTGAGTTCGGCCGCGATGCGGCTAGGGTTTCGGGTCAGGTTTTCGGGTTCTGTGGATCATATGTTTGGGTTTTTAGGGTCTCATGAGTTATTGGGAATTGTATATAAAGCTGTTGGGTTGAGATTGTAATATTGAGAATGCGTCTTTTGGGTATCTGGGATTGTGTGAGTTGGTTGGGATCGCGTGTTTGAATGTTCGAGCTGTGTGAGTTGGTTGGGATCTTGTGTTCGAGTATTCGGGTTGTGTAGTTTGGTAGTTGGGTATCTGGGTTTGAGCGAGTTATCTGAGTATTGTGTTAGAGTTGTTGAGTTATTGAGAAATCGTGTATAGAGCTGTTGGGTTGTGATTGAGAACTTGAGCTGTGATTGTGATTGTGATATAGAGTCATTGTGTTGTAATTCCAGGGTCTCGAGTTGATAGGGTTGAGGACGGGCAGGGAACTGAGACCGAGTAGTGAGACTCCAGGGCAGGTGAGTTTGCATGTTTTTCTTGAGATACTTGTACGATTATCGATTAATACTTGCATGATCTTTTACTGAGCTTTTTACGAGATATCATGAGTTTTCTTACGAGTTTTTATTGAGATATTATCATGCATGTATTACTGTGCTTTATTGAGAAATGTGTTTTATATATGAGATTTGGGACACTTGAGCTGTTGAGATATTAAACCGTACGGCTGGGCAGGGGTTGGGTCGCTCCCAATTCCCTTTTGAGTTCCTGACGACTGCTTTGTGCGGTCTAGGGATTTTGGCACGTGGGCCTATCCACGCGAGTTGAGCATCATGTGGGATCTCATATACTTGTTCAGTAGAGAACGCTGAACGTTTTATTATTGAGCTTACTTTTTATTGAGATTTATAATCGTACACTAACCCTTGCATTCTCACCAGCGTTAGCTGACCCAGTGTGTGTTGTTGTGTGTGTGTGTCTCAGGTGATCAGAGATTTAGTAGGCCTGCTGGACCCAAGTAGGGTTACTGTGACATTTATCAAGGAACTAGCTGCCTGTGCTAAAGGTAGTCATATTTTGGGAATGTTTATGCGTACTTCGGATAGCGGGTAATATATTCAGGGACTTCCGTGACTTATTTATGTGATTAAAGTTCTAAAACTATCGGGTTTCTGCATGTATGTATTGGGAATAGTATAGGGATTATTATATTATATCGTTGCTGAGGTGGTATTTATGTGGCATTGTGGATTAGTTTGAGGGTGTTACAAGCTTGGTATCAGAGCCTAGGTTTAAGAGATTAAGTATCTAGTGGATGCTTAAGCTTAAACCACAGAGTCTAGATCCTTGGATTGTAATCCGAAGTAGAGTACTAAGTGATAAACGAGTAGGGTATAGAGTTAATATGTGTTGTTGTTCTTAATGAGCGGGTTAGTTATGGATTGTGAGGGCAGCAGGCCTCAGGGTTATGATTTTAAGGGTGATGAGTTTGTGTGTAAGTTTGAGTTGTGTTCGGTATTGAGTCCGATATTGGATGAGCGTTTTCCGGTGCAGTGATCGGGTTGGGATTGGGGAGTGGTGCCTCCGCCTGAGGGAGGCCAGAGATCAGGGGCTGGTGCTTCTTCTAGCCAGCTATCGTGGGGGTCCTTAAGGACTTTATGTCGGGTCATATTTTTGAGTTCTTTGGAGGTACCGGTGCCTTGAAGGCACTGGATTGGTTGTGAGAGGTTAGAGTTGCTTTTTGGATAGTGTATGTAGATCGAGTTGATAGAGTAAGTGATGCGTCTTATTTGCTTAAGGGCAGAGCGTTGCGATGGTGAGATTCTGTGGAGAGTGCTTGAGGAATTGATGATGCGTACTTGATGACATGGGAGGAGTTCCGAGTGGAGTTTGAACTATAGTGTTGCCCCTAGGGTGCGAGGTAAGAGTTGGAGTATGAGTTTATCTTCTTGTAATAAGAATCCATGTTAGTCTAGAAGTATATTAATGTGTTTAATCGGGTTGTGCCACATCAGGTGGCTATTGAGCGGACGGTTAGTATGGTTATTGAGAGTTTGAGATATGATATTAGGGAAATTGTGGGGATGTTGCGTGACCCCACTTTTGCATCGGTTGTGGAGTGTGCGGGATGTAGAGAGAGGGAGGTGGAGAGGCAGAGAGAACAGCCGGCTTCCCAGAGACAGCGGATTGAGTCATTGGACCCGGGGTAAAGTGCAGGGTTACCAAGGGGATGCCGAGAAAGTCGACAGAATGGATGCTTTGAGCAGAGAGGCCAGAGTCTAGGGAATCAATGAGATCAGGGTTGAGATGGGAGGAGGTCTGAGATTAGTCAGAGTTAGAGTCGAGGTCGGGATCAGGGTCAGAGACAATTGGGGCAAGGTTAGAGATTGAGTCAGAGTCAGGGCCAGGGTTAGGGAAGTGATGATAGAGGATCTAGGGATTCGGGTAGCAGAGTTTAGAGCTTGGTGTTTGGAGTAAGAGATTGTCAGCGGTGTCGTCACCGCCATGTAGGGCCGTGTGCCCCGGAGCACCTGAGATGTTTTCATTGTGGCCAGTTTGGTCACACTGCTGTTGCATGTTCGTCATAGGAGTCATTGTGCTTCCGATGTGGGAAGCTGGAACATATATCATGAGATTGTCCGAGTCTAGGGATGGGATTTCCGGGGGCGAGTTCGAGTGAGGTCGGGGCGTCAGAGTTGTCAATTACGTCTCGTGGAGGAGATGGAGTACCTAGGGTCAGAGGTAGAGTTTTTGTTCAGGCTATAGCTAAAGAGGAGGGGGAGCCACATAATGTTGCATCTAGTACGTTTATTGAGGCTATGTTCCTTCAATTTGGAGATGTCACCGTTGTCATAGTGGGCCATGTGTGTGCAGATGTTATTGGTGCGGTCAGTGAGAATATACTGCCGCCATGTGTATTATTCATGAGCTGTTGTGCTTTGTTGTGGGAGGCCGGGAAATAGGGTGCAAATCTGTCCAGAGTCGAGATTAGTGATGTAGGGCGAGAATTCTAGTAGAGTCAGAGTGGAGCCATCGTTACCCGATTATTATGATATTTGAGTACGGGGTCAGGTCTTTTAAGTGATTGTAGAGGAAATGCGGGATGTTGTTGATGTGATTTTGGGTGTTCCTTTTAAGCTTGCTTTGAATATGTGTCAGTTGTGTAGTGAGCTGTTGAGCTATGTCTGTGATAAGTGTATGTGTTTTATGGCGTGTGACTACTTCTTTATGTCTGTGACTATGGGATTTAATGATATGGGGGCAGAGTTGTTATGTATGGGACTGTGATGTTTTAGTATATGTGTGAAAGTGAAGAATATATATATATTGTGGCAAGCTGAGTTATTGGGCTTTCAACCTATATAGGTAATCATTGTGAATGTGTTTGTGATATGTTAGTGGATTGATCCTTCTGATAATGGAGTACTTCTCGATTAAAGGTCATGTCGACCTTGATTGATGATCTGCGGTTAGCTCAGGAGGAGGGGCTGAAAGGCGAAAATGTGTGAAGAGAGAGGTTAGTTGGTCAGTCAGAGTTATTGAATAGGGATGATCAAGGATTGATGACCCTTCGCGGTCAAGTATGGGTCCTTAGGGTAGGGAAATTGAGATAGCTAATTCTAGATGATTCCCATGAGTCTATATTGTCGATCCATTCAGGTAACACGAAGATGTACCTAGATCTGCGAGTTCTTCGTTGGTGGCCAGGGATGAAGAGGGATGTGGGAAAGTGGATAGAGGCGTGTATAACGTGTTGAGAGTTAGGAATGAGCAATAGAAGCTACATGGTAGACTTCAGCCATTAGAGGTTCCAGAGTGAAAGTGGTATGATATCACCATGGGCTTTATAGTGAGACTCCCGTGGATTGTTCCATAGTGTGTGTTTGTCCACATCTGTGATTTTGCGTTTAGTGACTTGATGGAGGTTCTTTATGATGTTATGAGTGGATGGGAATATCTTCTATATTAGTGGATCAGAATAAGTGTTGACGTGTTTCTGTGATTAACTCTGTGTTTTCATCTGAGTTATCTACTTTGTGACTGTCAAGTGAGTAGATAGTAGAGCCACATCAGTGAATAGAGTTTAGAGTGATGGTGCAATAGAGAATTGTGGTCATTAAGTTTCAGTAAATCTGATGCTTATGAGGATTAGTAGTTTTGATGTAGAAATGTGGAGGCTATAGGGAGATTAATAGAGTAATGACGAGGAACCGTTATCCCTGGTTGAGGGTTGATGTGTAGCGGTATAGATTGATGTTGATCGTCTTGTGATGGTACTTTCCGAGGCCATTCGAGCTATTCGAAGAGCAGTGAGAACTATAACCAGTGTTTGAGGGAGGTTTTGAGTACCTTTTGGCGAGAGAGGTTATGTGTGGAGTTCTTGAGGTATGAGTTTTTGGCCGTGAAAGGGGCAGTTTTAGAGTGAGCGATGACGAGTAAAGAAGGGATGAGAAGGGGTCCAGTAAGAATTGAGGTTATTGGGAATTGGAGTTGGTTACGTCCGTGTTTGAGTTTAGTGTTTCTTGGGCTTAGTTGAGGAGTTAGAGATGATTCATAGAGACATTCTCGCGCATTGTGAGATCCGTGACGATGTTGACGTGTTAGTCCGTGTTGGTTGTGTGGGTTGAGGAATAGGGGAGTGCCTCATAGGGTTAAAGGATTAGTTAAATAGAGTTTTGATGTGAACGTTGATAGAAGCTCAGAGGATTTCTTTGTGTTGTAATGTGAGTCTTGTTGTAGGGTTGGGAAGGCGTGCTGATGTAAAGAGGTAAAGTGGTTGCTTGTGTTTGAGGCAGTGTCAGATTGTAGGTTTGGCTTAGAGATAAGTAATGTGTTTTCGGTTATTAGTGTTGAGCTAGATTCTGAGGACAGAATCTTTATAAGGAGGGGAGACTTGTAACATCCCACTTTTGGGACGGGGACGTGGAATTATGTGATTGGGTTGATTATAATATTATAAATGAGTTGGGCCAATTATTGAGTTTTACGTGGAAGTGTCACGTGATAAGATTTTGGGTTAACCGGGTGTCGGGATTAAGTTTTAATAAAAAATTATAATTTTGGGAATTATTAGTTAAATTAAGACCCGGTGATATAAAGTTTGTATTTTGTGATAGCGGGTTCGGATATTGGGTGTCGGACCGGGTTTAAGCCGAAAACGTATATATTTGTGAGCTCCTTGCTTGTGGTTTCATTATTCCATCTTCCAAAATCAGAGTTTAAGAGAGTATATGTGTGTATTAGTGAATTCCAGCTCCTGCAATCAGAGATTGAAGCTCCAATTTGTGATTCAAGCTACCAATTCTTCCTTCATCTTCTTAGTTGCATATTAGAGGTAATTTCGAGTTGAATTCGCGGATTAATTGTTGTGGATTGTGAATAAGTAATTGAATTGAGTTTATATGTTGTCCTGAGTAAATTCGAGTATGTATTCGTGATTAAAATCAAGCTGGAAATCGAGTTGGGGAGAAATCCCCTGGCTGTCCAGAAAACAGAGCATAACTGCTACTGTTCGTCCGTGAGCGCGACCGCGATCCCTTGATCGCGGGCCGCGACGTTCTTGAGATGATCGCAGGCGGTTTGAGCCCGAGCTCGGACCGCGATGTGAGCTCGGCCGAGTTTGAGGTCAGCGCGGCCGCGACCGCGATAGGGTCAGTGCGGCCGCGATTGGTTGAGTTCGGCCGCGATGCGGCTAGGGTTTCGGGTCAGGTTTTCGGGTTCTGTGGATCATATGTTTGGGTCTTTAGGGTCTCATGAGTTATTGGGAATTGTATATAAAGCTGTTGGGTTGAGATTGTAATATTGAGAATGCGTCTTTTGGGTATCTGGGATTGTGTGAGTTGGTTGGGATCGCGTGTTTGAATGTTCGAGCTGTGTGAGTTGGTTGGGATCTTGTGTTCGAGTATTCGGGTTGTGTAGTTTGGTAGTTGGGTATCTGGGTTTGAGCGAGTTATCTGAGTATTGTGTTAGAGTTGTTGAGTTATTGAGAAATCGTGTATAGAGCTGTTGGGTTGTGATTGAGAACTTGAGCTGTGATTGTGATTGTGATATAGAGTCATTGTGTTGTAATTCCAGGGTCTCGAGTTGATAGGGTTGAGGACGGGCAGGGAACTGAGACCGAGTAGTGAGACTCCAGGGCAGGTGAGTTTGCATGTTTTTCTTGAGATACTTGTACGATTATCGATTAATACTTGCATGATCTTTTACTGAGCTTTTTACGAGATATCATGAGTTTTCTTACGAGTTTTTATTGAGATATTATCATGCATGTATTACTGTGCTTTATTGAGAAATGTGTTTTATATATGAGATTTGGGACACTTGAGCTGTTGAGATATTAAACCGTACGGCTGGGCAGGGGTTGGGTCGCTCCCAATTCCCTTTTGAGTTCCTGACGACTGCTTTGTGCGGTCTAGGGATTTTGGCACGTGGGCCTATCCACGCGAGTTGAGCATCATGTGGGATCTCATATACTTGTTCAGTAGAGAACGCTGAACGTTTTATTATTGAGCTTACTTTTTATTGAGATTTATAATCGTACACTAACCCTTGCATTCTCACCAGCGTTAGCTGACCCAGTGTGTGTTGTTGTGTGTGTGTGTCTCAGGTGATCAGAGATTTAGTAGGCCTGCTGGACCCAAGTAGGGTTACTGTGACATTTATCAAGGAACTAGCTGCCTGTGCTAAAGGTAGTCATATTTTGGGAATGTTTATGCGTACTTCGGATAGCGGGTAATATATTCAGGGACTTCCGTGACTTATTTATGTGATTAAAGTTCTAAAACTATCGGGTTTCTGCATGTATGTATTGGGAATAGTATAGGGATTATTATATTATATCGTTGCTGAGGTGGTATTTATGTGGCATTGTGGATTAGTTTGAGGGTGTTACATATTTTAATGCATTACGTTACAAAAGATGTTTTGTAACGTAAATGTAACGTAAAGTGTGACTATTTTGGCAAAATGAAATTTTAATGGCTAAAAAGTGATAAAGGGATGATACGTGGCTATTTTAGTAATTATCCCATAATAAAAACACTAAAACTAGAAGTGGTAATTTTAATATCAAACAATCTTTTTGAAACTCTCTTCCACCATCAAGATTACAAGACATAAAACAATTATATTATTATCTATCTTTTTACTAATCAATCACACCTTGGCTTTATAATTTTTGTGTTTAAAACAAATTGTTACAGGCTTACGGTTACAGCCAGCATTCAATCTCATACAAATGTGCTTTTGCACAACGAAATTTATCGAATCTATTCAATCCCTCACTTTTGGAGTTTTGGTAGTTTGGACTGTGGTCTGTGGACACTAGACCATCTTCTGAATTCTGATCGAGATTCGAGAGATCGAAATTTTCGTGGCTTTATACTGAGATTCAATAGAAAGATGCAAGTTTCTGTCGCAATGCAAATTTCAATGTAAAAGTTATTTGGATGGGTTCCAATAGAAATAATTACTTACGCTTTTCATCGGTATGAATTTAGGAGGGCTTCGATCAAACGCCCGCCGACTCCAGACGCAGAAGAGGAAGAGCATGATCGAGAACCTACTCTTCAAGAAATAATCAACATCAAGGTACAATGAAAATTGTTTAAATTATATTGCTGAAATTGAAATTTGATGGAACAAATTAGGTTACTGAATTGGAGATTTGAGCGAACAATTCGTTAATTTGGGTATTATTTTAACGTACAAGTGTGATTTCATTGGATTTTGTAGTTGATTGAGAGTGGCGAGAAAGAACGATTGAAGGAGCTGTTGAGGGAAAGACTTATTGAGTGTGGTTGGAAAGACGAAATGAAAACCCTTTGCAGGTTCTCCCTCTGTCTCTCTCGCCATATACATACACACACACACACAGTCACACATACTTTTCAGTTCTGTACAGGTCTTCACCATCTGTATGAACCTTCAATTTATCTTTATATATTTATTATTTATTTTGCCAAAAACAAGCATAATGGTATTGGGTGAAAGATGTTAGCTTATAAATTATTATGGCGTTAACTATAGCAAGCCATCTTCTTTGGAGCTGAATATCCCAAAACCAAAGCAACGTCTTATACTAATTTGTATATCATGCAACTAGACCTAGAGAATTTGGAAATTTCAGCTTCCTAGAAGGTGTTAGATTGAAGCAACCATGCGGCTGAAGCTCTAACTTTTGGGTCAATGACTAAAACCCCACATTTTATTAACTGCAAACCTTTATACTTGACATTTCATTTATGTAAAAGAACCCCACATATTTGCAGGATTACCAGAGATGGAAGGAAATAGCAAAAATAGACGATATACCTTGCAACAATGTAACACAAGAACAGTTCATTAGATAATTGGAGTATCATGTTTGCTATTTTTGTAAATTATTTTCTTGGCAAACACGTAGCAAGTCGAGTTTCAACTATTTTTTTTTAGGCAAACCTACACTACACCTAATTATTCTACACTACCACCTATATCTCGGTTGAGACTTGAACCCTTAACCTCTTGGTTAGACAACACCTTGGTATTGCTATGCCAGAGGCCTTTGCTAGCCATATCCATTTTTTCCTTTCTTTCCTAAAAACTGTTTCATATCCTGCTTATAAATTGGATTCATAACGTCAGATCAAGATGTGTGGATTGTTGTAAAGGTTGCAACTTGCAAGCCATTGAGTAATACTCAAGAAACATGTCTTGGTGAGGGGCTCTTTTAACTAGCAGTGTGTCACTAAGAAAGTATTATAATGTAACCATGAGAGGTGCCGGATGTGATAACTCTTAGTTGTAAGTAGGGCAAAATGTTTGTAAAAAGCAACCACATATTCATATATAGCCATTCAAGGGAACCAACTATCTTTATTGCTATTGAAGGGTAACTAAGTATGAAACTATAAACATGTTCTGTTTGAGGACCAAAGGGCTTATTAGTTACCCTTGAATAGTAAGAAAAACTAGTTGGCCGTCTAAAATAGAGAAACATGAAAAGTTTGTCAGAATTGAGTGACAATAAGCAGGGGCAGACCCAAGGCTTCGGGGCCAATAGCATGGGCAACCGGTCCCCGAGCCAATAATCACGTTGTGTAATGTATTTTTTTTTTTAATTTCGATTGTGCAACGAGCGAAGTTTGAAGTGTGCAACCGGTGTATTTCTAAAATCTGAAAATTTTAGTAAGTTTACAAAATAAATTTTAAAATATTAACAAACAATAAAATTTGTAGTATATTTATTTAATTGATAATAACTCAATGTCTCAATTAAAACTGTAAATTTAAAAAAAAAAAACTCAAACACAACATTTACTATTTTATTAGCCCATTTTCATCAACTTACTTTCTAAGTTTTATTAGCCCAACCAAACCTAAGAATCCAACCTTCTTGTCTAAAAAAAATTAAAAATGTTTTCCACCTATTCCCCTTTCCACCTCCACAGGCAACTCCGTTGGGTATATTTCTAATTTCTTGATTAAATTTTAGATTTCAAAGGCTTTGAATCCTTTAATTGTTTGATTGTTTTTATAGGATTTAGTGTTACAATTTTCTCTAATATTTATTTGACTATTTGTATATCTGTATGGCATATTGTTGGTCTGACCCGATCAATTTAATAAATTAATTTATCGAACTGATAGGATGACGCAAATTGTCCTAGATTGTGCAACCGACGACCCCAGATCCTGGGTCCGCCGCTGACAATAATATTTGAAGTTAATCTGTCCTACAATCGGGTGTTATGCCTATTAGAGTAGCTGCTAGTGGGAACTTATTCTGTATAATAGCTTTCTCTTCCTTTCAGTCGCCCGTCCATGAATGTGACTCCTTTGTTAGAAATTCTCCCACGTATAGAACTGTAAAGAAATGCCCGTAACGTCTTTGGTCACTCCTTAGCAGCAGCAAGGCTACCTCTGCAGGTGATTGTATCTCTTAGTAAGAGCCATCAAGGTTTTTGAATATTAGTCTTGATGTCTGCTTTGAGCACCTTAGTCCTAATTTAACATGTTGCAATAGGTAATTGTCTTTGAATAACAATAATAATAGTTGGTTTCCCAAAATGGAATAACATGGAAAGTTGGTTGCTATTACAAACAATTTGGCCTACTAGGAACTATTTTGTCTATCATAGGGGCATAGGGCATAGAGAAAAGATGTTTCTCAAAAGCGGCAAACCATTCATTGGGACAAAACCATCAATTTTGTCGCTCCCTTCAGCTCATATTTCTTGAAGTTCTAGGACAAATGTTGAGATGCCTTGAATTATAACATAAGATGGAACATCCTTTTATTTGGGAAGCTTAGCTCCTGGTACATAGATGATAGATAGATGAAACATTCTTATCCATCTGTAATTGGGGTTTGTCTGTTCAAGCCATAGGCCTGGTAGGATTGAATCTATATTGGACTTTGGTATACCAAAATGAGTACTCATCTAACAGAACTATAGATATTAATTTCCTTCTGTGTTTTCTATTGCAGTCTGCTGTTACCTCTAGGCATGCCCTATGTGGTTTACCAAGTAATCTTTGTGTTTATTGCATGATTGATCATCTTATGATGTCAAATCATTACCAACATCCTTTTTCTGAACACTACAATCACTGTTCATTAAGACCATCCATGCAACCATCACAATATTTCTCGTGAACACTGGAACTACTATTTTGTTGCACCAATGCACCATTCAATATTCATAACCTCATTATGCTATAACAATTATTAAATTGTATTTTCGAAAATTGTACGAGCAGCCTAACCATGTTTTTTTTTTAAATCAATGGATAATGTAAGAGACTATTTCTCAGGCTTGAGTTTGTATAAAACCATAAATGATTGCTAGCATGTCAGTGCTTATTTTTACCATATATTCTTGCATCTTTTTCATCACATGCAATATTTTGGCTTCTGAGTTCTGATATGCTTTTACTGCTTCTCTTTCATTCCATTTATCTTAAATGCGATAGATCATTTACAAGGAAGAAAGGAAGGAATAATGTAACTGTTGATGACCTCGTTCGTCTAATTACCCCAAAAGGCAGAGGTGAGTTATACTTGCTCTCTTTGCTCCACTGACTTGTAAATTGTACTACCTCCTGTAAAAATCATGATACATTTTCTTGTTTTGTGCTATCTTGTGAAAGGAGCATCTTTTTCTTATGTGGAAAACTTCCAAGCAAATATTATCTATCCCATGATAAGTTAGAATTGATTTGAATCTGTCACACACACACACACACACACACACACATATATATGCATGCATGCATGCTTGCATACATACATACATACATAGATATATATATATATAGAATATGGTTCGAGAAAGTACCACCCATTATGCAGCGCACCAGAAGGTACCACCTTTTAAAAAAAATTTTAATTTTTTTCATAAACATGTTTTAATTAACATTATGAAGATCATATGTAAATTTCACACACATTCACATCTCCTAGCTCCTAAAAAGTGATGTGAACGTACACTTACATAATTTTGAATATATGTGAACGTGCATTTATGTGATGCGTGATTTCATGCACTTAGAGTGTTTGAATTTGCGTGAAATTTACATATGATCTTCATAATGTTAATTAAAACATGTTCATTAAAAAAATTTCAAAAAAATTACTTTTAGGAGTGGTATCTTCTGGTGCGCTGCATAATGGGTGGTACTCACTTGAACCTAAATCTATATATATATATATATATATATATGGTGCGTATTGGTTTTCTAAGGTTTCCTGATGCACATTGGTTTTCTAATTGAACCCCCGTATATGTGTGTGTATCTATCTATATATAAGATGGAAGCTAACCCTTTTTTTGGGTTAAAAAACTGCAGCTTTTCTAAGAATAAATGATTTTAGACAAATTATGGAAAACGTAAATGCAAAGAAAACTCTTTTACTTCATACATGATGTCGAAAATGTCTTTCTTGTAATGTGTGCCTTGTTTTTTTGTCTTTAAATAAAAACAATGTTTTGTTTGCAACAAAAAATAAGTATATGATTCCAAAAAATAAACTACACAAGATGTAAGTAGTTTGTTACCTTACGTGTCGAATAATATACGAGCATGATATAAGCAATCGAAAATCCCATATTTAAAGCTCTATTCTCTGATTAATTATGCAGCCGCGGTTCCTGATTCAGTAAAAGCTGAGCTATTGCAAAGAATTCGAACCTTTCTTCAATCAGCAGCTCTTTGATTACATTGTTACTGTGAATGATGTGGTGTGGGGTTGCTTCAAAATGTGTATCTCGAACTATCTCATGTAACACGACTTGTTATAGTTGATTGGTCTGTGTTTCCAGTGGCGAACACTTCCCCCTTCATTTGTGTAGTTTACAAATAACCTTTTTCTTCATGTTCTTGGATATGCTATTGTACCATTTTTCTTTATCATCACTTTTATAACTCCCTAAATCTTTTTTTTATTTATGAGCCATTGGTAGTTGTGATCAAGTTGTGTGTTTTTTATGAGCCATCGGTTGAGTCTACTCATTGCCCTTGGTTTGAACTAGACCTGGCAATTGGAGACACAAATACACGAGTTTGTGAGAGACATGACACGACACGAATACATCTTAAAAGTGAGATAAAACTTATTTTCCTTCGTGTATTCGTGCCGTGTCAAATTCGTGTGTGGCATGTGAAAACGACACGAATACACGAATTGTCAGGTCAAGTTTGAACCATTATGTTTGCTACAAATGCGCTGACCCGTTGTGGATTTGGAGGCTATTAAGCCAAACTTGTAGCTTGAAAGTTGAAACATATTACAAATATAATCAAATCTTCTTATAATATGATTTTTGAATGTTGTTTGTTTCTTCTGTATAGGCTAGTTGTGACACCTTGAGATACATTGTGTTTTTATGTGATGTGAATCATGTGAGCCCTTCGGAAGATCTATGTAGTCTTTTGTTTCTTAATTATCTATTGACTTCAAAATTGTGTATTTATCTCTGTAGTTATTTTGTTTTCATAAAACGATTAAAATAATTGTTTCTCCAAAGTTGATTAATTTAGTGTTATAATTAAAAAAATCTAATCATAAGCACCTTCCTTTTTGTAAACATCCTCAACATAATAAATCAACTATATCTAGTATCAAAGTAACAAAAAACAACCCAATTTTCGCAAAACCCAAACCGTTTTAAGAAACCGAAAACCCAAAAAACTATGGATGTAAATTTGGTTTTGTAGAAACCGAACCGAACCGCCCTGTGCTCACCCCTGCTTTAGGTGTACTTTTAAACGCCAACTAATGAAGAATGAAAGCTTTATAAAAACAATATCAAATGGTAGTAAGCTTTCAATAAAACTAACTACCCATGTGAATCACTCGAAAATATGAAGTTTATGGTGGATCACTAGAACAAATCAAGAAAGTTTCATAGGTCAATTGTAGCAGGATATCACAGAGACAAAAATGTCCATTTTAAAGACATTTAATTTTGAGCATGTTTGTAATTTTCTAAAAACTCAGGTTTAACTCTGTATGGATGATAAAACTTGAGCTTTTAAAGTATTCTTTATTGAATAAATTTATTTTCACCTATATTCATTACAAACTATAATTTCTAATTAATATTAATATTGTTATCTTTTAAAGTCACTATAAGCTATAGATACAATTTCTTTACCAAATACATTTATAAAACTAAAATTTTCAGCTTTTTTTAAAAAGACACACACTCAAAAGTTTCAGTCACTAAAAACTTTAACTCCAATTCGATACTATGACTAGTTTTGCGAAACATATTCATACATGTTTAAGCTTCAATATCATAATTTTTTAGAGATTTTTATTAAGTTTCGTGTTAACAAACTATTCAAACTGCCTAGACTTTTTAATTTTTTGGAATTTCTTATAAAATTTTGACATACATTTATGATTGCAAAACGAGTCAAGTCAAGTTGAATTTGAAAGAGTTTGAGTTTGGTTCGATGACCATATGAGTTTTTAATATGTAGGTTGAACTCGATTTGGCCCGATCTTAGAGTGAAAACTTCAGACATTTTTATAAAAGTTATATTTGATAACAATTGACTCAAGCATACAAATACATAAAACTTCGACTTGTTTATACATAGATATATAGAATCCAATAAAAATCGAGAAGAACAATTGAAAATCTAAGTTTTGCTTGTTAAATCATTGAAGCTCAAAACAAAACTTAAGTTACTTAAAAGAAGTTTGAAACATTTACAAAATAAATGTATATGGAGTTGAATATTGGCCACCACGAAGGTGCTCATGAGAAAGTTAGAAGTAGTTAATATGAAGATGTTATGATGGCTTTGTGGTAAGACCCTACTCGGTAAATTACAGAAAACAATTAATATGAATTCAAGAAGTTGTAAGAATATGTGAAAAACCGAGAGATGTTAGGTTAAGGTGGTTTAGACATGTTTAAACTATCGACATCCACCTCTTTCTACCCTCCTTAGCATGAGATTGAATTTGTTGTTGTTGCTGTTGCTATTGTATTTACTACTGTTTATTCGTGCGATTCACATAGAAAAAAAAAAGTTAAAGCGCAAAATTATAAACATTCAGATAATAGAAGGGCTTAAGTGTAAATTAATATAATTCAGTACATGACAATTGAAGACCACGTTCAAACTTGTCCAAAATTCAGGAAAGAGGTAAAGATATAACAAAAAAGGAAACAAACAACCATACTCTCACCCACGCGCCAAAAACTCTTTAAAGTTTTTATGCGTGACTCACACGCTTCCCCAATGGCGAGTAAAGACTGAGCACAACAGAGCTTGCTAATTACGGGCAATTCCATTGAAATATATAGATTAAAGGATAAATAAAAATTTCCCCTAAAATCATTTTATCAGACCCCAAATTTTCGTTCTTCTTTTTGGTTTCCCTCTCTTTCTTTGGAGGGAAAATTTCTAACTTTTGAAGCCTTTTAATGGTTACTCGGTAATTATATTCAAAATTTTCAGTGGGATTGTATATATTTTAGATTTATCACATCTTTTTCGCTCTTTTGACGGTTGCTTTGATTCGTTTTGTTCGAACAGCTATCCCATGTGAAGTGTTATCGAGCTGCGGGAGGATTGAGCTGGATTCAGGTATGGTGATTTGAGAATGCAGATACTTGAAAAATTACTCATTTCTTATTATGCGTTGTTTGTGTGTTATTGTAGCTGAGTTTTTGTTGGCAAGTAGGGTTTTTAGGGTTTTCGAAATCGAGCTTCTATTGACTGTTAATTAATCAGTTTGTTAAAGACTTGAAGTTTAAGAATTACTTTGTCGATTTTGTTATGGTGCATATGTTATGGATTCAACCATTTGCTCGTTTTCAGTTACGCTCTAGTGTAAGTAGCAAAGCGATTTTACAATTTTTTATTGATTTAAAACCAATTTTAACCAGAAAACAGATTTTCGTCTCGATATAGTAGATGCAAAAGACCACTTGATACGTGCAATTCTCTGCTAGTTTAGTTTCCTTTTGAAGTGCCTACTGGTGAATTTCAAGATACGCAGTGTCATTTGTAGGTGAATGGTCAAGTAATGTTTTGCAAATACTTGTGAAGTTTGGGCAGTTTCTGCTAGGCTAAAAAGTCGTAAATGTATTCCTTTTTGTATGTATACTTTTTGAAAGCTGTCTTGTATAACTTTTGTTTCTATATGTTATCGGCTCAATAAGCATGGTTCAACTTTACCTGTAGAAGAAATGACTATGTAAGCATAACAGTTAACAATTGCTGATCTTTTGGGTCAATTCAATAACTAAGACTTAATTATAAAGCAAGATACAGAGATGACTGATTGATGTTAGGTATTGATTGTAATGAAGAAAGGTTACACAGAACTATATTTGAAGGTCATGCTAAAAAAATTGATTTTGCTACTAAATGAGACTGATTGATACTAAAAAATACTAAATACCGATAGAACTTGAATGGAGGTAAACAAGGAAAAAATAATCAGATGCTTATGCAGCAGATTAAATGTGGATAAGATTGTGAAAACCATTCAAAAGGGTAGTAAACTAAAATAACCAAGTTTTTTACGTATAAAATTCTAGTTGTGATGGTTATTTTGAGTTTCAATATCAAGCATGAAAATTTGGAGTCAAGATTCACTTGCTTTAAATCATCTAGAATTTGTATCAGGTATCATGTAGCCTGACAGCCTGATTAATGATAGAATGTTAACACATAAAAAGTGCAATCCTTTTTTAATTAATTTCAGTACTACTTTATTTTGCCTCCTTAAGTAGCTCGAGAAATCATCATTTGAGCTATATCGTGTTCTGTTACTATGTGCAGTCTAACTGAATGCAAGAAGCTTCTGCAACAGCATAATGTTTAGGTGGCCTATTACTTTGAGCTAAATTGTAGCTTTTATGCTCAATATTGCATACGATATGAACATCCAAGCTAAATAGTAGCTGATTTCAGTTTTACACTTTTATGTAATCATTAACCCTCTCTTATGATTTTGATGTACCAGACTACCAGTCAGATATTAAATGTATTTCATGGTTGTCCATTTTAATTCTTTGCCTCAAGTCACCAGTGATGATTACACTTATATCTAACATCTTTCCGTAAATCGTAATGACATTCTGTTGTAGTTTTGCAGACTATAGGGTGATAAATATCAACCCAGTCATGTTTAGAAGACCACAACATTCTTATTTCTGTTCCTAAATTAACCTTCAAAAGTTTCACATCGTTGAAAGTGCTATATTGTTGACTGAGTAATTTATTCACTCCCTGGACTATAGTCTTGTGGTAGGCAACTTTATCACATTCGGACAGTAAGCCAGTAAGGGCGTTTGCAGCATATACATATATCTACCAAAAGTTTGAAGTTGATAAGCATCTAGACCTGGATCTTCCCCAAGTTTGAGATGCAAACCAAGAAAGTAGCAATGGGAAGAAATCCTTCTAAAGGGCCTGGAGGTCCAAAAGTTACAAAAACTCAGAAGAAGGTGCCTGAAAATGTTAACAACCAAGAGAACAAAGTATCTGGGATAATTACATCTTCTGCTAGAAAACAGAAACCAGGTGAGCTGGTTATCTTAATCTGTGGTCTTATGCTTTCATTTACTATGCAAGCCTGCAAATATTATATTGTAAATATGGCAAATGTTGGTTTTCGTTTGTGATCAAGATGGTGGCATGGTGTTTAGATTTACATTAATAAGAGCTAGTGAATGATTCTTACACTCTTTGATGTCATATTATTATTTTATCTTTAGTCACTCTAACTCTATTACTTTTCTTTCACTTTGCGGAATATAATCTTTGGATGCCATGTGTATGTCTGTTGTAACTAGCAGCAGCCACCTGTACAAGGAATAGCAAGGAGACTGTTGATGCAACTAATCTAAATGCTAGAGGCATTTCAGGGGATGATATCAATGCCAATATATGTTTAGACAATGACTCTTATCTTGCTACCAACGACATGTCTGTGGATTCTGAGGTAATCATATATCTGTCCCTGTTTTCTTTGACTTTTGACTATATTACAATACATAAAATGTCCCTCGATTATTTTCTCAGTTGGAACAAGACAAATCATTATGTGACTGTTGTTCAATGTGATTATGTATGTCTAAGCATTCAATTGGATTTCCTCAAATAATGTGGCAAAATCTGCTGGTCAGATGGGTTGGGTTATGAATCCACGTTACCCACGTATGTAATTTACAATCCATGTCAACAGGACTTGGGATGACCTGCCAACAATTTTTTTTCCCATTTTATATAAATTTACAAATTTTAAATGCATTAAATATGAAAAAACTTTGTTATCAAAATATTAATATATCTTTTTCTAAGATAAAAGTATACGGATTTTACATTTGAGCTGTTTCTATACATCTGAAAACATTTTTGGCAAGTTCCATTCTGTTCCCATATTAGCCACATTTTTCTATTTTACCCATTTGGAATGTTATCAATAAAATGAAACCTAAACTGACCTGGTTTCGTATAATTGTGTTGAAATCACCACCTCTAATTATAAGAGATGGGAAATAGTATGCCTTAGGCTAACATTCATGTTTTCCTTAGACATTTTAATTAAAATTTGAATTTACATGATCGTCTAGTCATAGTTCATATTAAAATCCTGTTTTATGTAGTGCCCTAAACTGTGGTTTCCATGGGAACCCCAACATCAAACGCACCACAGAGGAGCTGGTGGTATATCAATATTTCTCCTAACTTAAAAGCATTCATGTTTTTGAACTTGATGTCAGAATTGTATTTGTTCATTTATGGCGTGTGTCATAATTCATCTTCAATAAATTTATCATCTTTACAGAGTAGTGTTTTCTGTATCATCTGAGTTATATGAAGGAATTTAAGTAGCATAAATTAAAGTTTCATATGAAACAATTGGGTTTGATTTAGCCATATACTGGAAGCCTCATGGTTTAAATTTGTCCTTTTGATTTCAGAGAGTTCCCTTGATGGTAATTTAGTAAACATACACTGGAAGCCTCCTGGGGTAGAGATGTTTAGGAGACGAGACGATTATAGTTGGATAATAATGTCATACAGTAGGAAGAAAGAAAAAGAAGCAAAAGCAATAGGAAAATTTACTGATCATAGCATTGATTTTGCGAAGTTAGTCATAACTGGATAAACCGAATACTTATGAGTGAACTTCTTTACTCTCTCCTACCTCGAGATACACAGAAACATATCAATTTCATGTGCTATCTTTTGCTTCTTAGTTTATCTACCCTGTTATACGCAATATCAGTAAAAAGCAGAACAACAGGTTGGAAATATACCTTGTAATGCCTAATTCCTGAAATTTTGCTTTAGTAATGAATTTTTACAAGTGCTTTTTGATTGCTGTAGGGATGTAATGTTACTGACTCTTTCATGAATGGAACCATATTTTCTCCTGCCTTCCATATTTCCAGAGCTGTTGAAGGAGAAATTGCAGATGGAGGTAAATAATAAAATTTCTATGTTTGTTGATAGTGGATACTATGATAAATCCCTTCTAGTTTAAATGTATGTTGTCACTTGAATGCATATTTGATGTCATCCGCTTGATTAAGAGTAACAATTGTCAAACTTATAGGATTGTGGAAAAAAGATGAACAAGATTATTAGCTGTTTGGTCTTGTATGGAGGAGAAAAATATTTAATTCTAGCGAGTGATATACAGTTTTAATTAACGGTTTACAAACTAATTACTTATGAACAGTACTAAATTTTATTTTAAACAATATGTATGTACTTTGTCCATGTACATTATGTGGTTGCTGTTACTTGTTATAATACAGATTTAGGATGTGGTCTGTCAAGTGAAGTTTCGGCTATTTACCAATGCATGAAAGACTCAAAGTTGGAATGTGTTGATGAAGATGATCATGATCATACATCATCTGAAGTTCGAATGGAGGATGATGAATGTGAAGAATATGATGAATTTGATCCCTATTTTTTTATTAAGAACTTGCCAGAATTAGCGTCTGTGGTCCCATCTTTTCGGCCCGTGCTGCTACCCAAACAGACTCGGAGTTGCCCACCAACTACTCTTGTTTTAGACTTGGATGGTTGGTATTTCTCTTGATCTTTCTCCTACCACATATTTGTTTATGTTGACAGCATGAACAATATATTTGTGAATTTTGTTTTAGGATTCTGCTACTTGCTCGCAAAGGTATTTATGGGTCAACGACTTGTTATTGCTATATATAAAATCCATTAATTTGGATTGTGTTATTTGCAGAGACTTTGGTGCACTCCACACTGGAACCTTGTGAAGATGCAGATTTCACCTTTTCTGTTAACTTTAACCTTGAGGATCACAAGGTCTATGTTCGTTGCCGTCCTTATCTTAAAGAGTTTATGGAAAGGGTGGCTGGTCTTTTTGAGATTATCATTTTTACTGCTAGCCAAAGCATATATGCTGAACAGCTCCTGAATGTGCTGGATCCAAAGAGGAAAGTATTTAGACATCGTGTTTATCGTGAGTCATGTGTTTTCTTGGAAGGGAATTACCTCAAAGATCTATCAGTCCTTGGTCGTGATTTAGCACGTGTCGTGATGATTGATAACTCTCCACAGGTATATTTTCCCATCCCTCTAATCAATAACGTTGTTTGTGGTACTTTTTGACTCATAACATGCCCTATTACGTTAAATACGTGACATTAAAAATGACATACAGTTTAAGTGAAATGTTTGACTGGCCATCAAATATACGAAACGCTGCTCGTAAAGACAATTAGAAGATTCTTGTGGCCCTAAAACATTATCATCAATCTATATATATAATGTCGATAATGGCCTCACATGTAAAGATTACTTGGTTTTTTGTTGATTCTTTTACAACTTACGGGATATACCAAGTAATGTTAGAAGTGCGAAAATGTTATGTCTTAGGGAGAATTGCTCAAAATAGCAAGCAAACTTTTCTCTTTTTTCTTATTGTAGCAATCTCGTAAATTTTGTACCAAATAATGGAACCAACTTTTGGTTTACTTTCGATTATAGCATTTAACCGGTAAACAACAAGTAGGTTGTTATTTCAAACAATATATTAAATGGTAAAAAATAAAACTCATTGCCATAATAAGAAAAAAAAAGTAGATTGTTATTTCAAATAATAAATCCTATATTTAACCCTTTTTTTACCGGTTACCTTTTTTTGTTTACCGGTTAAATGATATAATCGGGAATGAACAAAAAATTAGTTCTTTTATTTGGTACAAAATTTACGAGATTGTTATAATAAGAAAAAAGGAAAAAGTTGTTTGTTATTTTAAGCAATTCTCGCTATGTCTTATAATAGCAAAAATGTATATTGTTAAGCATACTCAAATGACAAATGTCTACTGTTATTGTTTCAGGCATTTGGATTTCAAGTTGACAATGGCATACCGATAGAGAGCTGGTTTGATGACCGTTCGGATCAAGAACTTCTTTTGTTATTGCCATTTTTGGAAAGCCTGATTGGAGTTGAAGATGTTCGGCCACTTATCGCGAAGAAATTTAACCTCCGAGAGAAAATAGCTGCAGCAGTTTGCCCATTGAGTTTAGGAGAACCCTTTGAAAGGTGAGCAATCATAAAAGGGTGAAGAAGAAATTAAGAAATAAAGATGGAGAGCTTCATGCATGCATAAGGCCATTGTTCCTATTCCAGGGAAGAAGAAAGATGAGGCTCTAGTGTGTAGTTTGAGTCTCTTATAAAACGAGTTTGTTTGATTTCGATCTGTTTTAGTTTGCATCTCATGCCAATGAATAACTTGTAGCTTTGGATTTGTTTGGGATGTGTTAATTTAATTGCTCTAAATAACATTGTATTTTATTCAATCTCCCGATTTACTTGTTATACTTCAAAATTTTCATATGAACCGATTAAATTAAACAGGTTAAATTAATTATTTGAGAAAATTGGGTCCAGGGCTTTTGCATTAAAATTAAGGGTTTATTATGAAAAAAAAAAACCAATATGTTTTCACGTTTTTTGTGTTTTCTTCTCTCCATGTTATTTTTTTCATAAAAAACCTTAAGTTATTCTTTTCTTTTTGGTTTAGTGAAATTTAGACATTAGACCCCGGTTATAATTTGTGAACCGGGTTTTATAAAACTGAAAAACCATGTTCTAATGTTCAAAATTAACTAAAACCAAAAAAAAAAGTGTAACTTGAAGACTTTTATGAAAAAAAAAAATATGGAGGGACGAAAACACAAAAAAACATGAAAACATGTTGGTTTTTTTTCATAATAAACCTTAAAATTAAAAATAATGAGTAAAGTGGATACGAGTTGTATGGAGTTTTTTAAAACTAGAGTTTTACCTTCAAGGTTAGTAAAGATATAGTTGAATTTAGTTTAATATTTATCTTCTATCTATTCTGTTAAAACAATAACTACATGCTATTTGGTGATTAAATAGATTTTCACTTAGATCAATAGGAATATGACGGATTGACAGGTTTATCCTATCATTTTTAATAAAATATCTCTTGACTAAGATTTTTGTTTTGAAAACTCATGAATACCATTTCCTATCTTTTAATTTCTCTAGACTTTTTTTATCCAATCGTATTCTTCTAGTTTTAGCTTCTTATCGAAGTTTTTCATCCCGAACTAAGGTTAAAACTCAGTTATTCAAATTAGTACATGGGTAATAAACTAGTATGTATATATATAGACAAGGTGACACAGTTATAATTAAGTGAATATTGTATGAGATGAGGATAATAAAAAGAGTATTTTGATCAATGTGCATCATGCATTTCAATTTATTTCAATTTGTATTCAATTGTAAATTATGTTACAACAATTTAAATGAGATTTACGTTACCGTTATTTTCAAACGATTTACAAGACCATCGGCGATTCTACGACACCACCGGTGATTCACAACCTTATCAGTGATTCACACCACCACCGGCTTTCACAATATTGACTTGTGGTTCACAACTCATTTTTATAATTCACAACACCAACGATTTCCCAATGATTAATAGTGTGATTCACAATTCACAATTGAGCATTGGATTCAAGACTCACTTATGAGATTTACGGCACCAATGACTTACTAATGTTTAACACGATGATTTACGGTTCACAATCGATACAACCATGTGATAAACAAATCACTTGTGTGATTCACAACACTAATGAATAACACTATTATACATGATTCACAATTGATATAAGCATCGTTTGATAACTAAATAATTTTTTGATAAAATAAATGATGATAATTAAAAGAAGAGAAATCTCACATGATTTTAATAAATTAGGTGGCCGGTTAGTTTATTTTAATTATTTTGAATTGAAAGTCTAATTATAGCAATATACCATAATTAAAAAAATTATTGAATGACAATATTATTTTTGTTATAAGAAATCAAGAGTGCATATATGACGTGTTATTATTGGTTTTTACTATCTTCATTTGGACGGTAGAACGGGAAGAGGGGAACCCGAAGGGGTAGCAATTATAAAATTTGTAAATCAATTATTACATCTGTCTACGTTTTAAAATGAATTTTTTAACATATTAAATTAAATAATTCTCTCTTTTTTATTATGATGTGATCCCGAAGAAAAGAAATTCTAAACCGAATTATTCTTTTTACGTTAGCTTCACATACAATCGATCGACGACGTCTTCTGCATGCTGGTAAATAAACCCAAGTTAAGCCCGTTAGTTAACCATGGTTAAGTTTATTTCTGGAAACTATAGTCTATATATATTATCGCCTCTACGTACGTCGTCTTCTCCCGCCACTTCAATTCATTCCTCAACTGCACCTCTAGAATTTCGAAAACATCAATTCTCTCTTCCTGATCTCTGGAAATGGTGAGCTCTTATTGATAACTTGACTCTTGATTTTCTACTACCTGCTTATTGTTTTTCTGGTTTTTTCAGGTTGTTGCGCAGAAACTGAAGGAATCCGAAATTACGGAGCAGGATTCGCTCCTCCTGGTGATTCATTTTACTTTAGATCGATCTACTTGTACTGATTTTATTTCTGTAGAAACGATATTTTCTGATAGATTTCATTTCCAATTATGTACGTCATAATTATCGCCTACTGCTGTTTAGCTCAAACCTGATTTCATCATCTCCAGTGGTAGTACCTATTGCTTGTTTTTCTGATCATCATCAGTAGTTATGTTTACGTCAGATTTTTCTTCTTCTTCTAGCTTCGATACAGATGGTGACAATCGGAGCGAAGATTATCTGTTTTCAGTTGACTTGAATCATTTAATCAAATCAAAATATACATCGTGCTATTCATTGCTAAGTATATTCCCGTGATTGTTGTTATGGTTAAGTTAACCCAATCTCTGTTAACTAAACCGAAAATTAATCTGCAAAAGAACAGCACTGAAAACAAGCTTCTGTTTGATTATCAACCAGTTAAACATTCATTTACTGTCTGTTCTTCACTTGTGCTCACTGGATACTTCACGGGACATGGTAATATGCCAATTAATGTTGTTCATAAGCTAGCAAAAGGTTTAGAATGCCAGAGAGCAAAGGCATATCTGATAACAAAGCTACTGTTTCATTTGCTATCACTGTTTCAGTAGTAAATCTCGTGATGTAGGGGTATGCAATATCTAGTCAAGTTCAGATGAGCAGGATCGATGTTTTTAGAAGAGATATCGTTTTTCTCTGAAGATCAATTGGCATTTTAAGAAAGTTTATATGATTACATTACAAGTCATAAAGTATTCTACATTTTGGAGAATGTATGTGTCGGACTTGAAACAAACTCCAACATAAGTTTTTATCTCGCAAGTCAAAATATGTCTCTAGGTTTGGAAGAGTACAACAAAGTAGTTACTCTTTAAGTAGAAGTTACTAATGATAGAGCTAAATACATTTTGCTATGTTTAACTTCATTTTGTATGCGCCAAAAAACTAATTATGATGTTAGAATTTAAGTGTAGTATTTTGATCCTAGACTATTGCTGACGCCTTTGAAGCTAAATGTGCAACTGTCGGTATATTTTTTTTTTTTTTTGTAATATATCAGTATAGTGTCTCAGTTTATTTGCTGTAAAATAGACAAGGAACCTACTACGCATAGCAGTATTCAATATAAGTTATATCAGAGGACTTTTCCCAGAGAAGTACTTCAGCGATAAAGGCGTGCCAGCCTTAGGTAATATGCCTGGTCTTTCTGGTGAAGATCTTCTTCGTAGCTGAGACGCTTGATCTTATGGAATGGGTTTGTTTCTATTGTGTTTATCAACAGAGATGAAGATCAAAAAGCTTATGCCTATGGATGCAGAGTCTAGAAGACTAATTGACTGGATGGAGAAAGGCATAATGATTTTAAGAATTTATGTGCTATTTAATCTTTAAATGATCTATTCTTTCTGTTACTTATTTTGCTTTGACGACAAGCATCTTCACTTTTTATATTGAAGGTGTGTATGACGCTCTGCAAAAGAAATACCTCAAGACACTGATGTTCTGCATTTGTGAGAAAGTAGAAGGTCCAATGATTGAAGAATATTCCTGTAAGATTCCAGAAACTGTCATAATATGAAAAATGATATAGGAAACTTAGTCACTATTCAGTTTTCCTGATTGATAAGGAATTCATGGTCTGTACTTAGAATTCCTGTAAGTAGAGAACTAAGGAAGCAATAATCTCCTACATAGCAATGGCTGTGCAAATTATTATTATTTAAATTCTCTTGGTAAACCTTTGCTTTACGAAGATATGTATTTCCTGCAGTTTCTTTCAGCTATTCAAGTACTGACAGTCAAGAGGTTTCCATGCATGTCAATCGAAGTGGAAACAAGAAGCAAGGGGAAACATTCAAGTGTAACTCCACCACAGAGATCACCCAAAATCAAATGAAGTACTATCACATATGAATTAGTTTAGCTTTGTCTATGATTTCTTGGGACTACTAATTGTTTTCTAAACCTGACTACAGTTGTTCAACCCTTGTGATCTTAGTTTATTAATATTGCATTCTATCTCAGGAGTTCTGCTTGTAAAATGGTCCGTACCCTGATACAACTGATGAGAACTCTAGATAAGATGCCAGAAGAGGTAATCCTCTACTGGCCAAGCCATTCATTGATGTAGTGATGTGTGTATGGTTATGTTTTATTTAGAATTTAAGTTCTTTATATGAACTTGGGATATACTCAATGTGGCCTATTTTGACTATTGTTACAGCGCACCATTTTGATGAAACTCCTCTATTATGATGATGTCACGGTATGATCTCAATACTCATTGTCTTCTATTACTTGGTTTTCCTGTTTTGTGGTACATGCTGCTCTTATCCGTTTATTTTTCTACACCAACTTTAGTAACTTTCACTTCTGATTTCTATTTTTGCAAAATCTACATTTATGTTTTTATGCATTAGGTTGTTTATAAACTATGCTTCAAAGCTCTGTGATTGTCTAAATAAATGAAGTAACCTATACTTCAGGGTTATGTTAACGTCATTTACTGAAAAAATAACATGAGAACAAAATTGCAGATATTTCTGTGTATTTGTATCATCATATAATATGACTCACGATCTTTGCCTCTTGCCTTGAATTGTGTGTTTTCATCTTGCAGCCTGCTGACTATGAGCCCCCATTCTTCAGAGGCTGCACAGAGGAAGAAGCCCAAAATCTATGGACTAAAAATCCTTTGAAAATGGAGGTTGGCAATGTCAACAGCAAGCATTTTGTGTTATCTCTGAAGGTAACGAATTTTGAATGAACTGTATGCTGATATTTTGTGGTTCAAAGTGATAAATTAGCTTCTAACCTTCTTAGTCGTTATAGGTAAAAAGTGTGCTTGATCCTTGTGAGGATGATAATGTGAGTTTGGGAGCTGATTCAATGCAGAAAGATGAGGATAGTGAGCCTGACAGCGAGGTGAAGTGCCAAATACATTATTACTGTCAAATCATCTTGCGATTCTCAGATATATGTTCAATTTGAGAAGCTTTATACTGTCCATGGTACAGTCTCATGTGACACTAACATGGTATCCTACAAGTCATTTCAGGCCAGCATTTCCGATGATGACTACATAGTCGCACCAATAGGTAATTTACATTCTGTATGTTCATCTATTAAGACTTCTTTTTCGTGTAACTTTAAAATTAAAATTTTGTCGAGTGACAATATTTATGCTGTCAGATAAGCAAAGAGAGAAACAAGATGATACCATGATGGATGAAGGTGCATACCCAGCAAAGCCTCGTCACACATATTTTCAAATAGAATAACTAGATGGATGATGTGATTTTGGTTACAAGATATCCCGATACCGATCATGTCTCTTCAAATATGCAGATGATACTCAGGATCTGGCTGAAGATGAGCATCAACTAAACCGTGTGAAGGATTGGATCAATGCCTATCATCTAGACAGCGTTGATGTCACTGATGTCCTCTCAAATTTTCCTGACATCTCAGTGGTAAACAATTTCGTCATATAAACCACAATAGAATGATAATGTTTTTCTTCATCCTTTCATCTATGTGACAATGGCGTCATTTTGTTTATTGTATTTGCAGGTTTTGATTGAAGGTAACCAAAGAATCTGATTGGATAATCATGAATCTAAATCACATCCACTTCTAACCCGTTCGATACTTGTAAATTGTTTTTTCAGGGATCATGGACAAGCTTATTAATGAAGGCATTTTAGTGAAAGCTGGAAATGACAATTTCAACATCACGAAGCCAAGGGTCTTCTTTCATTTCTGTTATTACACAACGTATTCTATACCCTTCTGAATTCTGATCATTAGCTCAATCTACTTTGTATTTTTTTTCACCTGTCAATTATAGAAGTTGGAATACGAATTTGATGTTGTGAAAGAGGAAACTGATGGTCGTTTTTCACTCAACAAGAAAAGCCCACAAAGCACGGGTGAAGGTCATATGTACATGAAGGTGAGCTCATCACTTTAAGCTACACTTAGATCAGCAATCTGTATCTGTGCTTGCCATTGATATGGAGCTCGTATAATATCAGGCACTCTATCATGCTCTTCCAATGAACTACATTACTGTTTCTAAACTTCAAAGCAAGCTTGGCGGAGAAGCCAACCAAACTACTGTGCGCAAGCTTATGGATAAAATGACCAAAGAAGGATTTATTGAAGCCACAAACAACCGTAGGCTAGGTAATTCTCAATCGAATGGAAATATCTTCAGTTCTGAATGAAATGAACTGTATAAGACCGATTTTTTAATTGTTACAGGAAAACGTGTGATCCATTCTGATTTAACCAAGAAGAAACTTTCTGAAGTCCAAAAAGCTTTGGACATTGATGCTGTGGTACTAAACTTTTTAGATCTTCTATTTTGGGTTTTCAAGTGCTCTTCTACTTATATTTTTGGTTATCAGGTGGAGACTGAGGAAACCCATGACAGATCCAACCATTCGGAAAAACAAGCAGGTTGTGTTGCACACGTTATAAAATTTCAATCTTATTAAGTTCCTACCACTATACGCTTAGATAATGATTAACGGATTGGACGTTTCGATCAGGGACTAATCGTCGGGACACATCCACATATGGTGCACTTCATTCCATCGGATCAGATCTCACACGCACCAAGGGTAGGTCTGACTTGCATCAGAATGGTTCCAACATCAGTGACCCGGCTATGTGTAGGTTGAGAGAGAATAGACACAACACTCCCACAAGCAACACCCAGGTTCTCGTTATAACCTGCATCCCTATTTTCATGATATTTCTAAAATGGATCTGTTGTTAATTATTTAAAGTTTGTTTGGATCTTGAAATAAATGGTTTGCAGCCAATAGCTTCAATAGAGAGCTACGCAGCAGCTAGTGAAAAGGGTAGGAATGGAAATATCATCAACCAGGATGACAAAATGGATACTGTCGTTTGCAGCGCATCCACCCTAGACAAGCGTTCCAGAAAAGCGAGCACGGTACACACCTTCCTAAATCTGCACTAATGACAATAAAAGATTCAACAATTCAATTGTGGGAGAATTGCTTAAAAAAGCAAACAATTTTTTCTGTTTTTCCTTATTATAGCAATCTTGTAAATGTTGTCTCAAATAATGGAACCAACTTTTAATTCATTTCCGTTAGCATTTAACCGGCAAACAACAAGTAGGTTGTTATTTCAAACAAGATATTAAACGTAAAAAATAAAAACTTATTGTCGTAATAAGAAAAAAATAAGTAGGTTGTTATTTCAAACAATAAACCTTATATAACTCTTTTTTAGCGGTTAAATTCTATAATCGGAAATGAAGAAAGAGTTGGTTCTTCCTTTATTTGGTACAAAATTTACGAGATTGCTACAACAAGAAAAAAATTGTTTGTTACTTTAAGCAATTCTTTTAGCCTTGTACATGGTTTTTGTTTACAGGTAAAGGATCCTATTCTCCAGTACATGAAGCGCCAGAAATCTCAATGAAGTGTAAGGAGAATGAAGTCTTTTCCATATCAAATGATGCCATAATAATAATACTGGTAGTGGTTTCACATTTGCATACAAGTAGAGTTACGCTGTGTGCTTGAATTTTTATTCGTTTGTATACACTAAACAGTGTTTGTGCTTGAAGTATATTGATGTCACTAGTTGTTACTTATTACGTGATTATGGCTTCGTGGCAATATGTCATAACATGCACATATCTTATATGTATATAGTAAGGAAAATCGCAACCTACTTGAGGTCAAATTATCAGATAATGAGATTTTGCCTCCAACTAAAAGTAACTTTCTTTTATAATTTTGTAAAAAGGGTAAAACTTTATTTATTTATAATCATATTTAATGGTAAACTGTGTGGTTAATAAATTTATTACTTAAAGCATCAAAAGTTTCTATAGTGACTAATTAAGTAGTATCTTAATTACGTAAAAAAATGATGGATCTGATCTCAAAAAGTCAAAAGATGAGAGTGGCGAGAGAGAGAGAGAGAGAGAGAGAGCCAATGGGATGAAAATCAAATGATAAATCCGATCAGTGGTGAGAGAGAGACGGAGAGAGTTGTTGTCAGTGGTGGTGCTTGGTGGTGATGGATGAGCACGGGTGGTGGCCAGTTGGTGTGGTGGTGTTGTTGGAGGAGAGAGGGGGTAGAGAGAGAAATGAGGTTAGGTGGTTGTGTGATACAAGAGAGTAGTGTTTTCTTTTCTTAATTCACTAAAACACATTTATTTCATTAATTCACAAACAAATAAATTAATTTTAATAAATAAATAATATAAGAAATTCTTAAGAAATAAAAAGTTTATAAATAATTTCGTAAATGGTTCCTGTATGGTAAATAGACGAAAATACCCATGAAGGTAACGGTTAAGTCAACGAAAGTTAGATTAAGAGAACAAAACAGAAACTCGTTTTTACGGATTATTAATTTGTGTACTTAGATTGCTTGAGTCACCAAATCCATAACTTACTATAAACTAATTTACTCTACTTTTTATGAACACAATTTAATCCAATACTTGAAGTAGAAGTTGATTCAAAGTATTTTTACCTTTATTATGAAAATTTTATTATGTATTGACATAGGAAACATACTATTCATACACTAATTTGAAATAACTTGCATGTAATGGCAGAATGTCATTAAGTTCCAACGTTAGGATACTAGCTAGCTTGACGTTTTTGGTTAATCTTTTTTGAGAGCCAATTAGTTAATAATATTCACATATTAAGAAACATAATTGCATATCTTTTTTACTATAACAATATCTATGAACAATAATAATAACGCAGATTAATTAGTTAATGTTGCTAGTAATTAATATTGGTAAAAGAAATAGATATATGGGCTTAATATTTGATTATTGATAACATAAATAATTTGTAATAAAAAATATATTGTTATTATTAAAAAAAAAAAAAAAAAACAAGTTATCGAAGTATATATGTTGCTAATAGCCTAATATTATAACTACTTACTGCATTGTTATTCTTAGTAAAAAAATAAAAGTATTTTACTATTTCATGTAATTAAACATAAAAATTTAGGGTTCTCAATTGTACCATGACTTTGATTTCTCAAAAAAGTTTTATTATGATATTTGAAGGATAAAATACGAATATTATAATCGCTAACAACAAATATTATTAGAGATTATGTTTTTCACCTTTTAAAATATTGTGTGGAGATGTGTCCTTTGTAAAGCTGAGCCATATATATTTAATTGCAATAGGAAGCATACATTATTATGTGATCCAAAATATTTACACATTTACTAACGGATATATATGTCAGACATTGCCATCTTGTTCTATATGAAAGACATGTTTGATACATGGTTTTAGGATTGTAAATAAATCAAACGAACATGAACAAAGGTTTGCTTATGTTCGTTTGTTTAAGTTTAGCGGAACAAATACAAACAACTAAACGAACGGATTTTTTTTATTTATGTTCGCTTGTTTAAGTTTAATTGCCAAAAAAAACGAACACAAATGGTAAACGAATTAAATTGGTTCATGTTTGTTTGTTTAATTATAGGGTTAATATTGAAAAAACCCCATAAACTTTCCTTAGTTTTGTGATTAAGTCCCTAAACTTTTTTTTTTATTGCTTAAGTCCCTTAAGTATTTTTGTCTTATTCAAAAAACTTATTATCTTTACATGTTTTAGCGATTAAGTCCCTAAACTTTTTGTTTTATTGGTTGTGTTTTATCTACTCATCCGGTACGCGATCAAAAATATATACTTTTGAATAATACAAAAATGGCTTAGGGACTTAAACAATCGGAAAAAGAATTTAGTGACTTAATCGTGAAAATGAGAAAAGTTTATATGGTTTTTTTAATATTAACCCTTAATTATACAGTAAACAAACACAAAATATCTAATTTTTATTAAAATGAAATAGCATATTATTTGTTATTTTTATTTTAATACCTACATTACATATATATTAACATATTTATATTAATATATCATTTAAAAAAAGTACGTTTTCAAAACATGTATTTTATATATATTTTTTTTCATTTTTTCAAAGATATGTTTAAATATCATACATTTCTTAAATGAACGTAAACAAAAACATTATCGAACATTTACGAACGTAAACAAACAAACGTGACATTTCGTGTTTGTTCATTTAATTAATTAAGTAGAGAATATTGTTCATCTTCATTCATTTAATAAATAAATGATTACAAACGATTTTTCTGTTAAACAATTCACAAACATTTTATTAAACTTTCAGTTCATTTACCTTCTTAATGAGTTCTAAAAGTTTTTTGAGTTCAAAATTTTCCATTTTAAGAATTTTAAAAGACGTGGAAAATTTAAATATTGTCTGGATTATAAGTTTTTGTTTTGAACGGAATAAGTTAATTGGATTAACTTTTTATGATTTTAATACTTTTACTTTTAACATGGAAGTTACGTTTAGAAAAACGTTAAGGAGGTGTTTGGTTTTGATTATTAAGAGTGGTTATTATAGTATTGTGTTAATGTATTTTAAGTGTTTGGATTGCATTGGTTAATAATTGATTATTTGGTGTTTAAGATTAATCCTATCACACTTTTACAAAAGCTAAAAAAATATAATTTATTTGCTTAATAATTGACTATTTAGTAATTTTACAAGCTAAAATGCAAATCCAAACACTTTAATAAACTGATTATTTAATAACTGTGATAACAAACAACATAATCTAAACCGATTCAGTAGCGTTTTTTGTTACACATATCATCTAATTATTAGTTTTTAAAACGTTGCAGCGGTTATTCAAACCTAAATCTAAGCATCTCATTAACTCTAAAAACTAACTGTAAATTCTTAAGTTTTGTGTTTTTTAAAATATTAAAGATATATGATTTAATAAACTAAAAATTTTAGTTTTATTTTATAAAATAAGTTAATTGGGTTTAAAAAAAATTAATTTTAACTTTTAATAGTGAAGTTAGGTTTAGAGAAATATTCAAATTTTAAAACTAACCGTAAATATTTATTGCGTTTACTTAACGAAAACTAGTCATTTTTCAATTTCAGTTTTCAAGTTACGGTTAGTTTTCAAATTTGAATATTTCTCTAAACCTAACTTCAATATTAAAAGTTAAAATTAAAAAAAATTTTAAACCCAATTAACTTATTTTATAAAATAAAACTAAAACTTTTAGTTTATTAAATCATATATCTTTAATATTTTAAAAAACACAAAACTTTTAAGGATGCGTTTAGTTTATGAAAATTTTTAAAATTTCCATCTCACTTTTCAATGAAAATGAAAATTTGTTTACTTAACAACAATTTCATAAATTTTCATATCACTTTTTTAAATACCACTTTTCATATTCTCTCTCTTACTTTTCTATCACCTATCCTATTTTTCTCATTTTATAATCACTTATCTTATTTTTCTTAAAACTAAAATTTCATCATCTAAACAAGTTTTCACTTTTCATAAAAACTCTTGTTTTTCTTAAAACTAAAATTTCATGAATTTCGCCACGTGATTGATGATATTTAATTGATGCTGTATTGCTTAAATTTATATAAAATATAAATAAATATACAATAATTCATATTCATTTGATGTTTCCATATCCGTAATATATATATATTACAAAAATGTTCACAATGTTCACAACGAATAAAGTGTTCACAAAAGATTTTTAGTCTATATATATATGTATATGTATATATATATATATATATATATATATATATATGTATATGTATATATATATATATATATATATATATATATATATATATATATATATATATATATATATATATATATATATATATATATATATATATATATAGGGGGAGGTTCCATTGAGAACTTTTGTGCATCGAGGCACAAAAGAACCTCCACTGGCCATTGGATGAAAAAAATATGTGGGTTAGATCAAATGACAAAAGGGTAATTAAATAGAAAGTATTATGCATCAAGTGCACATAACGAAATTCGTGGAGGGGTAAAACAGGAATTATGCAATCCTTATTTAATTATTACACTTCCAAAATTAACAAAAATAATACAAATTCAAAATACATCAAAATACATGCATATCGTTCATCTCTTCATGCATATCGTTCATCTCTTCCAAAAATAAATCATGCATATCGTTCATCTCTTCCAAAATCAAAATACATCATAATACAAATATGAATCGTTCATACAAACATAAATCATGCATATTGTTCATCTCTTCCAAAATCAAGAGGGGGCTAAGAGAGAGAGAGAGATAGAGAGAAAGAGGGAGTGATTTTAGGAAAGAAGTTAATGGTGATTTTCATACCAAATTTAGCTATTAATTATCTTAAAAACATTTGAATTCAAAAATAATTTTCATACATTTAATATCCCCTAAATGCCCTTTGTGCACCCTTGGTAGATAGTTCGATGCACAAAAGTTCTCAATGGTGCCTCGATGCACAAAAGTTCTCAATCGAACCACAATCTATATATATATATATATATATATATATATATATATATATATATATGTATATGTATGTATATGTATATATAATCAGGTTTATCAGCGTACCTATAAGATTCCAGTGTACCCAGCGTACTTTAATGAGAATGATCATTCACATATATTTTTTTGGAATAGACATGTATAAGACAACATTATAAGACTTTTTTTTTTCAAAAAGAACACCATAAATCTTGTGAATTGTAAAAAAAGATCATGTGAATGATCATTCACACCATTCACATGGTGTGGAATGATCATTCAGATGGATGACCATTCACATAAATATGCATTGAGCATTCACATAATTTTTAAGGACACAGAAAATGTGAATGTATGTGAAATTCATATATCATGCGTATAACATTAAATTGAACATGGTTATGAGAAAAAAAATTTAAAAAAAGTTTTTTAAGGTTGGTACCTTCGGGTGCACTTGATTTCGAGAGATACTTTTTTGAACATGACTTTATATATATATATATATATATATATATATATATATATATATATATATATATATATATATATATATATATATATATATATATATATATATATATATATATATATATATATAGAGATTTGGGTTCAAATGAGTACCACTAGTTTTGCGGAGTATCGGAGGTACCTCGCTTAAAATTATTTTTTTCGAAATTTTTTTTCATAATCATGTTTAAATTAATAATATAAGACTACTTGCAAAAAATCACACATAAACACACACTATAACTATGTGAAACGTGCAAGTTCACATGCACTGCACTGTTGTGAACGTATGTTCACAGCTAAGCATGTTCACATGAATTTTTCCACGTTCACATGACTTTTAAGAGGTTACGAAGTGTGAATGCGTGTAATTCTTTTACAAATATGCTTATACTATTTGTATCTAAATGAATATGAAAAAAATTTTAAAAAAAAAACTTTTTTTCGAAGCATGTTCACATCTTAAACCCGTGTGTTCACAGGTACTCACGGTACTCTGCATTTTTTAGGTACTCACACGAACCATATTCTATATATATATATATAAATAAGCACCACGTGTTGTTGGCACTAAACACTAAAAATATGTTGCTCGTGTTTTCTCTTAATCGTCCTTTTTTTGATATATTTGTTTTTCTCTTTTTCGATATATAATTATATATATTGAATGTGGTATAGAATTATGTAAAGCTGCTTTCTTCTTTGTTAAATTATATCATTTTTTAACTTTCGTTTTTACTGCTGAGTCTTTTATTTATTTATTACTTTTATAATTTTATATTGCAAAACGAGAAATAAGATATAGATTACTGTCATGCTTTGGTAATGTTATGATTATTATAATGTAAAAATAGATTGAAATTTTGCTTGATAAATAATAATCTAATAAGTAATCACAGGTTTAAAAGACTATTCACTTATATAGGTAATACTTAAAATTTAAATGAGGGTTATTGGAAAAACCTCATCAATTTTGTCATTTTCGTAAATAATTTCTTAAAAAAAATTTATTGTTTTTTAAGTCCCTAAACTATATTTGCCTTATTCAAAATTATATATTTGACCTGTATGATTGATTACTAAACAAGTAATTTTAGTTTTTTCCCTTAATCAATATTCAACAAATCTCATCATCTTTTCATATTTTAACGATTAAGTCCTTAACGTTTTATTTTATCAGTTGTATTTTACCGGCAAATCCGGTCGCCGGTCAAACTTTTGAATAAGACAAACATAGTTTAGTGACTTAAACAATTAAAAAAAGTTTAGGGACTTGATTGAAAAAATAAGAAAATTTGATTGAATTTTTAAAACATTAACTCTTTAATCAAAGATTAAATATGTTTATTTGGACTAATTGTCAAAATAATATATATATACATATATATACATATATATATATATATATATATATATATATATATATATATATATATATATATATATATATATATATATATATATATATATAGAATATGGTTCGAGAGAGTACCACCCAAATGCAGCGCACCAGAAGGTACCACCTTTAAAAAAACTTTTTTAAATTTTTTTTTTCATAAACATGTTTTAATTAACATTATGAAGATCGTATGTAAATTTCACATACATTCACATCTCCTAGCTCCTAAAAAATGATGTGAACACACACTTACATAATTTTGAAGACATGTGAACATGCATTTATGTGATGTGTGTTTTCATGCACTTAAAGTGTTCGGATTTGCGTCAAATTCACATATGATCTGTGTAATGTTAATTAGAACATGTTCATGAAAAAAAATTTCAAAAATATTACTTTTAAGGGTGGTACCTTCTGGTGCGCTGCATTAGAGGTGGTACTCACTTGAACCTAAATCTATATATATATATATATATATATATATATATATTTACCATTAATAACATTCTATGAAATATATCTTTATTGATTAGTACAGTTAGGAATATACTTTTAATTATTTTATTGATACTAACAATATTTTGTTCCCATTAATAATAACATAGTTTTGCTTTTTTTACCGATAAAGATAAAATTTTGCTAATTTTTAGCAAAAACGAAGAAAATTATTATTATTAATAACTCTCTTAATGTGCGATTGTTGATAAGAAAACCCATAAAAGGATAGATTTAAGACTTAACAAAGATTGAATAGTTAAACCAACTTTATACAATTTATTTTTGTTTAATCATCTAGAAAATAAATACACTTAAAAAGTATTCATCAGTTTTCTTTTTCGTTAATTAATTTGATTTTTTGGTTCGGTTTAACTAATGTCTAATACAAAAATTATATTGTTTTAATTGTTTTTTTAGGGTTTAGTATGAAAAAAACAAACATGTTGTCACATTATTTTTAAGTTTTCGTCCCTGTATGTTATATTTTTTCATAAAATCCTTAAGTTGATTTTTTATTTTTGTTTTAGTGAAATCTGGACATAAAAACCCGGCTATAATTAGTAAACCGGGTTTTTAAAAACCGAAAAACCGGTTTCTATTGTCCAAATTTCACTAAACCAAAAGGAAAAAATTAACTTGAGGACTTTTATGAAAAAAATATAATATCGAGGGACGAAAACGTAAAAAACATAAAAATATGTTGGTTTTTTTTAATAATAAACCATTATTTTTAAGTTTTATGGGTAGTGCCTTTAATTAAGTGAATAATTTTTTTATTAAGGGTGTATTTGTTTGGTGGGTTTTGAAGGTATAAAATGAATTTGAGTTTCATAAATGTTGTTTGTTTAAGATATGATATCAAATATGTGGAAATGATTACCAAAAACTCAAATCCATCGACACTGAGTTTCCTTATTTATCATATTTTTTCTCTTATTTCTTTGAAATCCAATCGTATCCTAACTGTTTCAAAGGGAACTCTAATGAGACAACAACATGTTTAACTAAACGTTATAACTTTATATTCCATTGTCTCTTTGCATCTTTTATGTTAGATGTGATGCCATGTTGGTTTTCTAGTTATCTTGGAATGAATCCTACAAAATAACTATATTTATTTTTCTTTTTTAGCTCTTTAATTAATTAATTAACACCAATTATTTTTGTGTTAATCATGTACTTTATACTAGTTTATTACCCGCGTATTACGCGGATATTTTTAGTATATTTAAAATATAATAAATAAAAAGATAAAGATATAAATATTATTTTTTTAAACAAAAGTATATAAGCTGATATTGTTATTTATTATGATCTATTAATTTTGTATATTTCTAAATATATATGAAGAGTAATTATTTTCTTAATCTTATAATTAATAAGTTAGTAGATTATTAGATTTTGTTTGATTTGATTTGATTTGAATTTAAAAGTGGATTATATTAGATTTGGATAGATTTAATTAATAAGTTAGTAGAGTATTAGATTTTGTTTGATTTGATTTGATTTGAATTTAAAAGTGGATTATATTAGATTTTGATAGATTTGATTTAAATTTCTTTATTCTTTTTAAAATCTATAACTGTCACGTGTCAATTCACGATGACGGCACGTGGTTTCACCAGAAATGAGTATAGTTACTCTTTTAATAGTATAGATAGATTCTTGCAGCCATGAGCCACATGACGGTATGATAACAATAAACTAATATATGAAATTGTAACATCCCATTTTTGAGATAATTGCGTGGAATTATTTTAGTGGATAATTAAATAATTATATTTGTGTTGGACCAATGAGATCCCGAGTAGTCGATTGATACGTGTCGGGTTTGTGGGTTACGTGTCTCCGGGTTATAATATTAGTGGATTAATTACATATTTGGGTTCGTGGAGTTAAATGGGTTAAAAGGATATTAATTGTGAAAATGTGATATCGGGTCCGGGTTTAATGGGTTCGGAACCGGATAAGAGATAGAGACGTATAAGTGCAGCCTTCCCTTCTCTTCCCTTATCCATTTTGAGATATTTCTAAAAAGAGTGTGTGTGTGTGCTTTGTGTGGGAGCTCCAGCTGAAGGAATTTGATTTCCAGCTTTGGATCTTGTTGAGGAACTTTGATCATCTTCATCTTGTTGAGTTCTTGAGGTGCTCAAGGTAAGAATCTATGATTTTGGTAGCTAAAATCTTGAGTTGTGTATGTGATATGTTGATGGAATTGATTTCTGGAAGTATGTGGGTTAGTTATGTATGAATTATGTGTATTTTGTTGCTGGAAATCGAGTATTGGGGTTGAAAGTCCCCTGGTTCGGCTATGGAGTTCGAAGGGCAAAGATGTTGTTGTCTGGCAAAAGCGCGGCGCGCAAATTGCAAAAGTGCGGCGCGTTTTCTGATCTGCAGAAAATTTCAATAGGGTCAATAAAAGAGAGTTTTGAGTCGTTATTTGGTCGAGTCCCTTCGAGATATTATTGAATTGAGTTATTTGGGATATTGGGTCTCAATAGGAGTTCCGAAAAAGGGTTTCGGGGATCGATTGTCCGTTCGGGGATATGTTTCGGGATTAGTTTAATTGCGATAATTATGTTGGATTGAGTTATGTTTGATTAAATTGCGTGGCTATCGAGCTCGTGTTAATATGTGAGACCCGTGATGTGTATAGGTTCTAACCGATCGCGTGCCGAGCCGCATTGAGAGTTCCTAGTTTTCAAGTTGGAATCGGCTAATCGGTGAGTACCCGAGTTCTTTTCTAAACCCCGGGATCGTTTTTGCGAGTCATAGCTGTGTAGCTGTTAGTGTATGTGTATATTGTGCAATGTGTGTGAGACAGGGACGCGGGAGCCAGGTATGATTCTATCTACCACATACGTGCTATGCGTATTTGAGTTGCAGGTGTCCGCGATATGTGATCGTGCAGGCTGACTGTCCCTAACCAGTCATGAGATATGAGACTGTATATACAGTAGTGATATTGTCAGGTCGCTCCTGTGCCTATTGTGAGCTAACCGCTGCTGTGTGCGGCCTGTTAGCTGGGGAACGGCGTCCCCTTTTGAGCAGAGATATGTGTTGTGCATCGAGTTGCACCTATGTGTTGAGATATTATTGTGTTGTGCATCGAGTTGTACATATGTGTTGACATATTACTGTGTTGTGCATGTTATATGTGTTATCGTGCAGAGTCTAACCCTCGAGTACTCACGAGCTTCCGAGCTTACGTATTCGAGTCTACCATGTTCAGGGTATCAGGAAAGAGATTGGTAGCCGGGTTTGCTGAACAGGGAATTGCGGATAATCGAGGACGGTGTATCTGCCTTGCTAGGGATTATGTTAGTGTTGGCTGTGTTAGCATCTTTTGGGGATATTGTAATCTAGTGGATTATGTGTTAATGACAATTATGTGAAAGTTTAAATTATCAGTGATTTCGAGTTATCCTATGACATGTGTTTAATGGAGTATTGAGATGTTGCCACTTGTGTATTGTATTGACGTGGTATTTTTGAGCTCGGGGAGGGTGTTACAAAAATAATAATATATTTGTTTCAATATGATATTTTTACCGGTGGTAACAAACTTTAAAACAACTAAAAATTATTTTCCATCATATTTTTTTAGAAAAAGTAACATTATGAATTCATACATCACTTCATTCGTACCTCTCGAATAGTATCAACTAGGTTGTTTAACACGCACGTTGCAACGAGATCATAAAATGAACTCTTTGAAAATTTATTTCTATTGGTTTAAAAGTATATAAAATTGTATGTATAAAAACTTATTTCAATTGTTGCTGACCTTGCTTACTTTATAAATGGTGCTCACATGATCTCATCCCTATGTGTGTGTGTATCCCGATGATTAACTTTGTTTGTCGGTTTTAATATTTACTTTATTTATAGGTTTTGATTATAATATTCATTGTTTATTTTGATATTAACTTTATTTGTTGGTTTTGAATTTTAACTTCATTTATTTGCTCAAATATTAATTTGTTTATTGGTTTTGATATCAATTTCTATATTGATCTGTGTGGTAAATTAAAAAATTGGTTTTAACCAGTTCGATATCGATATTGAACTGGTACCGAAATTCTATAATCAGTTCAGTAACCAGTACTAATATTATGTGGTACTTATTTGAACTCAAATCTGATATGTGTGTGTGTATGTTTCCATAACAATATGTAACATAATTATAATAAATTTAAGTTTATTAGATTTTATATAATTAATTATTTATTAGATTAGAATATCATACATATGATTTTATTTTATATGAATTGAAATTAAATATCGTTAAAGACAAAGAGAGATACTGACACGTGACAAATTAAAAAAGATTTTTACGTTACAGGTTTAGTTACCTTTATTTATTGTTATTTATAGGTTATAGATTGGCATAATTAAAAACATAAATGGATGGCTATATTTCAAACAAAAAAGTTAAATTATCTTTCACAATAACATTAAAGTAAATACTGAGGGACATGTGTCTACAAATGTTTGTTTTAATTATACTTGAAAAGTGAAAACACATATGATCAAAGTATATGACATTTAAATTCTTAAATGTCGATCTTTTATATGTATAATGATAATGAAGAGATTTTAATCGATCCAAATAATTCAAGCATGCAAATTTGATAAAACTTAATGAAAGCTTTCATAAAAAAATAAAAAAAAAATTCAAATTAAATAACTATTTTGATTTCTCTTTTTAATTAAGAAAAAATTACCTAAGAAAAGGCAGGACACGATCTCATGTGTTGCTCGTGCCAACCGCAACAAAAATGAGTTGCTCGTGCCTTCAATTCCCACTTTTTTTCTTTGACCACAAACATACATACATAATCCAAATTCCATATTAATACAATTTACTTTGATTTAAAAGTATTTCGAAACCTCTAATGAAATTTGGAATAATAAGAATTTTAATCTAAAACATTAGAGTGTTTGGTAATTAAATTTTTAATTCATTTTTTTTCTAATCAAAATGTATATTAATTCTTATTCTTTCGATTTCCATCCTGTGTGAGTCAGACGTGATCTAGTACTAGAAACATCTATTGAAACTACATTTAATAACTACAAGTTTGATTTGAGTCAAAGTTAAAAAATTTAGATGCCTTGGAGAGAGTGGTATATTGTGGCCGATGGCTCGACGACTCCGCCACATAGGAGCACCCAGGTAGGAACACCGCCATAACCCCAGCGGTCCCGCCGAATTCAAGCCCCAACGGGGTGGGGTGTACTCACCGCTCGGCTTGTTCTTTCTCTCTCTAAAATTATATGGGTAATGTATATTGGGATAAAAAGATTAGAATGATGAGTATTTCCAAAATATTAGGATGAAAATAATGAACAGAGAAACGTTTTTAATAAAATGACCAAATAGCAACGGATTCAATCAGCGACAGACTCAGTGACTGACGTTTGACTGATCAACAACAAAATATCGGCGAATATAAAATGACCAAATAGATTTCAGCAACGACTTTGCGACATACGCTTAGCGATGGAACAACTACGGATTACCGACATATATCCATCTCAAATCTGTCGCTAATCCGTCGTTGTTAAATTTCTGTCACTAATCTGTCGCTGTTTTCAATCAGCGACACGGTTTTTCTGACAAATCTACCCGTCGCAAATTGTTATCAGCGATGGATTTGCTACGAATACATCCGTCGTTGATACTCCAGTTTTAGTAGTGTAAGAAAAATAGATAAATAATTAGAAGGTTTAAGAAATGAACCAATTATTAAAATAAATATGGAATAATGAATTGAAAACGCTGTTTGAGTAAATTGGCAGAAGACAAAATTAAAAAGAAAAGCATATATAACAGTAAAGTGTAAACACATACTCCATATATATATATATATATATATGCATTTTCTAGATATTTTTTCAGAAATTTTGTTTTCAGTGGATCTCTTTACGTACAAACGATTCCACTTAAAAATTTTCTGGCCTACTATCTTCCTTAGTTTCAAGCTCCTTAACCAATTCAAGTCTCGGTCTATGGATTCAAATGATCAGGTCAGTAAATCATAATTTAGTTAATCCTTGCCAAAGTTTACGTACGATTAGTATTCAAAGGCACAAGTTTAATCAGTTGAATATATATATATATGGATTTCTATCCAGATTGAGGCCGATCAGCCGAGCACGCTGAAACACCTAGGGTTTTTGAAGGAAATTGCTGTGAAACTTCTGCTACTAGTGTCGAATGTGTATGATTTAGCAAAAGAAAACTCCGGCGTCCTCAAAACGAAAGTTATTTCTGCGGAAAACGCTGTCGTCTCCGCCGTAGGGCCGGTGTACCAGAAACTCAAGGACGTGCCTGAACAGATTATCGTGTTTGTTGATGACAAGGTACGACCGTACGAGTATGTATGTGTGTGTGTATATATATAGACACACATTCTCTCTCTCTCTCTCTCCTCGAATTTAATCATTAATTATACGAATTAACTTGCAATCTAAGAGGGTGTTTGGTTTTGCGTTATTAACCAGATTATCAGTTTGTTACGTTACAATAACGCAAATAATTAGTTTAAAGTGTTTGGATTGCATACGTTAATAAGTGATTATTTGCGTTTAGCGTTAATCTTACCACACTTTTTCATAAGCTAAAAATTGTAGCTTATTTGCTTCATAAGTGATTATTTGATCATTTTACAAGTAAAAACGCAAATCCAAACACTTTAAAAACTGATTATTTGATAATTATGATAGCAAACAGCAGAAGCTAAACCAAACACTACATTTCCTGCAGCACTTTTTGTTACAGCTATTATCTGATTATTAGTTTCCAAAACGCTACAGCACTTTTTCAAACGCAAATCCAAACACCCTCTAAATATGTTCTCTAAAATCAATCAGCCATCAGAATCGAAGAAGAATGAACAAATCAATCATTATCTTTTGGTTTTTTTTATTTTTTCATAGCCTTCAATATTTCTTAAATCAGATCAGTCCACCGGTGCTCCGTCTGGAAACGGAGGATGTTCCATGCCGTATATAACTATTTCTAACGGAGCATAATTTCAAAATTCAACTGAGTGCTAAAATATAACGTACGTATATATTTCCTTTTCAGTTTATTTCTTTATTTAGTAACAATTTAAAGAATATAACGTACGTATAAATGTGTAATAACTAAATGGTATTATAAACATAGAATATTCTATATAAAACAAATTTAAAGAATACAATATTAATCTGTATACATGATGTTTGGATTTGAATTTGAAAAAGTGCTGCAACATTTTGAAAACTAATAATCAAATAATAAGGGTAACAAAAAGTGCTGGCGGAAGTTTAGTGTTTGGTTCTGCTATTGTTATCCCTATTATCAAATAAACAATTTTTAAAGTGTTTGAAAATGCGTATTAACTTGTAAAATAACTAAATAATCACTTATTAAGCAAATAAGTTACATTATTTAACTTTTGAAAAAGTGTGACGAGATTAATTCTAAACCCAAAAAATCACTTATTTATGAATACTAGTCAAACACTTTAAACTAATTATTTACGTTATTGTAACGTAATAATCTTCATCATAACGCAAACTAAACATCCTTGATCCTCCCAAATAAAGATGGCAAAAGCTCGTGATCACAAGAATTTCATACACCAATGGGGTTTAACCCATTTGGTAACAGGGGTGATATGTAATTGAAAGGTCACGGGTCCGACTCCCGTCGGAGGCAAGTTGAAATTTAGGTGGAGTAAGTATGATTGGGTCAAAGTAGTAGTTTAGAAGTAGGAGTAGTATAGTTTTTGTCGTTAAAAAGGAATTTCCATACGCTATTATATACATAACATTTAATGCTATAACTAACTAATCATAGAAATTACTTGATCAACTCAATGATTATTAGATTGGTAAGTGACTAAAATAATCAATTTGTCAAGATTTGTGGACTTGCTCATATTAAAAACAATAATTATATTAAAAAAATGCATTTGTAAAAGACCTTTGAGTTGCAAACTTGCAATATATATATAAAGTCGCATGACGCACATATTTGAATTTGATTATGATTTAGTTTAACAATAAAAAAGTAGAATATAAAAGTAATAAAAATCGTCAATACATGGTTTGATTTCACAAGTTGTGTGTTAAACAGGCTATGGGGTTTGATTTAGGGATAATTATATATAAGATGACATACTTAGGGTTTAATTTAATAACGAATTAAATTTGATGCTATAGTGACATACTATCAAAAAGATTATTAAAAATGATAAGTAAAAAGCATCACAATTGTCACTTAAAACATGAATAACAAGAAGTTATTCTTTCTATAGCCTTACATAAAGCACATTACCTTTATATTTTGATGAAATTAATTAGTTCGTCATCCGAAATAGAAATCAATTCTAAACGTGTTGTCTTTTTATACCTTTATCTTTTGATTTACTCAATATGGAAATTAAAAATGGCCGGTGAAACTCTAAAAGCAGTAAACTAGTAATCGAATGATCTCCATTTGCTATATTTCAACTTCCAAGAGACGGGAATAACTATTCTAGCTAAGGATGAGCTCGGTTCTAATACCGGTTAGAACCCGAACCGAATCCAAAAAAAAAAATGAAACTAAAAAAGCCTCAAACTCAGGATCGAGAACTGGACTGGAAGGTACAAGTTTGGTCCAAATTTTTTCTGACTTTCATAAATAAAAATACAAAATTGGACTAAACCAAAAAGAACCTGATGAAACCGAAAACCGATTTAAAGAAAACTATATAGGAATCGAGAGTTGGCCAAAAATTAAGTAAATTAGTCCAATTCAGAACCGGTTCAGTTTGGGCGAAATGAATTATTTGTTCATCCCTAGTTCCAGTTCGACCTTCAAATAACTAAAGTGATTTGGTTCAACCATTTTAATGGTGTAGATCGATTTTTTTTGTTTTAATGACATAAATAATCATGGCCGCTCATGACTTTAAACCCTAATTGTGGTGGCCAAACTGGCATCGACTTTTTTATTTAAACGACAAAAGGTTTACTAGAAGAGAGCTACAATATGACCATCACCCCCAACTTGGAAAACTCGAGGAAATATAATAATATAAAAAGACTAGCAAGAAGCTAGCAAAAATACAGAAAAGAAATTAGAAGCAAAACAAAGGACAAATACACCACGATTCCCAAATTAAAAACTTAAAATTTCCTTTAAAATTCAGCCAAGAAAAAACGTTAACTTGTACTTCATCTTTGATTATTGATGTCGTTGTTTTTTTGTCATTAAAAATCAACTCATTCCGAGCTTTCCAGATGACTTGGTTTGTTGTATTTATATTTCATTAAACCATTCTAGTCAATATTTGTATCTATGAAAATGGGAGCAAGCACAAAAAAAAAAAAAAAAAAAAAAAAGGCTATAAGAGGAACATCTATCTACGTGCATGAAGTGTGAGTAAGATATATAACAGTTCTCTAACGGAGTAACCATATAATATTTAAAAGTTTTGATTAGAAACATCTTATGGTATACTATATAATGACGAAAGAATGAAATAAACAATACAGTATGAATCATTATTATTGTCATGTTTGGTTGATATGTTTGGATGAAATAAGTCGTTATTTTTAGTTGTTTGTTAGATAAAAAATGCTAGTAGGAATTGAATGAATATAATAATAATAATAATAATAATAATAATACCAATTCAACAAAAAGAATATACAACTTATAATTTTAAACATAACTTTATGGGTTATTGTCAAAAGAACCATTCAAACTTTTATTTTTTCGATTTACCATTCAATTTTTTAATTATACAAAGCACTAACTTTTTTATTTTTATTGGTTTGATCATTTTAACCATTATCACAGGTAAACTGGTGACGTAATAATCACGTAACATTTTTTATTATCGAAATAACCATTATACTTTCACAATTTTCTCGATTTGACCATCACCTTCTTGAAACAAAAAATTAATAAAATCACGCAAGAACTAAAATTGATGCTTCACGAAAACATTCAAAACTCAAGCAAAAAACAAGAAAAATAAAACAAAATCAAATCAAATTGATTTCAATTGATGAAATTGAAGAATCAAACACTGAATCAAATATTAATCGATAAGGTTTTTTTTATCTAAAACTCTAATAAGTTAACATAATTATGAACAAATTTGATGAACACTGAATCATAAACGCATTGATATCCTAAATCAAAACCGTAAAAAAACCTCATAAATCATGAACATATCGATCTTATAAATAATATTCAAAACAACCCTATAGAATGGTGAGCCTTCAATCCTTTTAATCAAGATCCTAAACCCATCCAATATCCTATAAAGTATTTGTATTATCATTATTGCCACGTTGTGATGCTATAAATTGTTTTATGAATTCTCCTTTCAAGAAGCTTTTCCTTTTAAAACAAATTTCATATATAATTTTGGACAGAAGCACTTCTATATTTTGATGTGGATGAAGACACAGACTGACCTGCATTTTTCTTGCAACAGTTTGACAAGTATGCTCCAGCTCTTGCGAAGAGCCTTGTTGCCAAGGTCCAGTCCCTGGTCGACAAAACCATACCTTTAGTTCAGAAACTTGTTGCCACAGCCCACTCTATCATTACACCGCTTATCACCACCGCCATCTCTCTCCTCCAAAAAGTCCTTGATACCACCCTCTCTCTCCTCCGAAAAGCCCTCAGCACCCTCAAATCTGCACCCCTTGTCAACAGATCACTAACTCTCCTTCAAAAAAGTCTTGGCACCACCCAGTCACTCATCAAGTCTGCACCACTTGTTGGTGCCGCCCAAACCCTCCTACAAAACAGTCTCAATGCCACAAAGTCCATGGTCCAGGACTTACCCCTTACGGATACAGTCCAATCCATCCTCCAAAAGGGACCCGGCTTGGCCCTAGACACAACCAAGTCGGTTGTTGGAGGTATCCCATTTGTGGGCAGTATGGCACAATCTCTTATCACTGATCCAACTGCCATGGCCAACCAAGCCCTAGACAAGACCAAGTCGGTTGTTGGAGGTATCCCATTTGTGGGCAATATGGCACAATCTCTGATCACTGATCCAACTGACTTAGCCAATCAAATGCTTGATACCACAACTTCTTTGGTCAAGGAGAACCCTGTACTTGAAACGGTTAGCTCAGTGGCCGAGAACATTGCAAAGGAAGCTCAAGCCGCTGGTACAAAAGCAGCGTTGCAATCTGCTTACTTGTCATTCAAGCTAGTGGCCATTCCAGTAATAGCTCAATTCTGGTATAAAGCCAACACATACCCGCTCTTCCATGCATTGGCAAAAGTGATGTTGCCAGTGGTCGAGTCCTTGTCTGAGTGGTACAATAAGGTGGTGAAATACATGGATGGAAAGGGTTATAGCCTATTCGGTTATTTGCCATCACTTCCAATCGATGAGATGGAGGCTGCATACAAGTTGGTGAAGGCCACGATGGATGGTTTATCAGCTGTTGGGAATCTAGTCGGGATGAACAACAACAATAACTAGGTGAATGTTAAATAATATTATATATATATATTCCGAGACTGGTGAATCTGAACTTTCTTTCTACTCTCCTGTCCTAACAGTAATCCATCTATAACTATGTTGGCATGTGGATACCGAGATTCAATGATGCTAACAAGTACTCGCATGTGTGTTTGTGTGTAATATACAAGTCTAAAATCAAATTAATAGAACGATAGAAACTATCATCGTACATGCAAAGCTGCATGCAACAGGTATATAAAGTAATCCTATGCCTAAGATTAAGGGGGCATTTAGCACGTAGAATGGAATGAAACTGAATCATTAAGTCTATAAGCTATTTTAACCAAAGGTTTATATAGAAATGAAGGAAAAACTATTAAAAATTTAAAACTCTATTCTCTTTTCATGTTTTTTATTCTCTCCATGTTGATAAGAAAATGACTCAAATGAGACAAATGAATTTTATACTAAACTTTATTCTCTACTCGCTCTCATTGAGAATAAAAGCTCTTGTCTCATTACAAAAAAATCTTATTAAGCTCATGTGATTTCATTCCACCACACCAAACGCCCCCTAAATGTTATGGTTTAAATATTTTTACAGGGAGTGTCTATAACAGTTTAAAAAACCTATATATGAAAGGTAATCCTATGCCTAAGATTAAATGTTATTGTTTAACCAATCCTGTATTCCTCATTACTAACAATCTGTCAAAGCCACACATCAAAGCAGATGACATGGGGTTGACTGCAGATGCATGCAGTGGATTATTTCTTTTCAGAAACACTTGATATATAGGTTTTTTATTTCATATGACACATAAAACATTACATTTACCGAGTTTGGCACAGATTCAAACAGTCTTGATACAACTGGAAAAAAAAAAACAACAAAGACGGGGAGGAATTAAGGAAATTGTTCATTCAAAATACCATAAGAAACTTCCTTAGCATAAAGACTTGACACTTCATAAATCTCCCTGGGCTGCAATTTCTGGAACCTGGACATCAGCTCGGTAGACATGTGCTTCCAAATGCTGCAAGCATCACCTCTACATCAAATGTTATATAAGCAATTCACAGAGCCAGTCTCAGTACAATGTCTAAATACTCTCATTACAGCAATAAATAAGCAATGAGCCAAAACTAATATTATCAAGGATTCATTATAACAAGATATGTAGTTTTCAGATTTGTAAATAAGGAAAAGGAAATGTTCCAATCAACATGGAACATATCATGAAAAAGGGAATGTCGCTATAAATACATTAAAATCAAATAAACCAGCTTTGTACTAATGGCTTTTCAACTCTTGATCACACATACAATCCTCATATGGTTACAGTAGTTACAATAATTATTGACAACTACAGTGAACCAAAAACAAAAGGAGCAGTCACTTTGAAAATTGAAATGCACACTAGCTATTCCATCTATTCATCTAGGTCATAACAGTATCTTCCCTCTTCTCTCCTACTTTTTTAATAAACTTGAATTGGACTTTAGATACAATCTTTTTCTTCTACACATGTTCTATATCATTGACTTTAATCAAGTATTACACAGCTTACTCAATCAGATAATTAAAAGAGTTGTGCCTGAGTACAAAACTTCGTAATCAAAAGTGGTCTTGATTAATAAGATATCACAATGCCTAAGCAACAATAATAAAGCTTCAATATAGCAAAAACAGAAAAAAGTTGCAACTTATAGTTAAATCAGATAGCACCATGGAACTTACAATTTACTTGGACGAAGAGGATGACTCGGGTTGGTGGTCTTGAAGAAGATCATCATAAGGGTCCCTACGACCTTCAACCTGGCTAATCTGAGCATCCCAGAAGATCTGGGCATTGTGGCGATCAAATGTCCAGAAACCATAAGGACGAATGGGATAACTCCACATCTCCTTTGTCTTGGCACAACGTTCCTTCATATGATATGTATGCTCCCTGAATTTGCGATCTCTTTCAGCCGGATCCTCCATCATCCTCAGGATTAAATTCTCAGCAAACTCCATTATGAAAGACATTTTTATAGAAACCTGAGTACAAAAGGACAAGTTGAAACTATCTTATTTATCTATGCAACTAGTAAAAGGGGGTGACAATAGCAACCCCAAAATTAAATTGCCGATTGGGACTAGGCTTGATCAGTGTTAAAAAATTTATTATTTTTACAATAACTACAATAAAAATAACATGCTAGCATCCACACATCTCCAACCTGATTTCCATACCACCTTCACTCGCAAAAATCCACAGGCATCATCTCCAACATTTGTGGCTTCCTGATTAGATCTACTTGGTAAATCACTGAAAACACTAACCTAATTTTAAGCTATAATTACTTGATCATATATGTTCTTTTTCCAAATGATTTGATGCATTCTAATCATTAGAAAGTAGTTCTTAATTTAGTAGGAGAACGTACTCAATCCAACAAATTTATTATCGGCCTATCCTATAAAAAGAAACTAACTTATCTATCTATGCATCAGAAATTACTTTCAGTATTATCATCAACATAGAAGCAGATACAACACCCAAAGGTTTAGGTAAGACATCTATCAATAGGTTCAACAAACCTATTCAACATGACATAAGACAAAGATTTAGTACAAAACTATATATAAACACAACAGCTCCAAAAAGGCATCAATTCATGACACATAATAGCAGCACAACACATGTCAATATAAATGAATCAGAACATTTATCCTGGAACCAAACTCATGAATAAAGCAAACACCTTAAAAGAAAGGATATGTTCGAAAGAGACAAAACATCACGAATTTTTTGAAATTCCAACCCCATAAGGAGAGCAACCAAACTACACACAAGAGTACAAGAGCTCAAGTCTCAGAACATAAAATCAAGTTAAAACAAATCACATTCATATAAACGGACATTTCAGAATAAAACAACAGCAAACAATCATGAATCCATCAACAATGAATCAAAACTAAAAGCTTACAATTGCGAATCAGCTCATACACAAAAGCCTACGTTTCAGCAACAAAAATGTAAGGAAACTAAAATTTAAACATTTGATAAGTCAACTAAAATTTAAACGTTTGAAGGGAAAATCTATCAATGCAACAATAGAAGAAAAGTTAGTATAACACCATAGGTTTAACATACTATTCTAATATGACACCCACACACGCAATTAAGTATAATATTTCAAACACAAGATAATAAGCTTCTTAAAGAGGCAAAATCTCAAATTCCATGAACAGTGACCATTAATCAGAAGCTATAAAGTGGCCATATAAACCTCAAGCACACTTCAACAAGCATGTTTTATTCACACTCCAGTAAGGCAGTAATGCAGGCAGACGAGTATTGAATTTAAAATCATCATTGTCTCAGAATAAAGGTCAGCATTAACCACATGCATCGGAAATGAATAGTGGATATGACACAAAAAGTCCAGGAACGAACATGAAACTAAAATTCACTGACACGATAATCATAAATCAATCAAAAATTTGAACCGGAAACACATGTTATGGACTAGATTAAAAAATATAGAATAGATTTCAGCAATATGGAAGACATTACAAAGCCAAAATGCAAACCAACACAGATGAAACTCCTAATTGATGAAAAATAAATACATAAGCGCAAATCTCCAGATCGAAATTTTAAAACGATTAAGAACAAAATATTGAATCAAATACAAAACCCTAGGTGGCTAGGTTTCACAATGAATTCGACACAGAACCTCCTAAATGGATTAGAAACGATATCAACCACAAAAGCTCCAGAAACACTAATCAAAAACATGAATCTCATGAAACGTTAATGAATCGATCAATTGAGTACGTTTTACAGATCATGAAACAATAGATTTCGGCATTTGATACGAAAATATATAGGCCAAACACATGCTAGGGAGCCAAAAGAAAAAGGCTTGAATGGATCGATGAAATCAAACAGAGAACTTGGAGTAGTAATCACCTGGTCCGGCTGCTTGAAAACGAAGAAGAAAAGGAACAACCGCAGCAATGAAGTCGAAAAAGATATACGTCTAAACTCGTTTACTAACAGGAAACTTCATTGAAAAATGTTGATTCTGATTTGGGCTTGAAATGGGTCAACTTGCCTGGGGTTTGGTTCACGGAAAATTGCAAGTGAATCCAACCCTTTTGATTCAGGATAGATAGTTATATTAGGATTGGGCTAACGGCACGAAATAGCACACGTAAAGTTTTTATTTCAGTTACCTGTCAAAGATTTCGTCCAAAATAATATTCTACCATCTGACTTTTTTTTATTAAAACATTGAACTCTAGATAATATTTTCATAATAGCAACCCTTGATGATTGGGTGTGATTGGGTGCTGACTAGATCAGCACCCACGTAAGCTGCCATGTCAGCACCGGAATTACGCAAAATAACAACGTACGCATAAAATAGCAACGAACTGCGTAAAATAACAACGTACTATTATTATTTTTTCTTAAATCTACTTTATTATTATTATTAATTATTATTATTATTACCATAAATATAATTTTTATTTCTTATAATTTTTATTTTTTATTAAAATACTCATCCACCTTCTTCCATTCCCAAATTAAATTTTGAAATTCCTAATTTCAATCTGGTTGTTACCGTCATTTCCACCACCACCATGGGTGTCGCAGCTCACCGCCATGACCATATTTGGCTCCATCGAATCATCCTTCATTGTCTTCACCTCCTAATCTACTGCCTTCGCCTCCTCACCGCTACAACGACATCACTCACCACATTGTCACCTCTACGTCCACCCCCCCCCCCCTCCGGTTCGCCTGTGTTCCACCAGTGGACCACCACACGACTCCCGGCCACCATTCCTGCCGCCTTATCACGTCTTCATATTGTTCGTGATTAAAGGTTTCGCAGGAAAAAAGCTCATCGATCAAAGGTTTCAAGTTCCGTTTTGGGTTGGAAATCTAAATTCGATTTAGGGTTTGCTTTAAAAGTCCAACCCATCATTTCTCTTCCAGAAATCGATTTTTTATTGCAAGTTCAATTTTGTGTTTCAGTTCAGTTCTCAAAGTTTATGTTTCGACTCACCAGCTTCATCATCTAGATTTGATTTCATTGTACATAAATCGATTTAGGGTTCTGAAATCAATATGTATACTGATCGAATATAAGGTAAGGTTTTCATATCTTGTTGATCGAAATTTGTTCTTGAACTTGGTGTGGATCTTGTCGTTTTCTTGGCTAGTGTTTAAATCTCATTGTCTTGAACTGGGAGAATGAAGTAGGGATTTAGAGCAGATTTTTTAGCTTGATTTTGAATCATGAATTGAATTGTTGTTGACAACAATGGTAGATTTAATGAAAATGAATCTTTCAGAATATGAACAAGATGAATACGTTTAAGTGGTGGATGGTGGATTTAGGTAGGGGTCGAACCGGTACCGATACCGATCAGTACCGAATTAATATATTCGGTTCGGTATTCGGTTTTTAAATTAGCTAAAATTCGGTATTCGGTACTCTCGGTTCGGTATTCGGTTTTAAATTAACTAAAATTCGGTATTCGGGACCGAACCGGCACCATATAAAATTATACGGTTCGGTATTCGGTTCTTTCAAAACTAATAATTCGGTTTCGGTATTTTCGGGATCGGTACCGGTTCGGTCCGGTACCGAGCTCACCCCTAGATTTAGGTGTTTATGGGTGGTTCTTGGTGGTGGATCGTGGATCTGGCGGGATACATGGAGGTGATTGGTGGTAAAAGATGAAAAACATTGGAGGAACCAGGAACATTCAAGTAATCTTAGGTGGCGTTTGGTTTGTAGGATTTTAAGAACTCGTTTAGGATTTGCATTTAGAAATCCTTCTATGTCATGTTTGGATAAAAACTAAAAGGAAATGATTTAGCTTCATTTAGGATTTCACATTCCACACTTCTCCTCATTTCACAATACACTCACCCCCCTAATAATTTTAAAATCCTATCATTTTAGAATCCATCATTTTAAAATCATGCAATCCAAACGGCACCTTAGAACATTCAAGTTAAATTAGCTAAAAACATATTTATTATTTTCTTTAATAATATTATTAATAATAATGTGTTAAACTTCAAATAAATTTAAAGTACATTGTTGTTACAAGTATGCTGCTATTTTATAAGATTCAGTCATCATTTGTTGTTGATGTGGCAGCACATGTGGATATTGAGTCAGCATCTAGTCACTAGTGGGTGCTATTATGGAGTAATTAATTAGAGTTTGATGTTTTCTTAGAAAAGGTTTTTGTAGTCTAATGCTATTTTGGGAAAATTTTTGAGTAGAATGCATTAATAAAACATTTGTGTCAAGTTGGTTGCTATTTCAAGCATAAAGCCCTATTAGGATTTTGATAATTTAAGGCGCTGTTTGGTGCACGGAAAAATTTCTGAAGGGGAATTTTGAAATGAAGGGAATCTGTCAGAATCCAAAAGTTGTCACTTGTTTGGTTGGCATGAAAGAAATGGATTTCAAATTCCATTACTTGCTGTTTTCTGTTTGGTTTGTATATCTGTCAAAAGTAATTGAAAACTAATTCTGATAAATGACCAAATTATCATTATTATTAATTTTTATAATATTTTTTTAATTATAAAAATATTATGATGTCATTTATTTAGACATCAATTTTACAAGGTAATCTTTTTTTTTTCTCACAAATTTACAAGATAACCGCTTGTGATGTCTATAAGCCACAAATTCATAAAACAACATCAAATCTAAAATGGTATATACATGACATACATGTGTGAGTGGTCTATTCCTGAAGACAACACTTGTATGTGTGTGTTTGTGAGATGCAAAAAAAAAGTAGCCAAACCCACTTGTAATTCAAGATAAGTGGAGTTGTATGTGTCTGTTTCTGAGAAGCAAAAACAGTAGCCAAACCCACTTGTAGTTCAAGATAATCCAAGATAAGTGGAGTTGTATGTGTGTGTTTGTGAGAAGCAAAAACAGTAGCACTCTACCCCCTTGTAATTCAAGATAATTAAAGATAAGTGTAGTTGTATGTGTGTGTTTGTTTGTGAGAAGCAAAAACAGTAGCCAAACCTACAAACATGATAAGGATTAATTTTCAGCTACCCTACAGCTGCAACTGCAAATCAACACCTGTTACAGTCAAAACCAAAAAATTGTTACAATCAAAAACAGATCGATGGAACAGAAAAGCTTGATCGATGGAGATCGATGGAACAAAAAAAGATGAACAGAACAGAGCCATCGATGGGCAGATCGATGAAGAAATCGACGAGCAGATGAAGATGAAGATCGATGGATGGGCAAACAGAGAGGCGTTCAAGATGAAGATCGATCGAACAGAACGATGAAGATGAAAATAAGGAGGGATGGACGAGCAGATTGAGAGGAAGATCGATGAAGAGAAGAGACATACCTGTGGTGGTGATGTCGATCAGAGGATTCGAAGATGCAGCAATGGAGGAGGCGGCCTTGCTAGGCTATCGGTTAGTTTATTTTTTTTATGGTTGGTTATTAGATTAACCAATTAACTATTAACTATTTTCTATATAATAAGTTACATTTTAATTTAAAAAAACTTCAACATTTAACTTTATAACTTCAAAAGTCTAAAATACGGAAGCTAGGAATTGAATTATAAAGTATTAATAAGATATTGTTAAAGAAAAAATTAGATATTGTTATTGAAAATCTAATAAAACCCAAAAATGTAATGTAATTTTGTCAAATAAAAATTATCTAAAATAATTATAATGGTTTTGGATTATAAAAATTAATGTAGACTAATAAATGAGTTAGAACTTTATAGTATAGTTAAGATACATGTAGAAATAAAAACTAAAAATTATAAAATTATCTTTTGATCGGTTTTAAGGCTAATTGTTCGTTACAAAAAATGTTGATGTGATTAACGGTAAAAGATATAAAAAAGGGATAATTACTAAAATAGTCAAATCTCACACATTTATTCACTTTTTAGCCATTTTATATACATTTTACCAAAATAGCCACAATTTACGTGACCACATTTACGTGATAGCCACAATTTACGTGATTTGTACTTTTTTCCTTTTTTAATGCATTACGTTACAAAAGGTGTTTGGTCACGTAAATTGTTGTACTTGGTCACGTAAAGTGTGACAATACATCCCACCAAACATTCATGGGGAAGAAGCAAAAATGGTCACGTAAAGTACAACAATTTACGTGACCAGACACCTTTTGTAACGTAATGCATTAAAAAATGAAAAAAAATAAAAATCACGTAAATTGTGGCTATCACGTAAATGTGGTAACGTAAAGTGTGGCTATTTTGGTAAAATGTATATAAAGTGGCTAAAAAGTGAATAAAGGTGTGATATTTGACTATTTTAGTAATTAATGACACCAGTATCGATAAAAAGTACAAATTTTGACACTATTAATGTCAAAAAGTAAAAACGCAAAAAAAAAAAATTAATTTATAACAATTAACGCTTTCTTATCTGTCGAATTTAGTTTTTTTATAGTTTAAAAGCAAGCATAAATCGGTTTTTGTCTCGTACCAAACTCAAACAGAATGTATTTGGTTTTTGTTTAAGACAAAACATTCAGTTTTTTATTTTCATCTGATATTTTTTATTGTCTGTTTTCTTACAATTTGTTGGTTTTTAGATTTAATATTGATTTCCTGCAAATCTACATGTTTTAATAGCTTGCTAGATGGTTGTTTTAGGATATGTTTGTTTGGACTTAATTACCACATAAAACCCTCTGAAGTCTTAATTTCAGATCTAAACTGAAAATAGACTGTTTGTTATATTTCAGATCTTAATTCAAAACAGATTGTTTGTTACATTTCAGACTTAAGAGGTTAAAACGTCTGAAAACCACGTCTGAAATTAAGCTGTGGACTTCCGTCTGAAGTCTTAGGTGGTATTTGTTTTTTAAGATGTTAAACGTCTGAAGTCAGAAAACCACATCTGAAATTAAGAGGTAATCTTAATATCTGAATTCTGAAATTAAGAAGTGATTTTAAGATTGTTTGTTTCGTAATATGAAACGTATGAAAAATATTACTTTAAAAAAATTATAACTAAGTAATTATATATTATAATTAATTAATTTAAATCAACAAAATTAAAATAAAATACTTAATATGATAAATATTTTTAAACTAGAATTAACTAAATTAATTATATAGAAATCATCCTCTTATTTTTTTTTCAACCGAAATTCAACCTCTTAATTTTAAGTGGTAAATCTAAAGGTTTTAACCTTTAAAGTCTAATTCTAAACATACCATCTTATTTCATTATAGATCTGAAGTTTAGAATTCAGATGTTATTAAAAGCCTATTAACTAAAAACAAACAATGCCTTAATTTAAGAGGTTGACGTAAGTTGATATTTTATTTAACTAAATATTAAAATCAATTTAATCAAATTAAACATTTAAGACCAGCTCTTAATTTCAGACATGTCATGTTTTAATTTCAGATGTGGTTTTTTAGACTTTAGATTTCATATCTTAAGTCCACCTCTTAATTTCAGACGTGATTTTTCAGATTTCAGACATTACTTCTTAAAATAACACAACCTTAATGACAAAACTAGATCTGATTTCTAGACTAATTAAATGGTGTGTCACAATGATACTTGAAAAACTAAACAAAATGCTCAAGAAATGTGAAAACTCTCGATCCTTATTCCTTAGGTTTTCAAATAGACCACGTAGGACCCACTTGAGAAGTAAAAATCCAACAATATCAATCTTAGATTCAGGATGATGACAAATTTGTGATATCTCTATAAAGTAATGCTAAATATGAAGAACATAAAAGCATCAATCGATTGACAAAAGAAACAAAAAAAATAAATTTGCTCACCATTACATTATATCATAAGTCGTTGTCCTGTTAAAATTCGTCTCAAATGCCATTAAAAGTATCAATAAAAGATTAAAATACAATAACTTATGTTATATAAAAAAATGACGATCTAACAAGACACACAGTATTATTAACTAATGACATAAAAAAATTATTGAATTCTCATGAAAATTTGTATGTTTAGTTATTGAACATCCACGCTCATACTGCTTTCAAAAAATATTTTTCACGATATAATATCAACATCCACGATAAGTCATGAAAATAACTGCTTTAAAAATGTAATTTTCACGAAAGTCTTATGAACGTCTAAAAATGATATTTGCTTTTGGAAAATAGAATGAGACAATAGATACCAAAATTCAACTGTTCAAATATTATCATGCAATTCTTGCATTGAACAACTCAAGAGTCTCGCAGATAGAAGTATGAAAATCGAACCTTAATAGCAGCTTAGCAAATATGATGATAATCTGAATCCGCTACGAATCAATCCGATCTATAAGAACGAACTTAAATTAGGAATTCGATAGAATTTAGCTAGGTCTGTATTCTAGCTACCCAACACAACTATTTTAATACGTACTTTTATAAATTACTAGTATTTATGATTTGAGTTAAATCTATTGAATGCTCAACTTAAAATGTGTCTTTAATAGTTATTAATGTGTTTTAATAATTAATTGTGATTTTCTGAGTTTTTAGCCAAATAATGGTATTTTTGAAAATTATTTACCAAAACATTGTAGTTTTACTTTTATTTGCTAAAAGATGGTAGTTTTGTTTTTTAACTCAAAATTTTTTGGTAAATGGTTATTTCTTTTTCTTTTTTTCTTTTAACTTAAAAAAAGAGAGTGGAGAAATATTTGGATTTTTAATAACTAATTGAAAAAAATAAATCAGGTATAACATATAATAATGTTATAGAAATTGGTAATATATAAAATAAGTTAGTATTAATAATAACAATAAACAAACAAAAAAAATAATTATTAAAATAAAAAAATAAAAAATAAAATTTTACATTTGAATAATTAAATGATAAAAGAAGAAATACAAAATATACATATGAAAAGAAATTATGATATAAAGAAAAAAGAGAAAAAAAGAAATAAGAAATAAGAAATTTTGAAAATTACATAGATGGTGCCGAAATACAAAAGGACAAAAATGCCACTGAGACTAATGGTTCAAGTTAACTACCGTTAGTTTCAGGGACCAAAATGTTACAACTTTTCGATTTTAAAGACTTGTGGTGTAATAAATTTCTTTTAGGGACTAAAACCGTAATTGCTTGTTTATATTTACACTTTTAACTCTTTTAATTACGATTCATTACCAACACTTTATTTTAAAAAAATAAATAGATATAAAAAAATAAAAAATAAATATTATTAATTAATTGGAATCAAGTACAACAATTTTTTCCAGTTTTTTATTATTTTTTGTTTCAGTTATTTTATGTGTGTGTATACATCTTTTAATAATCGGTTTGCGTAATTTTGTTTATATTATATATAGCTTTAATAAATTTTTAAAATTTGATCAGTTTTATAACTTTAATAAGCTTTTGCGTTTTTGTTTTGAAAAATAAATTATTAATTTTACAAAATTGGTCTTTATCATCAAGGTTTACTTTCAAAATTGGTCCCTTATCCATTAATTATTAAATAAAATACCCATTTTGTAATTGTTTATATTTATATTTTTTTTGAACGGCTGGTGTGGTGGTTATCGCCTAATCCCATGTGCCGACAGATTCCGGTTTGAACCCCACCACAATCTCCTAGTTATATTAAAATCTCCATAGTTAAATTAGTTCACCTGAAGGGAAAAACCCAAAACCGCATCTAGTGAGGATCGAACCCGGGTAACAACCCTCCCCAAGTCCCTCATGGAAACTTGGTGGCCACCAGGGCTACTTTTAAGCCTTTTAGTTAAAAATCAGAGTTAACTACAAAAATGGCCATTGTGGTATGTATCAAACTTTGGATTTGGTCCCTGAACTTTAAATTTTGCAAAATCGGTCATTATCTTCGAGGTTTACTTTCAAAACTAGTCCAATATCCATTAATTTGATGAAATGCTCATTTTGCCCTTGTTTATATTTACATTTTTGACTCTTTTAATTACAACTAATTACCAACATTTTATTTAAAAAAAAATAAATAGATATAAAAAAATAAAAATGTTAATATTATTTATTAATTGGAATCAAATACAACAAATTTTTTTTCCCAGTTTTTTATTCTTTTTCGTTTGGTTCTTTTATGTGTGTGTGTATATATATCTTTTAATAATCGGTTTACGTCATTTTGTTTATATTATATATAGTTTTAATATATTTTCAATATTTAATCAATTTTATAACTTTAATAAGCTTTTGCTTTTTTGTTTTTTAGTTCCGAAAAATAAGTTTTTATTTGGTTTGAGTAAATATATATATGCATATATGTATTCGGTTACAGAAATTTAAATGATTTGTTGTTCTTACAAATGATAGATGGCCATGTGACCATATATTTTTTCATGTGTTTATGTGGGTACCGAGTAGTAGTCTCAGAGTCCATTTTATTTGAGATTAAAACAGGAACAATTACGCATGCCCATCTTGAGACTATACACTTTGAGACTCCCATTTAAGCAGATTTCAAAAATATAAATCGACTACCACTCCAATTTTTATGTAAAATCTTGAAACAAATCAAAACCTATGACCTCCGTGCCATTTACATAGTTTGTAACTTATAAATGTCATAAATTAACATACCTTTGAATCAATTTATCGCTTGATTTTTGTTTCTATAGTTTCGTTATGCTTCAATGAAAGATTACAAGCTTCAATATCTAACATGCATCCATTATTTTGAGTTTTGACTCTTCGTTTATTATTTTCATAAACCGAATAATACCCAAAATAATTTCAGATTTTAAACATTGTTTACCTTAATTTGATGTTTGTAATTCTTTTTGGATTTTGAATTTTGGCTCTACATGCAACAATGATCATTTTAATCATACTTGAACTTATTTGAAGTTCTATAATCTACATAAGGTTTTCCAATATTTAATTGAACTCCAACAATTCCAACTCATAATTTAATGATTAAATCATTTAGGATAATTTAAACATCCAAATTTCATTATTTGAGAAATAAGCATATGATTAAACATACATACATATAACATGCGTTTTTAAAAAATACAAGCAGCGAACCAAAAACAATTAACTATATTAATATTTATAGGCTCTCTTTTCAATTGTCCCACAATATTCCTTTTCCACTTATTCTTCTTATTGGACCACTTCTTTTTGGCTCTTTTTTCCACATTTACATCATTTTTGAAATGTACCATTGCATTCAAAGAGCTTAGTAATCAACATTCCGCTGCCCAACCAAAAAAAAATCTAACTTGCAATCTCTTAGCTATTTGGTCCATTTGTTATTGGCCCATATCCAAAAGATGGCTCTCTTTTCCAAGTGGCCCACAAAATTCTTTTTCCACTTATTCTTCTTATTGGACCACTTCTTTTTGGTCCATATCCAACACACGGCTCTCTTTTCCACTTGGCCTACCACATTTCTTGGCCCATATACAATTACATTTACATTCCCCTGCTCAATCAAAAAAATCCAACTTACAATCTTACATGCGTATTTATCTAAATAACCTGATCAAGACCATTGATCTACATTAACATTTTGTCTCACATGACACATGACCCTAAAATCTTTTTTTAATGCATAATTGTTGTTTGTAGTTGTGTTTTAAGCAGGTTCTAACGATGAGTATTTCGTGATGGAAATCTTTTGAAACTTCTTTAGATGTTTGGACGGGTTCAAGAAACCTGTTTGGATAAAACTAATCATTCTTCACTGCATGATACATACATTGTTCTAGATGTTATCCTACTTACCATATCTCATTACACCCCTAGTCGGAACCTATCAACCGATCAACAAAATCTGGCCCCCCAAAATCACAATGATCATCGCAAGTAAATACTAATGTGTAATTTCTCCCAAATACCCCAAAGCTAACGGGTAACCAAAAACGAATGAGAAACTCCACCAAAACTTGTTACCGGATCAACAAAGATTCAAACACGAAGCCAACAATACTAAATTTTCAAAAGGCAAACCAATTGATATACAAACGAACCCAAACCACGACGCCATAGCCCAAAATTTGTAGATCACAAAAAAATTAATGATACACTTTCCAACATGACGAAACAACCCGAAAACCAACAAGAACAAATCAAAAATCAAATGGAACTTGTATCGCCATCTAAATGCCTTCAAAATCGAACAACTCGAAATTCAATCAACACCGACTTCTTGAATCAACGTGAATCCAAAAAAACACAGCTCTAATTCCAAAAATAAACCGAACAAACGTAATGGATCGACACCTAAATCCTTGAATCGCTATTCAAGAAACCCAAAATAACCATTCCGTCTTCAAAACGAACCAAGAAAAACAAAAAAAAACCCGAGATAAAGTAGCAACATTCAAGACTAAGCCCAAAAATCAAAATCAATTTCTTACGACTTGCGAATTCATATTTCAAAACAGTAGCAACGTTCAAGAATACATTTTCTTGAAACCCAAAACAGTAACAACGTTTAATAATTCGTTTTCTAGAAACCCAAAAATTAAAACGAACCAAGAAAAAAAAAACGACACCAAGATGAATGACCCAAATCTGATTTTGCTTTCTTTCAAAAAAATTCAAACACAGCACCGCCCAATTGCAAAATCGATTGCCAAGATGACCTCCAAATTAAAAAAAATTTCAACTGCCGATTCTACCTTAAACTGAAATCCAACAAAATCAATCGCTAAAATCAAATTGGCCAAGAACAATTAATTTTTTTGAGATCGATTTCAAATTACACATCCAATTTCTTCAAAATTGATGGGCAATTTCAACCCACGTAAAAAATCCAGAAGCATACGATCATCAATTGAACAGTGCAGAAATCAATTATCAAAATCGATTGTAGAATTCAGTTTGGCCATGTACAGGTTCTGAATACAATCGCTAATTTCCTTGGCCGACTTCTTCAATTGAACCCTAAAACTACAATTGGCTAGAATCGGCAGACCCAAAAATCGCACCACGATTATCGCTAATTCCAATTGCGATATCAGTTGACAATCACGATAACCATCCCAGAAATAACAAAAGATCAAGAACACAATGCAAAAAAATCCAGATACGTCTACTTCCAAACTAGAAAAAAAAAACGAACTTGAAGACGACCGAATTTAGAAGTGATGATGACAACCTGGCTCTGATACCACTTGTTAGGATCAGAAACAAAATCAAAATTGATCAAGAACTCACAAAATCAAGAACCCACAAATGTGAATCAAGAAAGAAGAATATTCAAATTCACTAACTAATTGGGTTACATGACTACAACTTGAGTTATTGTACTTATTAACCCATAAGACTTATTTATACTAAAAACTTCAAGACTAACTCTAATCTAACTATCAGGAAATTACACTAAAACCCTTGAATTATTACAACTAATTCAAGTCACTAACCTCACAATAGTCATCATACCTTTTTAATCTATTAATTTTACTAAATAAAGTTTTTTAAGCACGTCATTTTATTAATTATTTTGACCAATTACTGGAAAACCTGTTAAAAACTAGGGTTAATCACGGAAAAAGTAAGATATTGCCAACCTTTTGTTATATTTATTAATTTATGAATTATTATTTTAAGTGCTAAGTATTAGATCCTTAATAAAATCGAGTACACAATTCATTAGTAGTTGTTGTTATGAATTTTTTATTGATATAAAGTAATTGTAAATAGAAAAATCATTATAATGATAATAATATAATAACAATATTATTAGTAAAATCGTAATGCTAATAGGTAATAAAATTTTATCTTTGACTTGTAAACACAAATGCTTTTATATTTAAATTAACAAATGCAGTTTCCAGTATTATTTATTTTATTTTCGTCTCTTTCTTCAGAATCTACATGCTATTGTGTTCTAGTTTTATAAAACTATACTTTTCAAAAACGTATTTAATTTATATAATAGTTCATCACAAATATTCAATTCATCAAAGTGAATCTTTAGAACTTTTAATTACTAATCTAGATTGTTTTTATAAAATTTTAAATATATCATTCATTATATTAATCATTGATAATTATAATTTACAATAATAATCCTCTGATGACTATTTTACCAAATTAAATATAACATATATAATTAGATAAACAAGAACAATAAAACAAATAATTTATTATCTTAGATCTAACATTTCTTCATACCTCATGATTTATAATAAGCTTAGAGGGTGTTTGGATTTGCGTTTGAAAAAGTGCTGTAGCGTTTTGGAAACTAATAATCAGATAATTGCTGTAACAAAAAGTGCTGCAGAAAATGTAGTGTTTGGTTTAGCTTCTGCTGTTTGATATCATAATTATCAAATAATCAATTTTTAAAGTGTTTGGATTTGTGTTTTTACTTGTAAAATGACCAAATAATCACTTATTAAGCAAATAAGCTACAATTTTTAACTTATGAAAAAGTGTGGTAGGACAAACGCTAAACGCAAATAATCACTTATTAACGTATGCATTCCAAACACTTTAAACCAATTATTTGTGTTATTGTAACGTAATAAGCTAATAATCACATTTATAACGCAAAACCAAACACCCTCTTGGTAATCTTATAAATTAGTTCAATCTATATGCCAAAATAAAACATCTTTTTTATTTGTCATGACATGGATTTTTTTTTTGAAAGACTTGAGAAATTTTATTAAAACACACAAAAAGCCCAATAAGGGGTCTGCTAGATCAAGAGAGTCTTTAATTGATTTATAGCCTTAGATTTCTTTTAATTATCTATCTTAACTAGGCTTATGTTTGCCCACGCGTTGTTGCGGGTTTCTGTCATGAATATGTAGTTTTTATCGTTTAGGATAAACTATGATATAAAGGATTAAAAACATATTCAATACTTCAATGATGACAACAACGTCAGTGCATTTGTGTGTTTAAGCATTAGTGGGTTACATGTTTTTTTTTACGAATTTGGTTTGACTCAATTGATGATGTCTATATTATATTGTTCTTTGCGTCAATTACTAAAAATAGTAACAACTTTTGGATTTTTTTTTATCATTAACAGCAACGTTATTTATTTTTTTGTCACTAGAGTATCAATTTTTGAATTTTTATACGAATAATATCAACGTTTGTATTTTGTATCCTAAATAACAATAACTTTTGTATTCTTTTTATCATTTACAACAACAATTTTTTTAAGTTTTGCTATAAATGATAAATAACGTAAAAGTTGATGCTATTAATGATAAAAAAATAAATAATGTTGCTATAAATGCTAAAAATGCACAAAGTTGTTTTTATTTTTAGCAATTAACCCTTGTTTTTTTTTTTGAGTTTTATATGAACAAAACAACAAGTTTTAATGTTTGTTGTGATTTTGTCTCTCCATGTTATTTTTTCCTGTTAAAGTCCTCATGTTATTATTTTCTTTTTGATTTTTTGAAAGAAAAAAAAAATCAATCATGTATTTTCCACAAAAAAAACATGTTTTCACTTGTTTTCCATGAAAAGCCCTCAAAGTTAATGACTTTGTTGGCAAAAAAATAAAAAAGCTGAAAATCACAAACAAATAAATATCTTGAGGATTTTATAGGTAAAAAATAACACGAATAAACTATACCGCAAAAAAATAAACATGTTGCTTTTTTTCATATTAAACATTTTTAAGCGGTTGTTTCTGCCATTTGATTAAATTGAAGACCGAAATGGCTCGTTATTTTTTCCGAGCGAAAACTTTTAAAGTTGAAACGACGTACCATTAAAATTTTTCCAACGAAATGGTTAACCAAATGGAAAAAGCGACCAATCAAATCTATTTTTAAGTATTTTTTACGGAAAAAAATGAATAACCATTCCAATTTTCGATTTAACCAAACGTAAAAAACAACCAAATAATCTAATTTTTAATGTTTTATTAGAAAAAATAACGAACCATTCTGATTTTTAATTTAACGAAACAGAAAAATGACAAACCAATTCAATTCAAAAAATTTTCTTTCAAAAAAAATGGTATATATGTGTGTGTAGGAAAGTCGTCTTAGAAAACCATAGGAATATTTTTGTATAAATATAGGAAACCACAGGACCTTAAATGTAATAAACTAAAAGGACTTTTCTCTAATTATTTTTTTTGAAATACAATGACTTTTTTGTAATTTTTAAAAAATATAAGGACCTTTTTGCAATTTGAAAACGTTTTGGTTTGATAAATGTAGGTTATATAAATATAAATATTTCTCGTAACAAAGTTTGATTCCGGAACGTTCTAATGCAATTCTAATTATTGTTCTTATCATTTATACTATTTTCAGTATTAATAATTTTATTTTATTTTAATTTTTTTGGATCATTATATGTAATCATCGTTATTATTAATTATTAACATATATTAACTAAAATGTTTTATATTATAAATAACATAAAATAAATAATGTTTATAAAAAACATTGTATTTTCCACAAAAAAAAGGTGTGTTTCGGCGAGAACACCCTGATCCTGGGTCACATTTGACCGACGCCCCCTTACCTCCATAGGTGCGTCCCTAGCAATCCCCTGTCACGGTCTCCCACATAAAACATTGTATTTTAAGTTGGTTTGTTAACTAATTTTATTCGTTTTTTATTTTTGGCCCATAATTAATCAGTCAATATCCTCAATACTTATTATTATAAAATAAACTTCGATATATATTTGTATGACAAAAGTTTATAATTTTATAAATATAAAACCCAACTAGTTATGATTGGTAACCTGTTTCAGAAGAACAAAAAAAAGTCTAAATTATGTCATTTTTGGATTAAAGGGGAAAGAGTATTCTCATAGTCTCATTTATGAAATAATAGGTAACAACTTCCTAGTCTATTTTAGTTATTGAATGAGGGTAGGCGGTATGAATTTAAAGAAAAAAGAAAAAAATAAGACATAAATGTGCCCTAACCCAGCGACATCGGACTAGGAGGGTATTTAAGGAAAAAAAGTATACATGCTTAATTAGTTAATTTGTAAAAGAGAAACAAAAGGGGTATGATAATTTTTCTAAAATAAGTGGTTTGTTATGGTTATAACAAAGTAAACGGGTTATATAATTATTGGACTGTAACCACTTGACCTAGATTAAGTGGCCACCACCAAAGTTGGTAGGGTTTCCCATTGGCTAAGATCTCGAGTTCGAGCATTGCAAATGTCGTTTCTTCTTAGGTGGAGGTGTGATGTTTGATCATCACTCTTAAGATGTCTAACAAAAAGGTGTTAACTACGAAGACACTAACCACGAACTTTAGCAGCTCAAAAAAAAATGAAAATATTGGATTGTAAGCCCATGGGCTTTAGAGAGTTTGTAATTTGATATTTCATTTTTAGTTAGATTTGTCTTGTCATTTGTGTATGCTCCAGTCCTCTACAAAGTTGATTGCTTTCTGGAGTTGTGTAATATTAGTGAATTTCAAAAAAAAAAAAAAAAGGAAAAAGGCACTAGATAAAAGAATGTAACTTTTATAAAATTATGAAAGAGCATAATGGAAAGTAGAAATTAAATGAAATTGACAAATAACAAACCTAGGCCTTGGCATTAATAACATATGTTGAAAAGCTTAATATGGGTATATATCTACTGTCTAGTTCCCTAACCCCTTCTCATCTAGCGGACCCAAGTGGCAAGATTGCTGACTATTCAAACCCACTCTTTTCTTTTTTTTTTTTCTTTTTTTTTTTTTTAATTTTTCACATTCTTAAATTTGTTAAGAATTTGAGGTCATTCTCTGCATAAATATGATTTAAAGTTGTCACTAATTCTCCAACTCACAACAAACTTTAACAAATGGACATTCTATTTGAACCCCTTGTAAATGTATTTTTTTAACATAAATATTATAATTAAAATAATAAAAAAGGTCTAATAAAATGTATATTAATTAGGATGTTGATATATTATTGACAATATTATTATTAATTAGATTATAAATGAATATTGAAAACAGATTCCCGTCGGAGCAAGTTTGAATTTAGGCGGTGAAAGCAAGCCTGAAAGTTTCCATTTGAGCAAATGAGTAGTTTAGTAGTAAAATTAGGTTAGTTTGCCGTTCAAAAAAATGTTTTATTGAGGATTATATAATATATATTTAATTTAAAATGACTTCATTTATTTTTGTTAGAATTTAAAATTTTATATAAGTTTATTGAAATATTTTAAGAAGATAAAGTAAATATATAATAAATTTAGGTGTAATAACTGTCTATTAGAAAACAATAATTAATAGATTTTAGATATACAAACATTTTTATATAATTAAAAACTTATAATGATGATAAAAAAGATTTTATCATTTTATGTAATAGAAAAAGATTAATAAAGACATCATATTTATGAATTATGAGTTACGAAAATAAATATTATTTACAAGGCTTTATATAAGTTTAGATTTGCTTACACAAGTTTCTAAATCTTTTTATATTTATATATACACACGCTTAAATTAGTTATTTTATATACACTTATAAATTGTGTACTCTATTTTCGTATTACATAATTGTTAAACATAGAGGAAAATCATATTACTTAAAATATGTAATTAAAAATATCAGCTGTACTTTTACCACTAAATCATCACATAACATATACTCTCACCGTCCCAATTTAAATGTCCATAATTCTATTTTAAATTGTCTCAAAATAATTGTTCACGTCCAAAAATGATACCAAGAAAGGTAATATAAAACACAAAATTTGACAATTAAGGTATTGTAAAATTTTTTTTGCCAAGAAATGTAATATAAAATTCTATTTTGGCCGAGAAAGAACATGAAATTCAAATTTTAGGCCAAGAAAGATAATCAAATATTATTCTCTTACCAAAAAAGGGATTATAAAATTAAAAAATTTTCCTTCTTAATTTGTCATCAATACCCCTTTTTGGTCAAACTTGAATTTTATGTTATCTTTCTTGGCCTAATAAATTTTACATTACCTTTATTTGCAGTTTTTGAATTTTATATTACCTTTCTTGGTAATTTCCCTTATATTAATGCATTAAATTTCAATAATCACTCTATGTTTATAATGGAGTTATATTTTTCAAAAATTGATTAAATAAATAAATAAGGTTAAAGTTGTCATTTAAGTATAAAATGGATTAATAATTACCCACTTTTTTTAAACTGTGTGTTTTTATTCGGTGGAAATTTAAAATGAGACGGAGGAAGTATATGGATATGTTACTAGTATTCTTGTAATGATCAAGCACATCTATCTATACTATTAAAAGAGTAACTAGACTCAACTCTCGTGAAGCCACGTGTCATCGCTATGAATCGACACGTGGCATTTATAGTTTTAAAAAATAATAAATAAATTTAACTTATATCTATCCTTATCTAATATAATCTACTTTTAAATTCAAATCAAATCCAACAAAATCTAATATTCTAATAACTTATTACTTATGATATAATATAATAAAAGTTTAAAATATTTTAAAAAATAATTACTATTCATGTGTGTGTAGAATTATACAAAATCATAATAAATAATATTATATATATTTGTTTAAAAATAATATTTATATTTTTACCTTTTAGTTTATTATATTTTATATATATTAAAAATATCCGCGTACGCGGGTAATAAATTAGTTAACTATTAGAAAGGAAACCCCACAACTAACCTTGTATCTTTTGATGAAAACCCTAAAATACCTAAGAGAAAATAAAATATGTGATAAAACTAAAAAAAAAATCAACAATGTTTGGGATAGAAAATTTTCAATGCATTTCTTTGAAACTTTTTCTAATGCCACATTAAAGTGTACTATGAATTATCAATTTTATAACGTTTAATTTCTTAGGGTTCGAATTTAATACCATGTATTTTAAATAGAAGAAAACCCAATTTAATAAATAACATAAAAGTCATCCATAACAAACGTTGTGAATTAAAGTATAGTGTAACACATGTTGGGTTTTCTTTGTAACACATAAATTTTTTTAAAAGGTTATTTATCATTTATATCTATACATTAACAAGGAAAAACATCTCAACGTTGTCTTACGTCATGTGTGACATCAAACCCTATTTAAACAAAACTTTTATTTTGTGTGCGTGTCATTTAGTATCATGTTTTATAACATCATCAAATTCTATGACTACCCATCGGTCAGCTCATCATGCATTCATGAAAAGATATAAGGTATAAAATAGGTCAGAGATTTGTAAATCAAAAAAAAAATGTCAAGTATCAAATATACCGAATATGTATTATCTAAAAATACAATATTATGAGTAGTCATTCTTTTTAACAACAAAAAAACATATAAATAAATACTGTGAGAAATTCAACTTCATAATTTATGTTTTATGAGTAGTCGTTTAACTTATGAATTTTAAAAATTTGTTTGTTGTATCATAATAAAATCTGATAAATTCATAACAAGGAATTTTCATAAAATATAAATGATTTGTATGAAAAAAATGACATTTCCTAGGAAAATAAGATGATATGATTTACCAAAATACGTCATAATTGTTAGATAAATTGCACTATGGTTTGATTGGTGGTGCCATAGGCATACATTTTATTCGGCTTTAAATGGATTGGTGTTGGACCATTTAACCGCCTATTACGTTCCTTTTCCAATTCCCCCACCTCTACAATTATTTTTCTTTTCAAATTATTATATTAATTACATTATATATATATAGAGGGAGGTTCAATGGAAAACCACCATGCACCGGAAAACTTGTGAAAACCGCACTGCACCACCACAAATGCATCAAAATCCTCGCGTGATGCATCAAAATCCCGCATGATGCATCAAATTTCCCGCGTGATGCATCAAAATCCCGCGTGATCCATCATCTTATTTACGATCATGCCACCGCGTTTTTCATGAAATGCACCAAATCGGACGGTTTGCGTAGGTTTCCATAGTTTTCACGTGCATAGTGGTTTTCCATTGAACCCACCCCTATATATATATATATATATATATATATAGAGAGAGAGAGAGAGAGAGAGAGAGAGAGAGGTTTAATGGAAAACCACCATGCACCGGAAAACTTGTGAAAACCGCACTGCATCACCACAAATGCATCAAAATCCTCGCGTGATGCATCAAAATCCCGCATGATGCATCAAATTTCCCGCGTGATGCATCAAAATCCCGCGTGATCCATCATCTTATTTACGATCATGCCACCGCGTTTTTCATGAAATGCACCAAATCGGACGGTTTGCGTAGGTTTCCAAAGTTTTCACGTGCATAGTGGTTTTCCATTAAACCCACCCCTATATATATATATATATATATATATATTGAGGTTCAATTGAGAACTTTTATGCATCGGGGCACCTCGAGGCACTTTTGTGCATCGGATAATCCACCAAGGGTGCACAAAGGGCATTTAGGGAAAACTAAAGACATGATAATTAATTTATTTCTAAAAATCATTAAATGATAATTAGGAGTTACATTTTGAATTAAAATCTCATATTAACTACATTCCTCATTTTCCTCCTCATTTCTCTCTCTCTCTCTCTCTTTTTCTCTCTAATCGTGTTCTTCATGATTTTCATAGTGATGATGATTTGAAGACGAAGATTAACGATGAACAACGATGATGATGAACATGAACAAGAGAGGTAACCGATGATAATTATGAAGAACATGATGCATAGATGGATGATGAACGATGAATAATGATAATGCATAGATGGATGATGAACAATGACAATGCATAGATGGATGATGAACGATGAACAACGAAAAATGATGATGCATAAATGGATGATGAACAATGACGATGCATAGATGAATGATGAACAAGTTGAACATGATGCATAGCTGAATGAAGAATATGAACGACAAACACGATGCATAAAAGAATGATGAACAAGTTGAACACGATGCATAAATGAATTTGTGTATTTTTTTTGTTAAATGCGTTTTTTAACACAATGCATAGATAAACACGATTAACGATGAAATGCATCGATCTCCATCATCTTTTTTGAATTTGTGTAATTTTTTTAAATTTGGAAATGTATCAATTGAATTTATTTAGCATTTATTATTTGATTATTTGTTGAAATATTAAATTTAATGAGGTATGCACATTCCCCAAAATGCCCTTATTTCTTGGTTTCTATAATGCACAATATGCATAAAATTGTCTAACTATTTACCCTTTTGTCATTAATCTAATCCATACAATTTTTTGATCTAATGGATGATATAGGTTCTTTTGTATCTCGATGCATAAAAGTTCTCAATTGAACCTCCCTATATATATATATATATATATATATATATATATATATATATATATATATATATAATGCAGCGCACCAGAAGGTACCACCCTTAAAAGTAATTTTTTTTAAATTTTTTTTTCATTAATATGTTTTAATTAACATTACACAGATCATATATAAATTTAACGCAAATCCGAACACTCTAAGTGCATGAAAACACGCATAACATAAATGCACGTTCACATGTCTTCAAAATTATGTAAGTGTGTGTTCACATCATTTTTTAGGATCTAGGAGATGTGTATGTATGTGAAATTTACATATGATCTTCATAATGTTAATTAAAACATGTTTATGAACAAAAAATTTAAATTTTTTTTACCATTATTTTTTTTACTAAAACGCATTTTGCCATTATTTGTTAATAGCTTAATTTGTTTTGTACATCGAACATTTAAAATATCAATCTCAATATGTAATTTTTTTTAGGATTATATCAGGACACAAGACATAATACGTTTTTAAAAAACAATATTGGGGCATTAGGAATAGGGGAGTGATGGATGGATATATGCGCCTTTTTGATGTGGAATTATTTGTTATCTCACTCTCGCCATCTTTTTTTTTTTTTTTTAAATAGAAAAGAAATTCCTTAATGGTTTATTGGTTCCCTTGAAACATAAAGCAACATACATACAACTATAAATTCTCCACTAACAAATATATATATATATATATAGATTATCATTTTTCAAAAATAAAATAAAAATAAAAATAAGGCAATTGTCTCCCACCATTTACTTGTGCTACCTCTCTTTTTGAACGATTCCATTTAACACCATATTTTCTTTTAAAATCTATTATTATTACAGTAAGCATGTAATATTATATAAAAGCAATATATTTATTTATACCTTTGTGTTTTTAGAATGTTATTATGTTTGTTAAATTTTTATTAAGATTCTTTTACTGTAATCGAGTCTTAACTCACTTTGGTTGAATAAATACTTTTTAAATGAGACAATTTCAACTAAATTATCTTGAGCTCGATCGGTTGGTTTAAGCCCATTATTTGAATAACTTAGATAATTATTTTTAATAATATATTTTATAATCATACTTATTGAAACAATTATGTGTGTGTATATACATATAAAGTAAATTTTGTTGAAGTAACAACCAATCCAACAAGTTTTAACCCATGTCAGAATTTTTTTTTGTTTTGGCATTTTATCTTAGCCCGTTTATTCTATTCTATTCAAAATATTAAGACTAAAATAATGCAACCATACACGTTAATTCCGAGTAGGATATGTAATACATAGGAATGACCTCACACCAGACATCCTGCTTTAACTTTCCCAGCCCCAACAGATCAACCATCTCCGTGGAGCCCGGGACGGACTCACTTGCTGCTGATTTTTGTAAATCGGGTGATCGACTCGGTGCCTCGAGTTTGTATGCCTGTTGGGTCTTTTTCTGGCTTTCTCACTAGACAAATTATCTAGGTTGATGCTCATATAACTGCATACATACATATGGAAACAGCAACACATTTTAAAGTTTGATAAAATGTATAGATTTATGAGCTGGGGAATGATTAATGGTGTGTGGTTGCTTTTTATTTGGTGTTTGATGTGTTGGTCAAATGGTTAATGGTTGGGCTTTATGACCAACTTAAAAAGCCAAAATCACCAACAAAAAGGAGAATGTGTATCATACAAAGTTAATGGATTGGAATGGTGGTAATCATAAACAAATGACCTACCTAGGATCCCTTTTCTTGCCAATATCAATACTTGACTTCTTAAGTGTATATAACTTTAGTATAATTGTACTTTTTATATGTTATTTTTAAGTATTTAGTGAATAATGTGAATCAAAACACCAAGATAGTTTGAACATCTATAATCATGCAATCGCCCCTATAAAAATGTATCATAATTTTCTAACAAAACAACCAATAAACACTTTTATCGTACCCAAATGCTAGGTCTGACCGTCACTACTTGTTGAAGAGTTTGAAAAACGGTATGAAAAAAAATTATGTAATTGAAATGTTAATATAACTCATGGTTATCGTATTTAAGTTTATGCGTAATTGAAATGTTAATATGATGTCAGATCTAAAATTAACAAATTAAATTGAGGTTCAACCTTCCAACTTATGGTCCATTTTGTTTGATTTTAAAGTCAAAAAGAATATGATTGAATCACGTTATGTTGATGTAAACTTGTGAAATTTTTTTTTTTTATAAAATGATTATACAATTTGTCTTCATGGGACAAATGTTGTTTGAATAGTCTTCCTATTGTTTGTTAGGTTTGAACAAAATAGCTTCAATTATTTGTAATCCGAAAATAAGAAGCACGCGTTTCATATTCTGACTTTACTCTCTGATGTCCATTTAAGGTCCATTTTCTCATTAGCCGGAATTATTTTTTTTTATGGTTTATACTTTTTTAGGTAGTAAAATAATGATAACGAGTTTTCATAATATAATATACTTTTTTATAATGATTATAAAACTATCATGAAAACCGTAAATTAGCCATATTTGTTGTTAATGATTATTTACTCAAATCTAATATGTCATGTATTATAAAACATGAGTGATATGTGAGTGAAAGGTCATGAGTTTGACTTCCGTTAGATGTAAGTTAGAATTCAAGGTGGTGAAAGTAATGGGACGTTTGATTCGGAGAATGTTTTCAGAAGAAATGAAATTTGTCAAAGAAATGGAAAACTGAAAGAAATGAAATTGAATTAAATTCCATTTCTTGTTGTTCGGTCGAAAATAATTCTCTTTCATTTTCTTTTAGCAAACCAAACATAAGAAGGATTAGAATTTTCATTCCAATTTAATAGATTCCTTCAAAATCCTGTAAAAGAAACATGTCCTAAGTTCTGAAGTTTCCACTTGAAGCAAATGAGTAGTTTAGTAGTAGGAATAGTTTAGGTTGTCGTAAATAATATATAATATAAAACATAATATATCAGATGTTATATGAAATGAAAAACAATTATATATTATACACAGAATAATAAAATAAGTCAGTTTTATATTTATTTGTTTGATGAATATAGTTTCAATGGTAAAAATTTTATATTGGAATGCACGGGCCAATAGTATTCTTTGAAAAATTTTATATAATATACAACACTAATAACAATATTACCTGCTGTTAAAAAAATAAAAATTTAACTAGTTCTCAAATTTAAATATTATACCAAATATATTAACTTTTCCAATACTAATTACACATTTCAATGTTTAGAAAAGAATATAATAAAAATTAAGAAGAAATATGTTCTCACATTCCAATTTGTTGTAACCTTTTTTTTTTTTTTTTTCCGTTTTTGGTCATATTGTATTTTTTAAAAATTGATACTAAAATACAATATGATAGCTGTTTCACGTTTTTCTAATTAGAATTTAGTATGCTTGTCATTTAGTTTATTGGAATGTTAGCTTATATTATTTACGTTTAATTTCTTTTATCAGTTATTATGTAATTAGTTTATTAACTTATATATTATACATATGATAATAATAAACAACTAAATACCTGAAATATATATAAATTACAATTGAAACACAGAAATATTAAGGCTGCGTTTAGTTGACGAAAACAAGCCGGTTTTCTGTTTTTGTTTTCAACGAAAACATGGCTTAATTGAAAACATGTTTAGTTTGACATTATTCTAATTTTTTTGTCATTTTCTAAATGTTTGCATTTTCTAAATTTATAATAGAAATTGGAAAATGCATTAAAGGAGTTTTCAACCATTTTTCTAATTTTCAAAAGTGAAAACAAGGGACGTGGTGAACACGTTTTCAAAATTTTCTCCTAATTTTCTAGAAATGTAATAATGAAAACAAATTCTGGAAAAGTGAAAGTGAAAACAAATATCAATTTTCTTAAAAAAAGATTCGTAAAAATTTTAATAAATGATCGTTTACATGAAATATATATGAAGTTGAAACTAAAATATACAAAATTTAACTTTTTTCTAAAAAACCTACCCACTCATATTTATTATTCTAAAATATATTTTATTTGTTTAAGTTATAGATCAAAAGATAGGTAATTAAAATAGACAATTGGGTGATACATATCATTTATAGAATCAAACATATGATAACATAGTAAGGCGACAAGTGACGTTTTAATTAATTATTTATTTATAGTTATTGATTAAAAAAGATACAAAACTGTAAATTTAAAAATTGTTGAAATGCACGGGCCAATAGTGTTTTGTGTGTTCTCGATCGTAACATACAACTACCTATCTTTTATGAATAAATTTTAGTGATGTTTGAAAACGCAAGTTGATGAAATGTTAGTAAACTTTCATTTACGTTCAAATAGACATGGCAAAAAAACTCATACCCGACGGGAAACCCGTAGCTTGGGATTTGACCGGAAAATCCCCGAGTTGACCGGGGATGGGGACGCGGACGGGGAATCCCCGATTTAAATTAACGGGAATGTTGCGAGGATGAGAGACACTTTAATCCCCGAACCCGACCCCGATTATGTTTTAATATAGATTATTATATATATATATTTAATCTTACAATGTAAATTATTCATTACATTTTTTATAATATATTAAATATTATTGTATATGACTTTTCTATAGTTTAAAATACTATTGTATTTTTTTCATTTTAGTGGGTTTATAAATTTTTTGCAAACATTTCTTTGTTTTAGTTTCATTATAAATTATAAATTATATAAGTAAATAACTTAAATATGTTTGAATTGATTTCTTTAAAGTTTATTTACATAATTTTTTCTACTAAATTACTATTTATAGTTTAAAATTATTAATATTTTTAGGAACTTGAAAAATCCGATTCCCCGACGGGGATCCCCGATCAGGACGGGGATGTGGATGGAAACTCATTCCCCGCCGGGGATGGGGCCGGAGATTGGGGAGAGGATTAAGAAGCGGGGATGGGGATGAGAACTGAGATCCCCGCCCCGTCCCGTCCCATTGCCATGTCTACGTTCAAGTCTTATCAGTGATGTCACATGTAAATTTCAGATTAAAAAATAACGTCACAAGTTATAAATAAGCCGTAGAAAACGATATTAGATAACACATTTTTCTCAAGTCGAACAACATCCAAAGTCCAAATAACAAGAGAAGAGAAACAAAACACGACCCACATTAGTTGGAATTTATTATTCGGAGGTGACATTGAAAGAGAGGCATAAATTTAATTTCCACATATGAGCATCGCATTAATCGCGTGGTACACATTTTTACGAAGATTTTTTTTAATACACTATACCCTAATTTCTCATACATCATACCCTATAATTTGATCTATAATTTAACTAAATTGTTGTTTATGTTTGGGTGTATAGTTCCTCTTTTTTATTGAAAGTGATGTAGATTAATTGACTTAAAGATTGATCGGTCGAAAGAGAGGCATAAAATAAATTAAATTTTCACATATGATATGTGAGGATCGCATTAATCGCGTGGTACACATTTTTAGGAATAATGTACAACACTATGCAGCCACTTGCAAGGGATGGAGACACCTCCAGAATAAAATCCAATAAAGATACTTTAAAAGATGACACTTTATTTATTGGGTTTCTAATACGTCAAACCAAACGTTTTAACGGAAACAATAGTTAAAATATTTAGACTTTTTAAATTACAGATAAAACTTATAACCGAAAATAATAATAATCATTCAAAGAGAAAATTAGAAAAATTAACTTTACACACTAGCAAGAATGAATGTTGCAATTTTTATAACGGAAGAAAAAAGGAAATAAAAATAAACTAGAAATATATCGTTTATGTTAATGTTTGCTTTTATCATTCAAATATAAAAATTTATATTTACTTTAACAACTATATGTTATAATTAATTTACTACTTTAATATATATAATTATATATTTATAACCGACAACAAATTTTAGGATTTAGAATTATTTAATTATTTGATGGATCCCATAATACATAATTATATATTCTGGAATATACAGATGTTCAAATGTATATTATTAATGAATAATTCATTATGTGTATCACAAGGACACCTAGGTGTACCACAAAGTAGCAGTGAGCAAAAATAGAACTGGAAAACAAAAAGTCCGAAAAACCAAAAACCCTATAAACAAAAAACTGAAAAACCAAAACTAGAGTAAACGGTTTGGATTTGAATGTTCATTCATGACCAAACCAAAAACCCGGAAGCAAACCAGTTTTATAAATTAATGTAATTATTAAAATATTCTAACATGTAATTTGTGTAGATATTTTACTTGATAAATTTTTTATAAGACTATTCAGTATTAATATTTTACTTGAAAATTTAACAGTACTTTAAGGTAGTTATAGTCAGTCATTATTTTATTTATTCATCTTTAAAGTATGTTCAAAAGAAGTGAATACGGATTTATAGTGAAGACGCAATCCAAAAAACCAGTTTTAAAGGAATATTTTTTATACCAATTTAAGGGAAAACACCCCTAAAAATGGTTTAAAACCAAAAACCAATTCAAACCCATAAAACTGGGAACTAATAACACGTGGGTTTTCAATCCAAAACACCAGGAAACTGAACCTGGATGAAATCGAAACCAAATGGTTTCTAAAACACCAAAACCGAAAAAAACAATTGGGGTACAGTTAAGGCCAAAAACCAACGACAAGCGATCCATGTCCATCCCTACCACAAAAAGAATCGATGGTTTTGATGCACAACCGCAATTGTGCGGTGCATCAAGTTGCTGCGAAGGTGCATATGTTATTCTTTTTGAATAAGTGCACAAAAGATTTTTAAATTGTTTTTCATGTGAACGGTAAAAAATACACATGTGAATGAACGGGGCATCCGTGTAAACATGGTGCACAAAAAGTTTTTAAAACTTTTTATGTTCATGTAGATACATGTAACATAACGCTATTTGTAAAAAATCACATACATATATTCTTTAGCTCTTCAAAAATAAAATGATACTTGATGTATCACGTTGTCAGTCCAAGCGGTACCATAGTGTATCGTAAGAAAAAACATAATGTATCACGATCACATACTGCATCACACTTTTCGTTCCGAGTTGAATCGGTCTGATGATATAAACTGGTCTGATCAATCGAAACCGATTTATCTTGTTATCCTTTCTAACTATACATAAATCTTCCAATTTGATTTATAAACTTTTTTATGATTTTTGATTTTAAAAGAACATTCGATCTTTTATTCTATCAAAAAATTTATAATTTTATTTATAACTTTTTGATAATGGATCAAAATTTTATCTTATATTCTTATATTTAGAAAATGGTTAATTGGTCAACCTTATATCTAAACCGAAAAAAACAAAAAGTAGACAAACAAGATTTAGGTTACTTGGTCATTCGAATATCCTCGAACCAATATATTTAATTAACAATTCAAAATTAACTTTCAATTAGATTAACCATACATTAACTATCCTAATTAATTAGAAACACAAATTAACTAATGAAGTGGTTAATGTTCACAAGAAAATTGTCACAAACCTTCCTTTTAGTTTTTATCTAATAACTTTAGTATATACTAAGCATGTTATTATTTTCTAATATAACAGGTTAATAAATTTGTATGCGTTTTGCTTGGATTGATTATTGCATGGTTGATGGTTCGATAAAATTGTGATTGGATTCAAGTTTTTATAAATTTGTGTTTTAAAAAAATAATAAATTACAAAAGTGCAGCAGAAAGATGATTCCAAATTCACATTATTACAGAAAAAAAATACCTACACTAAATGAACATTTTTACTCATCAAACAATTTTTTTTTTATCTTTCTACATTTTTTTAAAAAGAGAGCTAATAATCATTTACTTTAATTAAAAGTATTTTCAAGCGTATCATTCTTTTTAATTTTTAAATATTTACTCTAATAAGGATAAAAATGTAACTTGCTAAAAATACTGAATACTTTTAACTAAGGAGAATGACTATAAATAGAAAATTAAAATTATGATTTCCCATCTAATTTCGAGCATTTAATTAATTTGCTTTAAAATTAATTAGAAGGCAGCTATATTGGAATATATGGTACAAAAATTGCTACCCGGAAAAAAAGAAGAGAAATTAATTAATTAATTTTTCTTACTAACTTCGAGATTCCGGCGAACGTCCAAAGAAAGCATATTTGCAAAATTCCAACAAAACTTTGCTTCAATTGTCCCTACAATCACCGTTACTGTCACCGTCTCCGGTAAACGTTTCAACTCTCAACAACCATGCCGTCATCGTCGTTAACATTTCCGTTATCTTCACCGTCACCTTCATCGACCCACCTCTCCGCCTGTGTACACTCCATCTTGTGACGCATCTTCCAGTCCAGGGCTTGACATGCTCTGGAGCAGTAGTTCACGGCTCCGCAGACTGAGCATCGCCGGAATTCATGCCGTCTTGTTTCCGGTCGACCACAACCGGCGTGGGAGCATAACCGGAGGCTCGAACCAAGTTCTTTATCGGAAAACCAATCCATCAAAAACCGGTTCGACGGATGAGGTTCCGGTGCTGGTACGTTGCACCCGAAGTCGCTGAGTAACGGACACCCTGGACCAACGACGTTTCCATGGCGTAGGTGAGGGAGGGGATTCCAGGTCAACCAGTTACCGGACATCAACGCCGATGGAGTGGTTGAAAGTACGGCTGCCAGCTCACGTGCGTTCGCCTGAACTAAAAAGCGCCGGCCTTCGGCAATGTTTTGACGAACGCCGTAACCGTCTTGAAGACAATGTCCGAGTTCCCGGAGGGCGTCGATGTGGCCAAGAAACGCCGCGCGGGCACAAAGGGCTACCCCGGCGCGTAAGTCCTTGTCATTTTTTGAACCGCCACTGCCGTTGAACTGAATCACTGCTAGTGAATACAACGCCGGAGCGTGAGAGTTAATCGCTGCTTTAGCCATTAGAGATGCTCCGCTTCCTCGATTTTGCAAACAGTAAAACCGAATCTGTGTTAACAAAATAAAATTTCATGTGAGTTAATAAATTACTCCCAAACAGAATGTCAATCAATTCATAAAAAAAACCACAACAATTTTTTTTCAAACTAACCATGCCGAGTGTGTAACAAGCTTCAACATTTCCGGCATCGGAGCACTGTTTAAGAAATCGATGAGCAGATTCCGACCAATTTTTTGATTTAACGGCAAACGCTTTCGGAGACGCTTTTGATAACACAAGAGAGTGAGCACCTAACACGTTTAATCTCTTGCATCTGTTAAACAAATACACATAAACAAAACAAGTTACAAAATTTTTCGGACCCCTTTTCCCGTCAGACAAATGGAGAGACTTAAGAAAACAAATCGTTCAAATCTCCTCATCCTTACGTTGATAGAACACTGATAAAATCAGCAGGACAAGCGGCGGTGGAGCTAAGCTTTGCAAGGATAAACAAAACTACGTCGTCAGGTAGCGTATCAAGAAAATCACACTGACCGGAAACTGTAGCCACCGACGAGGATTTTAACCTTTTCCGGCTATGTATCATCTTTTCACCAACAATATTACCACCTCTTGTTCTCTTTTCGCAACACATATTATTCACTTTCGGATAGGAAATCCCTCGCCTTGTTATCATTCCCTTCTTTCTATCTCTCTCTCCCTCTCTCTCTAAGGGTACAGATGTGTGTGTGTGTGTGTGTGTATATATATAGAGAGGTATAGATACAGAAATGTGTATGTATAGGTTATGTGATATTCCTGTGTAAAGAAAAAAGTGAGGCCTTATATATATATATAGCAGAATTGAGGAGAGGGGAGGGGGAAGACGAAAGACAACAACAAAAACGACGCCGCCGAACAATAAATAAAAAGAATTGACGAGTAATGTATTATAGCCCAGAAAAGAGAGACGTAATTACAAAAGTACCCTTGGTGTCTACCGTGGTTTGTCGTTATGTAAGAAGAAAGAGGAGAGGGTGGAAAAACGTGGTCAAACGGCGTTGACCAGATCCATCTGTCCGTCGTCGTCCTCCACTGCACTGCACGCCTTGTCTGCTTTGCTTATCAGAAGAGAATTATTTTCACGTTTTTTGATTTGTGATTTGTGTGAAAACATTAGGGTTGGGTTTCTTCCTTTTAGACTAGTCTTGTTTTCTCAATTTAGATTTTGTTTGTTTAAAAAATACCGTTAATCTTGTTACGACTAAGCAACTAACTTCTGTTAATTTTGTTTTGAATCCATCAATTTTTTTACTTCATTTCCTTATATTTAGTTTGATCTGTAAAACTAATTTTTGACTCTGGAAATATATATTATTCATGTTATTAAATGCTTTTTTATTTTTATTTTATTATATTTTTTGTGTTTTTAGAATACGAAAAATCAGAAGTCACAATTTAAATGATATCCAGGGCCGTCTCATGGACTTTAGAGGCCCTGTGTTTGTGATTACAACATAGTCCCTTAAGTATTTTAAATATATAAATTGGTCATTTTGATACTTAATTATAATAGGTAAAGTCGAGTTTTTGAATAATAAAAAAACCGATTTGTGAGAAACAAAAATAAATAATACGAATCAAATTGTATTTGACATGAATTCCATTTTAACGCACTGATGCACAATGTATACATGACAAATACAGAAAATTTTTATTGGTCTAAAGTTAGATATTTATTATAACTGTTAGGCCCTACAAAATTAGGGGCCCTATGCGGTGGAGCCTTTCGCACCCCTAAAAGCCACCCCTGATGATATTCTAGAAACGAAGTTAGCCGTGAAATAAGACTGTAAAATGCCCATTTCTTGGTTCCATGCTATGTTCTATAATTTGCCTTCAAATTCCCGAAGGTGGATCCAACAATACTAGTAGAGCAAAATTTAACAGTTTGACTCACAGAGTTTTTTTTATAAAAAAAAAAGGATTGGATCACCAAAATTAGAATAATAAAATGAAACAGGTCGGTACCAATACAAAATTAATTTCTAATTAAGAAAGATAATACCATTAAAGTCAAGTGTTACGAGAGTATTAAAATGATTTTTGCTGAAGAATCGGATCCGAAAGATGATTGTAACTTTCTTTTCAAAATATTTCCATTTAGCTAAGTAAGAATTTTAAGAATTACCAGATATTTTTTAAGAGTTGTGATTTAAACCATAACTAATAAACCTAAATTTCAGAATCCCAATTAGCAACAAACCAACAAAATTAGACAAATAAATTAACTACACAAGTAATTGAGATCAGACAAGTAAATAGTAATGGTCAGTTACTTAACTCAAATAAGCAATAGTCAAGTCAAAAATCTAAATAAGTTTATAAAATAAATTTTATAACATATAAACTAGATGCGTAATAACTAATTGAAATCATATATTTTATATTAATACCTAGAAATGAACTCGAGAGAGAGAGAGAGAGAGAGAGACAGAGAGAGTACGTCCGAGAGATTGATTGCGAGATTCGAGAGGACAAGGCGAGGAGCGATGAAGAGTGGAGACCAACTAACAAGGTACAAGTGTCGGCCGTCAAACAACCAGTACGAGCAACCATTAATGTTTGATTTTCGAGTGCTAGGGACGAGGGCTGCTAAGGAAGAGTCGGAGAGGGGTGTCTGCGAGAGCCGTGTTAGTCGATGGAAATTTGGGATTTGAGGAAAAAGTTAAATAAGCAACCGCTTCACTTCAAGGTTTCAGGGTGTGTTTTTCGTTTTCATCATTTGGGCTTTTATATAATCAATGGATTCCAAATTTATGAATTTTTTTATTTCAGACGGGTACGTGTAATTTTTTAGTTTTTTTACGATTTAGAATGAGTAATACTTCAATCAATTTGGGTAATAAAAACAAGATATATAATTACATACACATACAATAGTTTTACACTGTAGGTATCACCCAAAACAATCCTAGGTTTCATTTAAGCTTTTGATACATACATAATACGATATTTATCAGTGTCGCTTGACACCCATGCTAAAACACTAAGTCCGCTCCAGCAAATTTCTAACATCCAATGTTAAAAGATGTGTAAGTATACACCAAATATGGTAAATGGTAATGCAATAATGCGATTTTTAGTATATTAGTAACTTGGAGGGAAAATCATAGATTTTCAAGTACAACAATTATCATGTTTTTAAACTCTATAAGTAGAATAGTAGATACATACAATTATTAAAATTAAATTAAATGATCAAAGGTTATAGTAATAGATGGAGATTATCAACATATACATATATACAATGGAATTTTTGCTCAAAAAACCTGCAAGTTAGATACGATTAAAACCTCCGATTATTTTTCATGGCACAAAAAAACCTTTTAATTGACTAAAACCTATCAAACTAAGATTTTTTTTTCACAACAAATTATTTGCGACATGATGAACCAGTTGCAATCTGCTGATCAACCATATATTAAATATGGATCATGTGAGAAAATTAAATATTGGTGAAAACTGTGAGAAATGTTGAATCAAATACAAAATAATCATTTTTTTATTCAACATTTTTTTTTTCAATAACATATTAACACGTTAATTTAATATATATGTTCTTTAATTCAACATTTCACACTTATCACGAATATTAAAGGAGAACCAAATATTTATCGGAGAACCTTGAGTAACTACAATGCATATGATGCATAATCCCCCCGTGTGATTTTATTGAACCTATATAATTGCACAGAGAATTATACATCACTTGTGGATGTCGTTATGTACAAAATTCCATTGTGTGATACAAAACCCCTCCATGTTATGCATAATCCCCTAGTGTGATATACAGTCCCCCCATGTGATGCATAATTTTTAATGTGATGCAAAATTCTATTGTGTGATTCACTATGTATTTTATTATGATGCATTGCTTGAAACCTCCTACATACACATAAAGAGAACAAAAGAGGTTGAAAAGCTCGAATTGATTAATAAAAATTCGACATGTATATATAGGGCTCGATATTCAAATTACATGACAAAATTGACATCATATATACGTATACAGAATACTTAAAAATCTCGATAAAAACTTGAGCCGAGTCAATTAAAGCTCGAGTTCGGCTTGTTCGAGCTCGAGCTGCTAGGTACAAACTCTACTCGTTTGCAGTTCTAATGACACCAATCAAACCAACAATCAATTGAGAAACGAGAGTTGTAATAATAAATGAAAATCAAAAGCAAGCAATGATGTGATTAGAAGTTTAAGGGTTGACTTCTTAAATATTAAAGAATCGATTAAGGATTAATCAAAAGCAAAATGGTCAGATGTTGAGGGAGATAATAAGATAGACCCAATGCTTCAATGGTGCGATTTGAAGTTGATACCAATGTGATCTGGAGTCTGGTCCTTCTCGACTCACGTTCCATAATTGCAATTGTGTGTTACCCGCTTACCTTGATTTCTCATTTATCGAAGGGTCGCATTGATTCTTGAATCTCGCAATGAGCGGACGCATCCCCTAAGGCACTTACGTATTCATTCGTTATGGACTAACTGACTAATGGATTTCTGAGAATGGGCCCCTAAGATTTTGGGCCCTAGGCAGTGGCCCAGGCTACCCTCTCACAAAGATTTCATGATGAACACGAGGTTTCTGGTGCATCGAAGATTCGAAGATCTCATGATGAACACGAAGAGATGATGACTGAGTTTTTGGTGCATCGTCATTTCGTCAAAAGTTTCTATGCATCATCATTTTCGTATTTTTGTATTCTGGTGCATCAAAGATCTCATGATGAACAGTTGAACACGAAGTTGAATGATGAACATTAAGTTTCTAGTGCATAGTCAAATTCATAAGATGAAAATTTTCTTAAAAAGTTTCTAATGAAATCGTTATTTTCATCAGAAGATTAATTATGAACACGATAATGAATGATGACATCAATATTTCTAGAACGAATATAATACATCATCAAAAAAATAGATGGTCGTTGAGGGCAAGGACTATTCGGGTGCAAAAAGAAATTGTAAGGGCTGTTGGTGTAAAAATTATTATGAAGGACTCCATAATAAGTTATATACACAAGTCACAACAAGGACCATTCGTATAATTTTGTGATTAAATTAATTTATGAATGCAATATTCCTAAAATGCAAATGTCACAGCCGCCCTTCCTCTCCCCATGCGTAACTTCATTGTTATCACGACCATTTTCCCTAATTTAATATAACCTTTATGTCGGGTTATGCGTGAATGATTAGAATCAATATATAATATAAATCAAATTATCTGCATTTTGACTTTATTATTATTATTTTTTGAATCTTCACAATTCTTACGCAAAACTTAGATAGCAGTCAACAGGGTTTGTATTCTCAAAGCTTAATTTGTGTATAATTGTATATTAGGTTTGCTTAATATATGTATAATATAATAATTATATGAATAATAAAGTTTGCTTAATTTTAGTTAGTTAGTTATTAAATTATCCATATTAGATTTAAATAGGTTTGATTTGCTTTAAAATTTAAAAATAAAATCAATAAATGGCGTGACAAAAGAAGAGAACGACATGTGTCAAATTAAATGAGAGCGTGTCATGTGACATTTAGTTACTATTTTAATAGTATAGATAGATATGATCTATCATCCTTTTGACCTTTTAGTTACATAATTTTTAAATATCATGTCCATAATATTTTCCTAAATTCTTGTTTGTTTTACATTTTTGACAATTAAGAAATCTATGTTAGAGATGAACTCTCTAATTTAAAAACATTTAAGATGATAATAATATATGTATGCATTATAAAAGCTAGAGATCAACAAACACTCCATAAATAAAATAAATTTTGTTGTGATTCATCTACGTGATTGTGACAAAACCATTGATGAAAAATACCTGTCATAAGTACTATCTATACCAAACGAATATTTTAGGAAACATAAACCATTCGTAATCGGCACTTTGTATATTCGCTAAATGCTAATCTATTTTGATTCACTTGTTTTTTTATTGCTATTAAATTCTTGATTTATCCATTTTAAATTTAATTTCTTAATTTAGAGGGTGTTTGGTTTTGCGTTTGAAAAAGTGTTGTAGCGTTTTAAAAACTAATAATCAGATAATAGCTGTAACAAAAAGCGCTGCAGGATATAACTTATACTGTTTGCTATCATAATTATCAAATAATCAGTTTATAAAGTGTTTGGATTTGCATTTTTACTTGTAAAATGACCAAATAATCACTTATTAAGAAAATAAGCTACATTTTTTAACTTATGAAAAAGTGTGGTAAGATTAACGCTAAACGCAAATAATCACTTATTAACGTATGCAATCCAAACACTTTAAACTAATTATTTGCGTTATTATAATGTAATAAGCTGATAATCTGGTTAATAACGCAAAACCAAACACCCTCTTAATGTTATTTTAATAAATCCTTTTTAACCATACATTATTGGTTATACAATATTGTTATTTGTTTTCTTTATAATCACTATTAAAATTTATGTAGTTCTTTTAAAATAAATATTTATTATGATCTAAGTTTACGTATGTTTTTAGTTAGGCTTTGGACCTATGTGTATTAGAATCTAATTAGCTGGATCTAGCTTAAATATGAAACCATTTTTATTTGTTTTGTTTATTATTATTTGTTTGTGTTAAGTTGTTTTAAATTGAGTTTTATAAAACTTTTCAACAATTCTTTAAAAAATTATTTGTTTGTGTTAAGTTGTGTGTTACATAGAATGAACATACAAAAATTATAACGATATTGTTTATGATGAAAGAGTTATTGCAAAATAGGTTTTCAAACTTTAGACTAAAAAGAATATTGATTAGACACGAACAAAATGTTAAAAACCCAAATCATCATATAAATTGGATAGGTGCTGAGGGTCGATCGTAAGTTGATTGTTTTTGTTGCACTCCACAAAATCTAATTCGGGTTTTTATATGGACATCTCTAATCTCTATATAATGATGCAGACGTCTAGGGTCTTTTTACAAATGTACTTTTAATCTACAATAGTATGAATAAGATCACCCTCTACTACTGTATGTGGGCGTCAGTCACATTGATTGAAGCACATAAATATTTTTTTGTTGTATGTTTGTTTATTCGTTTCAACCTAGTAAATATTGAAAACAATTTGAGATCTCATTTATGGTCTTATATAAAATAAGTTGAATATTATTTTGTGAGATATAATTAAAAGGTTTTATATAAAGACGTACAAAAGGATGATCATGCAAAGTTGAAAGAAAGAAGTAAAAAAATCGTACGTTGTTGACTAGTACAAGAGGAAAAAGACATGTTAAGTTGTTAAAATGAAGTCCTCAACTTCCCTCCTTTTAAGCTAAGTTAAGTTAAGTTGTCTAACCATCAAATAACTTAATAAATAAAACATTTTTTTTTCAACATGATTGATTATCAATATTTTATTTTGTTTTTGTATTTCTTTTTGACAAGTCAAGAGTTTCAGTAGAAGAAAAACTATATAGCCTCAAGTTCTAAGAAATAGCTGATGCGAGTGTCGTTAACCCGTCAAAAATAACCACTAAATACCTTAGAAGCTAGGGTAAGTAGGGATCGTATCCACAGAGAGCGAGAGGTTAAATGCACGTATTCGAGCGACTAGCGTTGTAAAATAATTAATTTCGAAAGATTGATTTGGTTGTAAAAAGGTGATTGCTTTGATTTATAAAACTAATTACTTGCGAATTTTGTGAAAAGAAAACTTAAGAAGATTGTTTGATTGAATAAAGTACGAAGATAACCATTCCCGGATTCCACACCTCGCTTTGTGTTTAATTTATGAAAACGATTTGAAGATTACATAGACATAATCTTTGTTGGAATTATTATTAAAGCCATTACGTGATCTTGGGCATAGCGCGTGACACGTTTGATTACTCGTCTTAATTAAATAATTAACTCGGCACGAATAATAAAATGTCTACGAACTATCTTGCGAAACGCAACAACAAAATAATAATCATTCGTTTACAATCAAAATATAAATAATAAAAACCATGTAAACTTAAAGTAATCGTTCATAAAGTAAAACTTAGCGATGTGCTTCCTCCGAGAATGATTATGACGAGCTTAGCCGGACATGGTTGATGCAACGTTCAAGAGTTGTGGATTCATCGCCGTAGATTGACTCGTGTGTTCTTCGTACGTATTTTCGCTCAAACAGGGTTCTTTTCCTTAGCCTTCTCCTCCAAAAAACGATTCTTAAACTTTGAAATATGACTTGGTATTTATAGGAAAAGATGGAAAAACCCTAAAAACGGCCGTCTATTATTTTAATGGGTTGGGCGCAGCCGTAGGCGCAGGCCTGCGCCCCCCCCTGCGCCCCTCTGTATAATCCGTATTTTTGAGAATTAATTTCTTCTGTTGAACCCTCGGTCTGGGCGCAGGGCTGCGCCCCTCTCTGCGCCTGGCTCTGAAATTTCGTCCTTTTTTTCATCATTTTAAACCGGATTTTGTTTTCCTGCATAGGCACAGAATTTATTTAATAGCGGCACATTCTATAACATTTTTGCATTAAAAACAACTCTTTTACACTTAATAAACATGGTAAATTATAACCCGATCAAACTTCCCCAACTTAATTCTTGATCGTCCCGAGCAAGCAACGAAAATCAGATTTTTAAAACATCGGGTTTATCAAGCGTACAAAACATAATTAACTCATTTAAACAAACACTAGCCTTCATAGATGTATTGAAACTCACAGACACAAACAGAATGTGATTCAGATATATCGTGATGTTTCTTGGATAGTTGTTCCAAAATTCCTCACCACTATTATCCTTTTAGCTCAAGGTTACAGAATTGAATTCACGTGGGTCACTGGACCATCTTTTTCCTCGATGCATGACTTGAGCTACTAAATTTTTTTTTTTTTCTTTTTGTTCTTTTCATGCAGTGTCTATGTTTTTCGTTTCAAGTTTACTATGACTTTCTAGATGATCCGTGTAACAGGATTTGGGTCAGCCGCTCCCAGACCAGTCGGCCTTAGGGGGCTAGGCATGATGGTACCCTTCAGACTTAATTTCCTGAATCAACTAGGTCACACTTGAAGTGAGGTTTTTATTCGTGTTCGCTTCCTCCCCCTTATTGCATGAATAATTAGCAGCTATTGGAATCCTGGTTAATTATCACTCTTTTCACACAATATATCCTACTTCAACTCGATTCACTTCCTTGATTTTAAACATCTATGACTCTTAGTGTTATATTTAAACTCATATAATTACGTCTTTTTGCTTGAGACCATCCTAACTAACATCATCATATTTAAGTTGCAAGCTCACCATAGAAAGTTATCGGGCTGATTGATCGGATCATTTACGGCCTGTTTCCCACATAATCTTCTTTAAAGAAGCACATTTATTCAATCAAAATAATACACGCAAAAACAAACATAAAATAATAAAGCATAAAAAAAAACAATACTTCATCCTACTTAGAGAGAGGAACGGAAGAACCTGACTACTGTGGCGGTGGTGGCGGTCCGAAAATACCAGCAAAGAATTCCCCGAAGGGGTTTCGGTCTTCTTGCATATGGGGTGCAGGTGGATACATGTTCGTAGGGTGCACTATGCTTTCTCCGCGTGTCGTGGTGGGAACTCGACCATAGGCTGGGAAATATTGAGGAGTTCGATCCTCCATGTTCAGTCTCTCGAAATTCTGCCACTGGTAGTTCTCGTATGGTTGGTATGGTAACCCAGCATTATAATTCATGTGATCTCGCACTGCATCGGTGTACGCCCACTGCTGCTGATTGTAATAAGCGTTCTGAAAGGCTGATGCGCGCACACCGGTGTATATCTCGTCGATTCGGCTCGTCTGAGTTTCTAATTCATGCTGAAATTCATCCATTCTTCCAACCACGTCTTCTTGAAAGGCGCCCAATCGAAGGTTCATTGCGTCCAACCGAGCAATGACTTGGGACATATCATTGGCTCCTCCTGCTGCGTGTACTCTCTCGGCTTGATGCTGATGGTAAGCCTCTGCCTCCTCTATACCGTATAACTCTCGATGTGTTTTCCCCGTGTCGGAATCAAAGATCTCGAATCCTTGGTCTGTTTGGCGCAGAGTGATGCTTTGTATCATTGCCGCTGTAATAACGGCGCCGGAGACTCCCCTCGGAACAGATATGGGGGAAATCGCTGCCTGGGCCCTCAGATACTCTGATAAAATCCAACCGTGAGGGATTATTTTTCTCTTCCTTGTATCGTACATTGACCACAGATCATTCATCACAATCCACGCAAAAGAAAGGCTCGGCTCTCCCGTCATTAATGCGTAAAGGATAGTTACCTCCTTGTGCCGAATCTTTGTCAAATCGCTATCTCTTGGCAGCACATTGTTGGTAACAATCTTGTGTAGTACCTTCGCCATGGGACTAAGGTCACGCCTAGCATATGCCGTGTATCCAGCTGCGGCATTATAATCGATTTTTAATATCTCGGCCAACTGTGTGGTCCATTCACCCTCCCACGTTCGATCAGTGAATGCTAGTTGGGCGTCTGTTTTGTATTCATAATTGAAGTTTCGTGCCCCGTCTTCTCCAACACCGATATCAACCCCAAAAACCTCCCGCAACGCTTGTGCATTCATTGGAAATTCATGCCCATTAACGCGACCTATTAAGGTGAAATCACCTCGGAATTGTCCTTCTTCGCGTCGTAATGTGGACATCCATTCCACCACTTCATCGTGATAAATGTGCTCCCCTCCTAAATCTAGTACTGCCTCCCAACCTAGCCGGTTGAAACATCGAACTACCCCATAATTCTCAAACTCGTCTTTCTTAACTCTTTTTTCGACTAACACTTTGCCGGAGAATTTCTTTGTCATGAACAGTTGTCGTCGAATGTTCGCTGGATGTTGTGAAAGATTGAAGTCCGGGTTCCATTCTACCCTCGGTTGGGTAGAAGAACTGGCGCCCTCCCCCACGCGTTGTCTAGTTCGGCGAGACATCTGCAAATACGACAACTTAAGTATATATATATTTATAAATTCTTAACTCGTTCTATTTTCATAACAAAGAACCATAATTGATAAATTGTGCAACTAGCATATATAACATAAAGATGCATAAATATATCAACTTAACCACTTTTTCACATCTTAATAATTTAAGCAAAATTGCACAAATTAACAACCAACTTTCCGGAAATTGACTAGCATGCTTTTTTTTTTTCTTAATCGTGCTCATGCTTTCACTCGATAATCTATTCTATACTATAGAAGCATTTAGAATTATCATGTATAAATGGTCATGCAAAAAGTCAATCTAAAAGTCAAAATTCAATCTTCAAACTCCATGAAAGCTTACTAGTTCAAGAATGGTGAAGCTTTTGTACCTTGTTCTTGATAAAAAAAACGAAAGAGAGGTTGAATCTAGAGTGGAGGTAGATGATGCCTAGCTTAACTTCTAACTTCCCCAATCTTGAGTTGCAAACTCAAATTTCTTGCTACTTCTTGCTTAATGCCAATCACCAACTTGATTTTTAGTGATTTTTGTGGACAAAAATGAGTTTTTTAGGTGGAAATTTGTGGAGAAAGTGAAGGAGCCGTAATGGGGGCGCATGGGGTGCTCTTGTAGGGTTTTGCAAAAATTTTTCTATTTAAAATGAGGAGATTACGGGCAGGCGCACCCCCGGGCGCAGGCCTGCGCCGGCGGCTGCGCTTGGGGGGCCTGTTCGGTTCAAAAATTTTTCGTTTTTTCAGTTGGTTGGGTGCATGCTTGGTTTGATAATTTACGTTTTCCCGGTAAAATTAAGAAAATTTGATGCGAGTGTCGTTAACCCGTCAAAAATAACCACTAAATACCTTAGAAGCTAGGGTAAGTAGGGATCGTATCCACAGAGAGCGAGAGGTTAAATGCACGTATTCGAGCGACTAGCGTTGTAAAATAATTAATTTCGAAAGATTGATTTGGTTGTAAAAAGGTGATTGCTTTGATTTATAAAACTAATTACTTGCGAATTTTGTGAAAAGAAAACTTAAGAAGATTGTTTGATTGAATAAAGTACGAAGATAACCATTCCCGGATTCCACACCTCGCTTTGTGTTTAATTTATGAAAACGATTTGAAGATTACATAGACATAATCTTTGTTGGAATTATTATTAAAGCCATTACGTGATCTTGGGCATAGCGCGTGACACGTTTGATTACTCGTCTTAATTAAATAATTAACTCGGCACGAATAATAAAATGTCTACGAACTATCTTGCGAAACGCAACAACAAAATAATAATCATTCGTTTACAATCAAAATATAAATAATAAAAACCATGTAAACTTAAAGTAATCGTTCATAAAGTAAAACTTAGCGATGTGCTTCCTCCGAGAATGATTATGACGAGCTTAGCCGGACATGGTTGATGCAACGTTCAAGAGTTGTGGATTCATCGCCGTAGATTGACTCGTGTGTTCTTCGTACGTATTTTCGCTCAAACAGGGTTCTTTTCCTTAGCCTTCTCCTCCAAAAAACGATATTGAACTCTGAAATATGACTTGGTATTTATAGGAAAAACTGGAAAAACCCTAAAAACGGCCGTCTATTATTTTAATGGGCTGGCGCAGCCGTAGGCGCAGGCCTGCGCCCCCCCCTGCGCCCCTCTGTAAAATCCGTATTTTTGTGAATTAATTTCTTCTGTCGAGCACTCGGTCTGGGCGCAGGGCTGCGCCCCTCTCTGCGCCTGGCTCTGAAATTTCGTCATTTTTTCGCACTTTTAAACCGGATTTTGTTTCCCTGCATAGGCACAGAATTTATTCAATAGCGGCACATTCTATAACACTTTTGCATTAAAAACAACTCTTTTACGCTTAATAAACATGGTAAATTATAACCCGATCAAACTTCCCCAACTTAATTCTTGATCGTCCCGAGCAAGCAACGAAAATCAGATTTTTTTTAAAAACATCGGGTTTATCAAGCGTACAAAACATAATTAACTCATTTAAACAAGCACTAGCCTTCATAGATGTGTTGAAACTCGCAGACACGAACAGAATTTAATTCAGATATATCGTGATGTTTCTTGGATAGTTGTTCCAAAATTCCTCACCAATATTATCCTTTTAGCTCAAGGTTACAGAATTGAATTCACGTGGGTCACTGGACCATCTTTTTCCTCGATGCATGACTTGAGCTACTAATTTTTTCTTTTTGTTCTTTTCATGCAATGTCTATGTTTTTCGTTCAAGTTTACTATGACTTTCTAGATGATCCGTGTAACAGGATTTGGGTCAGCCACTCCCAGACCAGTTGGTCTTAGGGGACTAGGCATGATGGTACCCTTCAGACTTAATCTCCTGAATCAACTAGGCCACACTTGAATTGAGGCTCTATTCGTGTTCGTTTCCTCCCCCTTATTGCATGAATAATTAGCGGCTATTGGAATCCTGGTTAATTATCACTCGCTTCACACAATATATCCTACTTCAACTCGATTCACTTCCTTGAATTTAAACATCTATATTGGAATCCTGGTTAATTATCACTCGCTTCACACAATATATCCTACTTCAACTCGATTCACTTCCTTGAATTTAAACATCTATGACTCGTGGTACGGCGTTTCAATCTGCAACACCCCCGACCACCCAAGCCGGTCGAAACTCTCGATGATACCAAAGTGTTTAAAATCAGATTCCTTGAGAGTTTTTTCTATATAAAAGTGTGTGGGTGGTGTCGACACTGGTGGTGAAGGTGGTGGTGAGGGATACTCGATGTTGATCGGAATGGGAGTATGCACACGCATTCTTGGGGTGCGAGTGATACGGCGACGAGAACTTCCGGTGAATTGTTGCGACATCTATGTATACATAGCAACGAATAACGGGATTAAGCACAATAAAATGCATAATAGCACACAAGCATGTTAATTCCGATGGATTTCGAAGAACCCGATGCGAAATACATAAATGTGAAGTGCGATGCATTCCATGAAGGTGCAAGTAGCGCAATGTAATGAGCATTCTTCATAAAGTTGATGCATGTGCATGAACGAAGATGGCAACGAAACATGGCAAGATTTGTCGTGACGTGCATGATTATGAACGACAAAGGGAGCGAATAACAATACGACTCATGAAGTTGTAATAGAGCAACATGTGCACCCTAGATTTAGCATAGAATAGTGTTTCTTCACTGGATTGTATTTTAAATATAGACTTCTAAATGTTTCACAGTGAAAGAGTTCCTGAAAAAAAAACTATACTAAGAATTTACTAGGAAGTCATGAAATAGGTGTGTTTTAGCATATTGCACATATTAATGACTAATACAACTCTAAGATATGATCAACTAACCACATCATGAAGTTAGGTCAAAAATACTAACATCAATCTTTCATGGAGAAATAGCATTTCTTTGAAGGATTTGGCAAAATATCACTTACATTGGGGAGATGATTGAGGGATGAGCACGATTCAAGCAAGAAATCGACGATCCGGAAGTGTTGGAAGCAAGAAGAGAGCAAAGTTTCGGAAGTTTGGAGAGAAAATGAAGCAAATGGGTTGAAAAAGGGTTTAAAAATCGCAGAAACGCATCGAGGCGCAGACGCAGGCGCACCCCTGCGCTGGCCGGTACGCTTGGGGCGCAGCGCGGAGCGCAGGCCTGCGCTGGCCGGTGCGCTGCACTGTTTCCAGGCGATTTTCGTGTGTGCTGTTTGTAGCGTTTGGTCCCCCCAAAAAGTAACGATTTGTCGTACATTGTACCGAATTTTTGTCCCTTATGTGTCCAAAATTTGTCTATCTTCGGCATGGGTTTTGCAGATTCTTATTTGGGTAACTTATTCCCCAACTTAGTTGGTTACTATAAGTATACCGGAGTATAGGATGAACTATTATTTGACTAACTAAAAGAAAAAAAAACAAACTACGGTATAATAATAAAATTTAAATTGCAGAAATTAACGCACACTTTCGTGGTGAGAACGATTGCACTTAGCACGTGCAACAAGCCTTTAAACCCCTCGGTAGCCCGAGTGGACGAGTTATAGTCTCGTGAGGGTTTCTATGGAACATACCCACAAAGTTCTTTGGGTTGCCTCCCAAAAAGCGCTAAGTTTAATGTCTTCAGCCAGACATTTTGGAACTCTGTAGTATTTAAGTGATATCTTCCAAGACCATTGTCTCAGATGATATAATTTCATTGTCAGCCCATTGTACAAATAATTTTAATCTGTGTCCGTTTACTTTAAACGGCTCACCACCTTTTTGATCTATTATTTCAACCGCACCATAGGGGAAAACGTTAGTCACTGTGTATGGGCCTGTCCACTTACTTTTTAATTTGCCTGGGAAGAGCCGCAAGCGTGCGTTAAATAGCCAGACTTTGTCACCTTTATTAAACACCTTTCGTTTAATTATTCGGTCGTGGAAAGCTTTTGTTTTTTCTTTATATATTTTAGAACTTTCATAAGCTTCCTTGCGAATTTCTTCTAATTCGTTCAGTTGGTGTTTTCGATTTATACCGGCAGCCGTGAAGTTAAGGTTTGCATTTTTAATGGCCCATAAGGCTCGGTGTTCTAACTCCACCGGAAGATGACATAATTTCCCATACACTAGTTTATAAGGAGACATACCAATAGGGGTTTTATACGCTGTACGATACGCCCAAAGTGCATCATCTAATCGTATTGACCAATCTTTCCTATCGGGTCGTACTGTTTTTTCTAATATTCGCTTAACCTCCCTGTTAGATACCTCTACTTGTCCACTAGTTTGTGGGTGATATGGGGTAGCTATCTTATGTGTCACTCCATAATGTTTAAGTAGTTTGCTAAAGTACATATTTTTGAAATGAGAACCCCCATCACTAATTATAGCTCTAGGAATTCCATGACGAGAAAATATATTACGTTTAACGAATTGGCAAACTACTTTGTGATCATTGGTTCTTGTGGCTTCGGCTTCTACCCATTTAGAGACGTAATCAACTGCCACTAGGATGTATTCGAAACCATATGACTTAGGAAAGGGTCCCATAAAGTCTATGCCCCACACATCAAAAATCTCTACTATAAGAATTGGTGTCATAGGCATTTGGTCTCTTTTTGAAATACCTCCTATCTGCTGGCATCGTAGGCATGACTTAACAAACTCGTAGGAGTCCTTAAAGATGGTTGGCCAAAAGAATCCACTTTGTAGGATTCGATGTCCTGTCTTTTTAGCACTAAAATGGCCTCCACATGCATACGAGTGACAGTGATTTAAAATATCATAATGCTCATTATCTGGAACACATCGCCGGATAATCTGATCTACTCCAATTTTGAATAAATCCGGCTCCTCCCAAATGTACTGTTTAGTTTGAGAGAAGAAATACTTTCGTTGATGGGAATTCCAGTGGTTTGGGGTTTTCCCTGTGACAAAGTAATTTACTAAGTTAGCGAACCAAGGCACTTTTGCGACGAACAATAATTGTTCATCTGGGAAATTGTCCCGAATGGAGTCCAGCATATCAGTGGTGATTGCTGGCAGTCTCGATAGATGGTCTGCTACTACATTTTCTGAGCCCTTTTTATCTCTGATTTCTAAATCAAATTCTTGTAGCAACAGTATCCAACGAATTAGCCGTGGCTTAGCATCTTTCTTAGCCAATAGGTGTCGTAAGGCACTATGATCGGAATACACAATTACCTTAGCTCCCCAGACGTAAGATCTAAACTTATCTAACGCATATACTACTGCAAGCAATTCTTTTTCAGTGGTTGTGTAATTAATTTGAGCTTCAGAGAAGGTTTTACTTGCATAGTATATTACCACTGGCTTTTTGTCCACTCTTTGACCAAGGACGGCACCTACTGCATGATCGCTGGCGTCACACATGATCTCAAAGGGTTGAGACCAATCAGGTGATTGCAGAATTGGTGCCTCTGTGAGCTTCATTTTTAATGTGTTAAATGCCTCTGCACAGTCTTTATCAAAATTGAACGGTGCGTCTTTTAGGAGAAGGTTACATAGTGGTTTGGATATGGCACTAAAATCTTTTATGAATCTCCTATAGAAACCTGCATGTCCTAGAAAAGAACGAATCCCCTTGATATTAGTTGGTGGTGGTAGCGAGGAAATTATTTGTATCTTAGCTCGATCAACCTCCATTCCTCTTTCAGAGACTATGTGTCCTAAGACTACTCCCTCTTTAACCATAAAGTGACTTTTCTCCCAACTTAGTACCAAATTGGTTTCAGTACACCGCTTGAGAACTTTTTCTAAATGAGAGAGACACCCTTCGAATGACTTATCAAATATTGAAAAGTCGTCCATGAAGATTTCAAGAGAACCTCCGACCATGTCTGAAAATATAGCCATCATACATCGCTGAAATGTGGCTGGAGCGTTACATAATCCAAATGGCATTCTTCGGTAAGCGAATGTGCCATACGGACATGTAAATGTTGTTTTATCTTGGTCCTCTGGGTGTATTGGGATTTGGTTATACCCCGAATAGCCATCTAGGAAACAATAGAATTTCTGCCCTGCTAGCTTCTCTACTATTTGGTCGATGAATGGCAGAGGAAAATGATCTTTTGAGGTTGCGGCGTTTAGTTTTCTGTAGTCGATGCATACTCTCCACCCCGTCACAGGGCGAGTTGCAATCTTTTCTCCTTCAGGAGTATCGACGACAGTGATTCCAGATTTCTTCGGAACCGTCTGTGTGGGACTAACCCATTGGCTATCTGATATCGGATAGATAATTCCAGCATCTAGCCATTTCAACACTTCTTTCTTCACTACCTCTCTAAGGTTAGGGTTTAGCCTTCTCTGAGCATCTCTGTTTGGCTTGGCTGTTGGATCAGTTATTATCCTATGCATACACAGCGTCGGACTAATTCCTTTAAGATCTGCTATGGTCCAGCCTACCGCTTCCTTATATCTCGATAACACTTCTAACAAGGCCTTTTCTTGTGCAGCAGTAAGGTCTGTTGCGATGATTACAGGCAGTGTATTCTCAGGGCCAAGGAAAGCATATTTGAGATGAGATGGAAGTGGTTTCAACTCTAGCTTGGGTGGTTGCTCTAAAGACGGTTTTGCTGATGGTGGAAGGTCAGTCGGAAGTTTTTCGATCTTATGTGTCCATGGTGGTTGAGTAGAATCCACTGACTGAACACATTCAAGTTCGAACTCCTTAGCTTCAGGCATATTCTCTAGCTTATGCTCATTACAGTACAGGAGCAGCTCCACTGGATCTTTGCATGTTATTGTTGATAATTGTTGTTGAATTAAATCATCAACTAGATCGATCATATAGCACTCTGAATCCAATGGCGCATTGGGTACATTGTTAAAGACATTAAGTCGGAGTTTACGGTTTCCGAATGCTATGTCTAATGCACCTGTCCTGCAATTGATTTGAGCGTTGATTGTGGCTAAGAAGGGACGTCCTAATATGATTGCCGGTTGGCTTTCTTTGTAAGCACTATCTGAATCCAACACTAAGAAATCTACTGGATAATAGAAATCTTCGACCTTAACGATTACATCAGATAACATTCCTCGTGGTACTTTGGTAGACCTATCTGCTAATTGTAGGATGACATCTGTTGTCTGTAGGGTTCCTAGATCATGTTGGTCAAATAAATTACCAGGTAAAATATTAACACTTGCCCCTAGGTCTAGAAGTGCTTTTTTAATTTGAATATCGCCGATAGTTACCGGGATCAAGGGTGATCCTGGATCTTTTAGTTTAGGCGGCAGTGAGCTAGTGATAACTGCACTGACTTGTTCAGTGAGGTTGATTTGCTTCGGAAGAGTTATTTTAAATTTTCGCTTCTGAGTACAAAGGTCTTTTAGGAATTTAGCGTAAGAAGGGACTTGTTGTATAGCTTTGATTAAGGGAATGTTAATTTTAACTTGATTAAAGATATCCCATAATTCTTCGTTTTTAGGTCCTTTCTTACCATAAGGAAATGAAGCTGGATTTTCTAAGGCCGTTGGGTAGGGAGCAGTTTCAGTATTGGAACTCCCTTCCCCAACTTTATTCTCTACTGGTTTCTTGGCTTCTACTTCCTTAAAGGTTACCTTCTTAACTTTTGTTTCTACCTTTGACTCCGATCTGGGTGGTTCTTCTTCATAAGCAATTTCTACCTCGTCGTCAGTCTCACTCTCCTTAGGCATTTCTATTTTATTATCTACTTCCTTTCCACTCCTAAGGGTAGTGACTTTATTAACTTCGTTCACTTCATTGACTTCATATTTCTTTTCTTTTCCATGGTGATGCGATGGGTTAACTGTGGTATTGCTTGGAAGCTTCCCTTCTTCTCGTTTAGTCAAGGATTCTGCAATTTGTCCCATTTGCCTTCCGAGCATCTCCATAGTTTTCGCTTGAACCATGGTTTGTTGTTTCATGAATTCCATAAACTCAGAAAACTCTTTCGAGTTCCCCGACACTTGTCGTGGCTCATTTTCTTCTTTAGGGTCTTGGCGTTTATAGTACCGATCATCCTTTGTAGCTGAGGTCGATCCATATTGGAAATCTCGGTTTTGTTGACGAGGTTGCTCATATCTTGGCTTCGGAGGAGCATCATTATCTTGATTATCCCTCCAACTAAAGTTTGGGTGTTTTCTCCATCCCGGATTGTAGGTCTCCGAGTATGGATTCTCCCGTTCTCTTCGTTGCCGAAAGCCAAAAGCTTCGTTCACATACTCTTCGTGCGTGAAGGTATGTGGGCAATTCTCGGTTGGATGAGAGGGATCTCCACAAGTGACACAGCAGACCTGTGCCGCTGTAGCCTTTCCCATTCCTTTCATCAACAGGTCCATCTTTTTGCTTAGTTCGGATATATCAGATTTAACTTCCTTCTTCCATGCGTTGTCTATGCCCATAACTTGGACACCAACACTATTATCCGAACCCGCTTGAACTTTTAAACCTTTGCTTAATTGGGTTAATAATTCCCAAGCTTCATCATCTTCCTTGGCTAAAAAGGTTCCGCCTGAAGCAGCGGTGATCATATTCCTACTTTCTTGACTAACCCCATCGAAAAAGGTTTTAATTAGCATCCATTTAGGAATTTCATGGTGAGGGCATGTTCGTAGTAATTCATTCAACCTATTAAAAGCATCGTGAAATTGTTCTCCAATTTTCTGTTTAAATCCAGTGATTTCTTTACGTTTTTCTGTAGTTTTACTAATTGGGTAATATTCAGTTAGAAATTCTTTTTTCATTTCATCCCAGTTAGTTATACTATCAGTGGGAAGTGACACGAACCAATTTTTCGCTCGTTCCTTCAAAGAGAAAGGAAAGAGTCTGAGTTTTAAAGCGTCTACGGTCATCCCCCTAACGTGATTGGCCTTACATATGGCAGTGAATTCAGCTAAGTGCTCATACGGTTCTTCGCTTGGTGCTCCGCGAAAAACAGGTAATATGCTAAATAGCTGTGGCCTAATTTCGGGTTCATTCTCATTAATTGGGTAGAGAATGGGTGATGGATCAGGGATATCACCCGGCCTATAATGGGATTCTACGGTTCTACGGTCTCCCATCGGTCTTTGATTTTGTTGGACGTCAACTAGAATGTTATCGATGTTCTCGTCTTCCAAATTAATTATTTCTTCTTCCACGTTTACTGTAGGAACAGTATTTCTAATTTCGTTTGTTTGAGTTGTGGCTCGCCTATTAGATCTAGCAGTTTTTTCGATTTCTGGATCAAACTTCAAGGGTGAAATTCTACCAGAATATCGTGTGTGCATAAACTTAGAAGGGCTAGATGAAGAATTCGAATTAGTTACTTTCTTTTTGGTGAGAATCGATGCTTGCGCCACGATTCCCTTTTTTTTTTTTTTTAATAAACTAAAACAATAATTAAAATTAAAACTAATTAAAAACTAATTAAATGGAATAATAGCAAAATATGGAAACTTAAACTAATTTAAGTAAGCAAATAAAAGCAAATAAACAAATAATTGAAATTGACTAAATTAACTAAATTACCTAAATTACTCTAAAGAAAATAAGGCAACTAAATATATGAAAATGTAATTTATATTTAAATAAAATTTAAAATTAAATTAACTAATTACTAAAATACGTGATTTAAGCGCAACCGCTCCCCGGCAACGGCGCCAAAATTTGATGCGAGTGTCGTTAACCCGTCAAAAATAACCACTAAATACCTTAGAAGCTAGGGTAAGTAGGGATCGTATCCACAGAGAGCGAGAGGTTAAATGCACGTACTCGAGCGACTAGCGTTGTAAAATAATTAATTTCGAAAGATTGATTTGGTTGTAAAAAGGTGATTGCTTGATTTATAAAACTAATTACTTGCGAAATTTGTGAAAAGAAAACTTAAGAAAACTGTTTGATTGAATAAAGTACGAAGATAACCATTCCCGGATTCCACACCTCGCTTTGCATTTAATTTATAAAAACGATTTGAAGATTACATAGACATAATCTTTGTTATAACTATTATTAAACCATTACGTGATCTTGGGCATAGCGCGTGACACGTTTGATTACTCGTCTTAATTAAATAATTAACTCGGCACGAATAATAAAATGTCTACGAACTATCTTGCGAAACGTAACAACAAAATAATAATCATTCGTTTACAATCAAAATATAAATAATAAAAACCATGCAAACTTAAAGTAATCGTTCATAAAATAAAACTTAGCGATGTGCTTCCTCCGAGAATGATTATGATGAGCTTAGCCGGACATAGTTGATGCAATATTCAAGAGTTGTGTATCCATCTCCGTAGCTTGACTCGTGTGTTCGTCGTACGTGTGTTCGCTCAAACAGGGTTCTTTTCCTTAGCCTTCTCCTCCAAAAAACGATTCTTAAACTTTGAAATATGACTTGGTATTTATAGGAAAAGATGGAAAAACCCTAAAAACGGCCGTCTATTATTTTAATGGGTTGGGCGCAGCCGTAGGCGCAGGCCTGCGCCCCCCCCTGCGCCCCTCTGTATAATCCGTATTTTTGAGAATTAATTTCTTCTGTTGAACCCTCGGTCTGGGCGCAGGGCTGCGCCCCTCTCTGCGCCTGGCTCTGAAATTTCGTCCTTTTTTTCATCATTTTAAACCGGATTTTGTTTTCCTGCATAGGCACAGAATTTATTTAATAGCGGCACATTCTATAACATTTTTGCATTAAAAACAACTCTTTTACACTTAATAAACATGGTAAATTATAACCCGATCAGTAGTCATAGAGTCGGATGATGTTCAAGCCACGCTCACGCTTAAATTGTGGGGATCAGCCACATATTGTGCTAGCTACCAGTAAATCAACATGGCAGAACATCGAAGTATCATACCAAATTGAATAGAACTGGTGAAATAGCATGGTCTAGAACAATAGACCGTCAATGCTAATCATCTTAAGCTGAATCGATATGTCAAAGGATACGAGCAATAGTGAAAGCATAGTAATCAAGGTCATGATAGCAATAATCTCATAGCAATATCTGAAATAAACTGTAAATTCAATGTCATGTGAAATGATAAATCAAATAGCTATCATGAACCACAAGGCATCACCGAACCATGGTGAGCACTGGTCACAATCCAGCTGATCATATATGAATGTCAAATTATTCTATCATCAACAATAGTCTCAACCGGAAATATCGCATGTAAAGCTGAATATCTATAACTCACAGGTTCTTGTGGTCTTTATCAAACAGATTTAAAATCCACCACCTGAGTTATCCCAAGATTTTATCTTTAATCTTTGTCTATCTGATCTCTGTCAATTCTTTTTAAATCAGAGACCCGTTTTCAATCTCTTTAGTTCTTTGTTTAGAATTTAACTGAACCTGTCCAGAATTATATCATATCAATGTCATCAGCTTTTAGCTTTAAAATCTCTATTTTATCTGATTCTGATAACTGATAACTCATCGATCATTTATTTGTTCATTTTCTTTTGAATTCTCAAAAAGATATATATATAAATATATATATCATATTGCTTTAATCAATCTTTCATTATAAATTCATGAGTATTGTAATTTTAAAATGTCATTTATTTGTGATAATTAAACATCCGAATTCGGACCCCTGGTTTGGACCATCCGGATTCGGACTAATCCGGATCAGGCACCCGGATTCGGACCGAATGACTAACCCGAATTTGGACCGTCCGAAACATAAGATCCGAAGTAGATACCCGAATTTGGGATAAATCCGAAATTCAAGGAGGTCCGAATTAGCATATCATCCGAAACATAGTGTTTTCATCCGAAATGGGTACCATCCGAATTCGGATCCTTATACTTATAATTTTCCAGAAATTGTTCTTGGTGTTCTTATTTTTATACTTACGGATTTTTACCAAAAAATTGACTAAACCCATTTATAATCAACATGCAACTTTAAATAAAGTTATATTATCATTATTAGAGTGTTTTTACATAATTTTCTCTATCACAAACACCTTTATTAGATCAAAATCGTCCAAAATAGGTAGAAAACTCAAGAACACAATATTTTTATAAAAAATTCAGATTTTCATTTTAATTGGACGATTCAACCCATGATTTTTAATTCTATAACTTCAAATAACTTAGATTCATGATTATATACTAAAAAGTCACACATGCAATACATATTTATGTTAAATCTTGAATCATCAATTCGGTTTCTCATAAAACCGAACCAATCCCATAAAAACTCGAAATATAAATGAATTTTACCTTGAATGTTGTCGATTGATGATGTTTGATGATGTTTATATCTTGTTCTTGACTTCAATTCTTCAATTAATGGAACAATTTATGACTTTTTGATGAATTCTTGTGAAGGTGCCGTAAATTAGAGTGAGAGAAGAGAGAGATTGTAAATTTTCATTCTTAATTATAATGACCATTTATTATCATTAATTTGGTTTATATATTTAACTTTGATAATAAGTGAAATTAACCCCTTATACTTTTGTATAATACATCTCTTTAATTTGATCATTTTAAATACTTTATAATATATATTCATTTTATATCATATTTAATTAATTAAATTTCATTAATCAATTAAACTACAAAACAAATAATGTAATAAAATTACATTATTAACTCCAAATACTGAAATTAAAGTTGTGTCAAAAGTTAGGTTGTTACATAAATTCTAGAAATTAATAAAACGTCACCGTATGGCACCAAAACGGTGCGTTTTACAATGCCTAATGTTAGTTATGTTAATATCTTGCATTTGTTCATGCACTATATCATATGGAGATTGTCATCGTTACAAATTGTATTTAAGAATGATGGTAAGGGCTCGTAAATGAGAAAATCAATCGTGCATTAACATAAAGTGTTGATTTATTAACTAATCAAAACACAAATTCGTTTATTGTATATTCACTAGAACACAAATAAATAAATATACTTTAATAATAAATAAAACTAGTTGAATACCTAAAACCGAACCCGACGGGGAAAACCGAAAACCGATCTAAATTGGGCGGGTTTCCCCGAACCCGATTAAGTTAAACGGGGGACGGGGCGGGTATGGTATTGCTAATACCCGCCCCGTATACCCGATTACATAACCCGTTTAAATCCCCGATTACTTTTAATAGCAACATGCTATTTATATTGTATATATATTATATATAAAAGATGAATAATTTTATTTATTTTATATATTACACATAAAAATTATTACGCATAATTAAAAAACTTATTTATTTACATATAATTTAATGAAATAATGTTTTTTTCGTTATCATTTGATAGGTATTACAAATTTAATTTAATATTAGTATTGAAATTTTAACGTACATGGACGTTTTAAGTTTAAATTATGAACCACGTGATTAAATTTCATATCATTGATTTATAAACGGGTTACCCGATTCCCCGCGGGTTTCCCCGCGTACCCGATGGGGATCCCCATTTAGTCCTCGCGGTTTTTTTTAACGGGGACGGTATTTACATTCCCAGCCCCGAACCCGCCCCGTTGCCATCCCTAACCTGTGCGTTGCTCGGGTGATGTGTGACGAGTTTAATATTTATAATTAATTTTTTTTTGAACGACAAATTAACCTACTTCTATTCCTTATGCAAACATGTTGGGACCTTTATTTTATAACGGACCATGAGCATTTTTTTCTCTCTGCTCCGTCAACTATATATATATATATATATATATATATATATATATATATATATATATATATATATATATATATACATACATACATATATATATATATATATAGGGGTGGGTTTAATGGAAAACATATATGCATCGGAAAACTCGGGAACCACTTTATAGCCATTGGATCAGGTGACGCATCATGCAGAAAGTCGATGCATCACGCGGGAATTTGATGCATCACGCGATGCATCACGCGGAATTGTGATGCATTTGTGGTGGTGCACGGAGGTTTTCCAAAGTTTTCCGATGCATGTTGGTTTTCCATTGAACCCTCCTATATATATATATATATATATATATATATATATATATATATATATATATATATATATATATATATATATAATTTTAAAAAAATGTAAAAGTTTATTGTATAATTTCATAAATGATCCCTGTAAGGCTGAAAAGACAAATATATATATATATATATATATATATATATATATATAATTTTAAAAAAATGTAAAAGTTTATTGTATAATTTCGTAAATGATCCATGTAAGGCTGAAAAGACAAAAACACTCTTGGAGTTAACGGCTAAGTTAATGAAAGTTAGATTGAGTGATCAAATTGTTACATAAATTCGCTTTTTAGGACCATCAATGTACTTATTTTGCTCAAGGGACTAAATGTGTGATCTTTTATAAATCATAGAGACCATTTATGTAATGAACTCTAATAAATTATATATTATACATAGAATAGAAACGAACTTAATCTTAGAACCAATTCGCTGGTAATTATTGATTTGAATGACAAGGCTCTTAAAATTTAAAGGTGATTTGTACATAACATTTTTTATTTTATTCAAAAGCACTAGCTTATCTTTCAAAAGATGGTTTGATCAATTCCATAAGGATTTTTTTTATTACTTAAAAAGTGAGAGTTTGATAATTTAGTTATAATTAGGTTATTTATTCCTACTTTTATATATAAAAAGGTTACATAATTAAATTGATATATCATAAATAAGATTGTCAATATTGAGATCATATCTAAGATCGTTTTGTCTTCGTAAGATTGGATCATAAGATCGAGGTCGGGAACCTAAGATCCTACGAAAATAATATATCTTCTTTATATATGTTATAAATTATATCAAATATTAATTTTATGTCAAGTATAGTGATGAAATATTTAAAATCCAAACATTATAAGGATAATTCAATACAACGTACTCTTAAGAATTTTATAATCAATTATATCATTAAATAGTTATATTTTAAAGTATTGAACTTTAGGATTGTATGAAAATTATTGTCATGCACAAATAAAATAATTAACACATATGTTTACTTTTTATTGAACAAAATCATCTCTTTTCAAATATTTTTAATTGTTAAATCAAGTAACAGTAGGATTGGATCAAGACCTTAAGTTCATACTATAAGTCTTAAGATTCTGACTAAAATCTCATCAATTAGAGATCATATCCTATAATGGATCGTCTCATTTTTGCTGACCATGATCATAAAATTATAAGATCTTTAGTATTAATCGGGATCTTTACAACCATGATGATAAATGAAAATATGTATATTATGATTTTAGAAATAAATAATTTTATTTTGTATGATCGCATTTTTAATTCTATAATTAAACATAGAATTCATTTTTTTTAAATAATAATGCATTGTATTTTTTTAATGTACAAGTTCCTAAGTAAACATGTAAAAAAAAATGATAACAATTATAGATGGTTTTCAGTAATAACATATCTTATCCTAGCTAGTAGTAGTGGTGCTGGCGGCGACAGTGATGAAACCAACTTATTCTAATTAAAAACAAATTTAAAGATTAAAACACTTAGTGCTAGAAAATATGGTTTGTTTGGTACAGAGAATTAAAATGCAGATAAATAACAATAGAGAATAAAATTATAGAGAAACAGAATTATCTGGAGAATGAGAATTGACTTATCTGTTTGGTAGAACAGAAAATTAAACAGAGAAATGCAATAGAAAATCAATTATCTTGTTTGATTGTTATAAACAGAGAAAAAAAAATAAATTTTATATAACAACTTTATCTTTATCAACTATTTTTTTATTACAGTCTTTATTCAAACAAATTAATAATTAAAATACGTTGATCATAAAAAAAACATAAGAAAGTATAAAAAAGTTACAATTTATCTCACGGTCAAAAATGATGATCGCATTTGCATACGCATATGCGACTACAAACAGAAAATATTGCTGTAAAAAAATTAGAAAAACCCATTACATTATTATAATTAATTTGTTTTTTACAATTAAATTCTTAGACTTAATGAAAATGAATGGTTAAGTTCTTAAAGTAGCTTTTCTAATAATTAAATTCTTGAACTCTATGAATTGAATGTAATTCATGAATGGAATGTAAGTTTCTAAATTTGTATTTTGAATTTAAGTCCATAAATTTTATAAAAATAAAGGATTAAATTATTTCAATTAAGAAACGATTGTTTCTAAACTTTATAATGACCGAATGATTAACTTCTATCATCATAAATGTATATGTTACTAAATAATAAAAATATTTTCGTTTATTTCACTTAGGTTATCATATTTTTTTACGTTACCATGCTTTTAAACTAATCACAAGTGAAATGAATGCTATAAAACTGTCATTAAATAAAACGTGATGGTAAATATGTCATTTTAAAGCCCATTTGAAAAGTAATCATTTATATCATTTAATTGAAGTGTCCTAATCAAAAATTTTATAGAATCATAATACTTAACCATTCAAATAACAGTAAAGATCATTTTTTACTATCAAAGTTTTAAAATTTATCTTATTTAACTGAAACACCCTTCCAACTAAAATAGATGTTTCACGAACAATTAACAATAATTATCAGAATATACTTGCGGAAATGTGGTCAAATTTAAAATTTTCAATATTCAAAAGTCATCAACATGATACTACCCACTTTGTCACCTAATAATGAGCAAAGTGTGGCGTATCATGGATCGAAGTAGATGGGGTCACAAATGTTAAACATTCAGATTATCTAACCATGCATAAAAGCTAAGTTTATTCTTGAGCATATACCAAAACGGGAGTCCACTAAATCCCCACCCCAAAGCTTTATCAAAGATGTACGACACGATGGAGCCGCTAGTCAATGTCCGATTCACTATCACTATGGTCTAGCATGACCCTTTCCTTTTTCCTGAAAGGTTAACAACAAAAAGGGGTCAACAAAGTTGAGTGAGTTACTAGATTAGCAAAGAATACGCAATATACATTCACGCAATGATAAGCAACGAGTGTGTTCGTTAACCAATATGATCAAGTGCTCAATTTAGGCTTAGAGCTAGCCCAACGTTATTGCTCGATTTAGACTTAGAGCTAGTCCAACGTCTTGCTCAATTTAGGCTTAGAGCTAGCCCAACATATTGCTCAATTGAGGCTTAGAGCTAGCCCAACATATTGCTCAATTTAGGCTTAGAGCTAGCCCAACATTATTGCTCAATTGAGGCTTAGAGCTAGCCCAACATTATTGCTCAATTGAGGCTTAGAGCTAGCCCAACATATTGCTCAATTTAGGCTTAGAGCTAGCCCAACATATTGCTCAATTTAGGCTTAGAGCTAGCCCAACATTATCCATGGATATCCAGGTGAGGTGAATAGAAAACATACCAAGCATGATGAGGTCCAACGTGCCTCACACAAGCCCAGATAAATCATTCATATAGGGAATGAAAGCAAGTATGCAACAACTATCAACATGTCAACAGTTAGCTTCATAAGGTATTCAACAAAGTATAGCTCCACAAAGCACATCAAGTATAGTGAGGTCCAATGTGCCTCACATAAGCCCAAACAAGTCTTTCTTAGAAGAAAAGAAATCAAGTATGCAACAATTATCAATAGGTCAACCATAACTCCTCAAAGTATTCAACAATGTATGGCTTCACAAAGTATATCAAGTTTAATGAGGCCCGATGTGCCTCACATAAGCCCAAACAAATCTTCATAGAAGGAAATAAATCAAGTATGCAACAATTATCAATATGTCAGCACATAGCTCCTCAAGGTATTCAACAGGGCATAGCTTCACGATATGTATGCATCTCAAGGGTGGTGTGGTCCAACGTGCCTCACATAAGTCCAAATAATCATACATGTGAAAGTTGAGGATATGTATGCATCTACCATCAAAACATCAACAATCAGCTCAACTTCAGGTGAAATTCACCAGGTGAAGCATATCAAGTATGGTGAGGTCCAAGGTGACTCACGTATGCCCAAATACATCATACGTAGAAGAAACGAAATCAAGTATGCAACGATTATCAATATGTCAACAAATTGCTCCACAAAGTATTCAATGAGGTATGGCTTCACAGAGCCTATAAAATATAGTGAGGCCCGACGTGCCTCACATAAGCACAAAGAATCATACACGTGAGAATTGAGGGCACTTATGCATCTACTATCAAATATCGACAATAAACTCAACATATCAAGTAGGAGGAGGAGGTCCAAGGTGCCTCACATGTGCTCAAGGAATCAACATATCAAATTGAGGGCAAATATGCTACTACTATCAAGATATCAACAATTAGCTCAACAATATGTTCAACAGGGTAATTAGCAATATACAGGAACATTATGTAACACTAATGCTAGAACTCACAGTGATCGGTTTATAGGATTCCCAAACCTTCCAACGAAGTCACATTAGCCCCAAGAATGTCTAAAGCTCGCAATCAAGCTCCTTTCGACTCGATTCACCTAAAAGCATTCATAACGCGCACCTGTAAGCCCCCGAACACAATATAAGCCCCTAAGAGTGGCCTAAGAGTATTGGGACATCAAACCGAAAGTACTAAGTCCAAATGAGGCCCTACAAGTTCCGGAATGGATCAAAGGCCCTAAACCCCTTTAAACACTTAATTTAGAGGTGTGATGAACGTATAAGACCCAAGCATCGACCCCCGACCATTTAAAATCAATTTTTGGACCAGAAACATGGTCATGGCGCGACCATGATGTTAGTCGCGCCGCTACCCCCCTCCTGGACAGCTCCCAGGTCATTTTTTTGACACAAATGCACTCAAAGTCCCCAAAACTTCCATAAACGTTTTTGTAACTTTTGAGGGACTTTACCAACAATATTAATAGCATATTAAGGTCACTTAGACACCTCTAAACATATTAGAACCATTTCATAACATTTCATGATCCCACGGAGTTCATACGGACTCCGAACGAGTCCGAAAATGACCGAAAACTCAAACCGGCGACACCGAGCTCCAATTGAGCTTGGATTCAATTCCAACCAATCCCATAACCATATTAAACATATTTTGACCATGTTTAGACATTCAAATTACATCTAAGCATAAAAACACAATCCAAAAATGTTTTGGAACTCATTGAGGCATTTCACCGAACACTTGGCGTGCGGTTTAGCCTTAAAACGCCATTTTGAGTTCTTGCACATATTTTGTATTTTACAACTCAAGTAAACACTTTAATAACACAATTAAACACTTTCCAAACAAATTATACTACAACATAGCATTTTATTGCTTCATGGAGTTCATGTGAACTCCAAACGGGTTCCAAACGACCAAAACCCGAACTTAGCCTTCAAAACTCCAATTGAGTTCCTACTAGCTTCTATTTACTTCCATTGCTATAAATAACATGTTTGGACCATAATGTATCATACGAAATATGTAAAAATACCATAACCCATTTCATCCACCATTGGAGCTCAAAGGAAGCTCTAATTTGGGTTTTCACTCAAATCACAAATCCAACCCAACCAATCATGAATTTATGACTCAAATACGATTATAAACCATAAACATTAACCACTACATGATTTTTGAGTCCATTACTAACTCAACCCACAAAACCCATCTAGGGTTTCTTGCTCCAAAATGAGGAAAGGGGGAAGATGAAGAGGATGAAGAAGACAAAGATGAATGGAAATGTTTATACCTTTGATGAAGCTTCATTTTCCATCAAAATCCTAGCCAAAAATGATGGAACTTCCATGCCCTAACTCCCTTTCTCCTCTTTCTCTCTTCTTTCTCTTTGAAATAAGGAAAAGAGTGAATATGTGTGTGGTGTGTGTGTTGGTCGACCAACATAAGAAAAGGGGAAAGGAAAAGAAGGTTTTGGCCTTCTTGCCAATTCCAACCCCCCAACATATACCCATTGACACACTCATACCTCCTACAACTCTTTTATTTTCTAAATTACCAACATATTACTACAATTTGCATTTATTTAACAATTCCATATAATTTTACTAGTTATAATAAAGCACCATGTTTAATAACCCATTGATCGTAATTAGTCATTACTTAAACGTTTTACAAATTTTGGGGTGTTACAATTCCTCCACACTTAAAAGGATTCCGCCCACGGAATCAACTCGGCTCAACTATGCCGGGTATTTGGCCTTCATCTCGGCTTTCGTTCCACAAATCATTAAAGGCCTACGATGATGTTTCCAAATTCCAATGAACTAACACTGTCTCGATCCATTTATTTCTCCACTTAGTGACTTTTCAATTCAATACTCGGTCGAGTACCGAGACATCGATGCATGGTTTTCGAACTATTTATTTCCCAGAGTCAATTATGGGTAACTAAATACATTAATATCCATTACTAACTATACAAACTTCCAGATTTAGTCAACATAGGTGATTTTACAAGTATGCCTCTTTTGATATGTTTTTAACTTTCTATGATGTGATAACATATTCTCAACTAGACATCTCACATTATTCTATTTCAGGATTTCAAAATAGAGACATATTCATCCACCGACTGTTATATGTCTTTTCACGCCCCTCACTGTACTACTCATTATATAATAACAAAATTCAGATAATTCCAATTACACTCTATCCGTTTATGTCAAATTTCAGCATATTACATTGTCACGTCACTATGACTTTCAATAGACCAGTTTTACTGATAAAACTCATATGATTTTAACAAGTTCACCGGGTTGATAGTCTTTTACCAATTAAAATGAGCACCTATGGCGGCTCGGTCAACTATTTTGGGCATTCCCACTAACAAGACCCATTACATAACATGGTCGGCAATCTATAAATAGTACTCATTACCTCGAGATATCAAATACGTCAGTTTCCTCTACAGTATGTGCATAAAAGGCTAACATATGTGCATAGGCCAGTGACTCCTCATTGTGCCATTTTCAAAAGCAAACATTTTTTTTTAACCTACTCAACATTAGGACCATAAAATATCTAATAAGCTTGAGTCATTATCCAAGGTGGTGTCCATACTACATAATTAACTGTCTTGTCACATAAGACAAGACCAAACCACATCATTAGCTAAGACATATAAAATGACCATAGAAAAATCATCCAAAAGGTACTTAACTATTTAACCAATAAGGTCATCACATATGATACAATCCGTATTAAGTTCAAGTCAAGTTTACCCGATATATGCACCTTGGAACGATGCCCAAGAATCATAGAAATGCAATATGTGAGTGACTAAGGGATATAGTTCATTTTTTTAATTCCACGTGTATCAATTAGCCACTTATCCCTTAAGATTTTCATAACTACCATTAACAATTTACTTGACCTCAGTTGTACGTTGTACTTTCAACAATGACCTTACTTTATTACACTAATGTCATGTATTAAGGTCAATCCATCTTCATACATGTAAGGTACAACTACCTTTGGGGCATTATAACTTACCGACATATAATTTTCAACATTTTTCGAAATAAGGTGTGATATAAATATCATCCCTCCTCATAGGTCGTCCCATGACCAATTCTCTCCTAGTGTACTTACTTCCCTCGCACATTATCAAAACAAAGTCAACTTTTACCCAATCAACATAGTTAAAATATAAGCATTTACCATCATTAACTAGCTTACCATTCTTCATAAAGTGATAATTTAGCATGCATTTATCTCATATTCAAGGATCATATGACAACTAATATGGTCAACTTCAACTAAAATGCGACAATTGTATTAATCCATTAACAGATACAACTGTAGTCTATTCCAATTAATGTTCAGTTCGTCAATCATGCATGCTGAAATCACGTTAGCATACCCAGTGGTTCATATAGTTCATGTTAAAACATGTCAATGCAAACAAAGCATGCATATACAAGCAATAGAGATACCATCAAAATGCTCAACTAACAGTCCAAATGTTCAGAATTAGCAACAACATGCCAAATATTATCACTCTGAACATGATTTTATCCACGTATGTTCATCCACAACATACATTACCAGCTATTTCATAGTTCAATATAAGTGTCTTTACACTTTTATCCGACATTTTAATATTGTTGTGTAATTGATACACTCGAGCTTATCATGATCAACCCACCAACGATGGGGTTTGCCACTAATATGAGCATGCCAAAATCTCACATAATTCATATTGATTATTAAGTTATCGACTTTTATGCTTTCTTGTCATTTTCTTACATGAAAAGATTAACAATTAAGAAATCCAAATAGTAGGGACAATACGAGTTTCGTCCATTACATATCATAATTTTTTTTTATCCCAATTCATCATTATCCATATTAGCTACATTACGAGGATTAAAGATATACACGAGTACACATATACCACATTATAGACCTACGGCCTACCCATTACATTCCCATCCTAGGCCGAATTCAATCTTAAGATTGTTTTACTAGTGTTGCCTAGGTGGGTCAATACCAGCATCTGAAGCCGCGTTCAATGTTGAGTATCGTCGACTATACTCAGTCATTGAAACTAGGCTCTGATACCAAATTGAAACACCCTTCCAACTAAAATAGATGTTTCACGAACAATTAACAATAATTATCAGAATATACTTGCGGAAATGTGGTCAAATTTAAAATTTTCAATATTCAAAAGTCATCAACATGATACTACCCACTTTGTCACCTAATAATGAGCAAAGTGTGGCGTATCATGGATCGAAGTAGATGGGGTCACAAATGTTAAACATTCAGATTATCTAACCATGCATAAAAGCTAAGTTTATTCTTGAGCATATACCAAAACGGGAGTCCACTAAATCCCCACCCTAAAGCTTTATCAAAGATGTACGACACGATGGAGCCGCTAGTCAATGTCCGATTCACTATCACTATGGTCTAGCATGACCCTTTCCTTTTTCCTGAAAGGTTAACAACAAAAAGGGGTCAACAAAGTTGAGTGAGTTACTAGATTAGCAAAGAATACGCAATATACATTCACGCAATGATAAGCAACGAGTGTGTTCGTTAACCAATATGATCAAGTGCTCAATTTAGGCTTAGAGCTAGCCCAACGTTATTGCTCGATTTAGACTTAGAGCTAGTCCAACGTCTTGCTCAATTTAGGCTTAGAGCTAGCCCAACATATTGCTCAATTGAGGCTTAGAGCTAGCCCAACATATTGCTCAATTTAGGCTTAGAGCTAGCCCAACATTATTGCTCAATTGAGGCTTAGAGCTAGCCCAACATATTGCTCAATTTAGGCTTAGAGCTAGCCCAACATATTGCTCAATTTAGGCTTAGAGCTAGCCCAACATTATTGCTCAATTTAGGCTTAGAGCTAGCCCAACATTATCCATGGATATCCAGGTGAGGTGAATAGAAAACATACCAAGCATGATGAGGTCCAACGTGCCTCACACAAGCCCAGATAAATCATTTATATAGGGAATGAAAGCAAGTATGCAACAACTATCAACATGTCAACAGTTAGCTTCATAAAGTATTCAACAAAGTATAGCTCCACAAAGCACATCAAGTATAGTGAGGTCCAATGTGCCTCACATAAGCCCAAACAAGTCTTTCTTAGAAGAAAAGAAATCAAGTATGCAACAATTATCAATAGGTCAACCATAACTCCTCAAAGTATTCAACAATGTATGGCTTCACAAAGTATATCAAGTTTAATGAGGCCCGATGTGCCTCACATAAGCCCAAACAAATCTTCATAGAAGGAAATAAATCAAGTATGCAACAATTATCAATATGTCAGCACATAGCTCCTCAAGGTATTCAACAGGGCATAGCTTCACGATATGTATGCATCTCAAGGGTGGTGTGGTCCAACGTGCCTCACATAAGTCCAAATAATCATACATGTGAAAGTTGAGGATATGTATGCATCTACCATCAAAACATCAACAATCAGCTCAACTTCAGGTGAAATTCACCAGGTGAAGCATATCAAGTATGGTGAGGTCCAAGGTGACTCACGTATGCCCAAATACATCATACGTAGAAGAAACGAAATCAAGTATGCAACGATTATCAATATGTCAACAAATTGCTCCACAAAGTATTCAATGAGGTATGGCTTCACAGAGCCTATAAAATATAGTGAGGCCCGACGTGCCTCACATAAGCACAAAGAATCATACACGTGAGAATTGAGGGCACTTATGCATCTACTATCAAATATCGACAATAAACTCAACATATCAAGTAGGAGGAGGAGGTCCAAGGTGCCTCACATGTGCTCAAGGAATCAACATATCAAATTGAGGGCAAATATGCTACTACTATCAAGATATCAACAATTAGCTCAACAATATGTTCAACAGGGCAATTAGCAATATACAGGAACATTATGTAACACTAATGCTAGAACTCACAGTGATCGGTTTATAGGATTCCCAAACCTTCCAACGAAGTCACATTAGCCCCAAGAATGTCTAAAGCTCGCAATCAAGCTCCTTTCGACTCGATTCACCTAAAAGCATTCATAACGCGCACCTGTAAGCCCCCGAACACAATATAAGCCCCTAAGAGTGGCCTAAGAGTATTGGGACATCAAACCGAAAGTACTAAGTCCAAATGAGGCCCTACAAGTTCCGGAATGGATCAAAGGCCCTAAACCCCTTTAAACACTTAATTTAGAGGTGTGATGAACGTATAAGACCCAAGCATCGACCCCCGACCATTCAAAATCAATTTTTGGACCAGAAACATGGTCATGGCGCGACCATGATGTTAGTCGCGCCGCTACCCCCCTCCTGGACAGCTCCCAGGTCATTTTTTTGACACAAATGCACTCAAAGTCCCCAAAACTTCCATAAACGTTTTTGTAACTTTTGAGGGACTTTACCAACAATATTAATAGCATATTAAGGTCACTTAGACACCTCTAAACATATTAGAACCATTTCATAACATTTCATGATCCCACGGAGTTCATACGGACTCCGAACGAGTCCGAAAATGACCGAAAACTCAAACCGGCGACACCGAGCTCCAATTGAGCTTGGATTCAATTCCAACCAATCCCATAACCATATTAAACATATTTTGACCATGTTTAGACATTCAAATTACATCTAAGCATAAAAACACAATCCAAAAATGTTTTGGAACTCATTGAGGCATTTCACCGAACACTTGGCGTGCGGTTTAGCCTTAAAACGCCATTTTGAGTTCTTGCACATATTTTGTATTTTACAACTCAAGTAAACACTTTAATAACACAATTAAACACTTTCCAAACAAATTATACTACAACATAACATTTTATTGCTTCATGGAGTTCATGTGAACTCCAAACGGGTTCCAAACGACCAAAACCCGAACTTAGCCTTCAAAACTCCAATTGAGTTCTTACTAGCTTCTATTTACTTCCATTGCTATAAATAACATGTTTGGACCATAATGTATCATACGAAATATGTAAAAATACCATAACCCATTTCATCCACCATTGGAGCTCAAAGGAAGCTCTAATTTGGGTTTTCACTCAAATCACAAATCCAACCCAACCAATCATGAATTTATGACTCAAATACGATTATAAACCATAAACATTAACCACTACATGATTTTTGAGTCCATTACTAACTCAACCCACAAAACCCATCTAGGGTTTCTTGCTCCAAAATGAGGAAAGGGGGAAGATGAAGAGGATGAAGAAGACAAAGATGAATGGAAATGTTTATACCTTTGATGAAGCTTCATTTTCCATCAAAATCCTAGCCAAAAATGATGGAACTTCCATGCCCTAACTCCCTTTCTCCTCTTTCTCTCTTCTTTCTCTTTGAAATAAGGAAAAGAGTGAATATGTGTGTGGTGTGTGTGTTGGTCGACCAACATAAGAAAAGGGGAAAGGAAAAGAAGGTTTTGGCCTTCTTGCCAATTCCAACCCCCCAACATATACCCATTGACACACTCATACCTCCTACAACTCTTTTATTTTCTAAATTACCAACATATTACTACAATTTGCATTTATTTAACAATTCCATATAATTTTACTAGTTATAATAAAGCACCATGTTTAATAACCCATTGATCGTAATTAGTCATTACTTAAACGTTTTACAAATTTTGGGGTGTTACAATTCCTCCACACTTAAAAGGATTCCGCCCACGGAATCAACTCGGCTCAACTATGCCGGGTATTTGGCCTTCATCTCGGCTTTCGTTCCACAAATCATTAAAGGCCTACGATGATGTTTCCAAATTCCAATGAACTAACACTGTCTCGATCCATTTATTTCTCCACTTAGTGACTTTTCAATTCAATACTCGGTCGAGTACCGAGACATCGATGCATGGTTTTCGAACTATTTATTTCCCAGAGTCAATTATGGGTAACTAAATACATTAATATCCATTACTAACTATACAAACTTCCAGATTTAGTCAACATAGGTGATTTTACAAGTATGCCTCTTTTGATATGTTTTTAACTTTCTATGATGTGATAACATATTCTCAACTAGACATCTCACATTATTCTATTTCAGGATTTCAAAATAGAGACATATTCATCCACCGACTGTTATATGTCTTTTCACGCCCCTCACTGTACTACTCATTATATAATAACAAAATTCAGATAATTCCAATTACACTCTATCCGTTTATGTCAAATTTCAGCATATTACATTGTCACGTCACTATGACTTTCAATAGACCAGTTTTACTAATAAAACTCATATGATTTTAACAAGTTCACCGGGTTGATAGTCTTTTACCAATTAAAATGAGCACCTATGGCGGCTCGGTCAACTATTTTGGGCATTCCCACTAACAAGACCCATTACATAACATGGTCGGCAATCTATAAATAGTACTCATTACCTCGAGATATCAAATACGTCAGTTTCCTCTACAGTATGTGCATAAAAGGCTAACATATGTGCATAGGCCAGTGACTCCTCATTGTGCCATTTTCAAAAGCAAACATTTTTTTTTAACCTACTCAACATTAGGACCATAAAATATCTAATAAGCTTGAGTCATTATCCAAGGTGGTGTCCATACTACATAATTAACTGTCTTGTCACATAAGACAAGACCAAACCACATCATTAGCTAAGACATATAAAATGACCATAGAAAAATCATCCAAAAGGTACTTAACTATTTAACCAATAAGGTCATCACATATGATACAATCCGTATTAAGTTCAAGTCAAGTTTACCCGATATATGCACCTTGGAACGATGCCCAAGAATCATAGAAATGCAATATGTGAGTGACTAAGGGATATAGTTCATTTTTTTAATTCCACGTGTATCAATTAGCCACTTATCCCTTAAGATTTTCATAACTACCATTAACAATTTACTTGACCTCAGTTGTACGTTGTACTTTCAACAATGACCTTACTTTATTACACTAATGTCATGTATTAAGGTCAATCCATCTTCATACATGTAAGGTACAACTACCTTTGGGGCATTATAACTTACCGACATATAATTTACAAATTTTGGGGTGTTACATTAACCACTAAACTATTTTTACTCAATACTATTAAAATTTAATTTTGTATTCTATTTTGGAAAAATGATTAAAAGTAATTACTAAATGTGTACAAAATATAATAGTTTACTAGACAATGTGTACAAGTTTTACTAGCTAAACATATATATAAAAATAGTTTAGTGGTTAAGTGTGTATGTAAAAAAAAAAAGTTTAAGGCTAAATGTGTAATAAAAAAAAAAGAGTTAGTTATTAAATGCGACAAATTTGAAAGTTGGCTGATAAAAAATGACTTTAACCTTAATCAGTCGTTTTATACAATTTGAGAACTTAATCATTCATTTTACTATTATTTAGGGACTTAATTACTCATTTGTTAAGTTATTAATCGTTTAAAAAATAGTTTAGAGACTTAATCATTCATTTTCACAAAATATAAGGATTTAATTGTTTAAAAAAATAGTTTAGAGACATAAGCACTCAAAGTATAACAGTTTGTTGGGTTTTAAGAATTTTGCCCTAACAAAAAAAACAATTGATTTTTCTACGAACCATGGTATTCGAAACTTGGCTTGACTAATCTAGATGAGGTGAAATGTGGCGAATATAAGAATTTACAATGGGTTTTAAATTAATTGAGGGCTAAAACAAACAATTTGTGAGTGCTACTTGTTGGGTGGGAATTGGCTATCCTGTCTCCGTTTAAAAAATTCACAGGGCTTTAACGAGGATCCCCGTTCGGTAGCGGGTAAAACCGTTGGGATTCGGGGAATCCATTTATAACATGTGTTTAATAAACGGTGAAATTTTATTTCGAGATCATTGTTAAAGCTAAACGAGTAAATTTTATAGTGATTCAAACCATAAATGAGTACAAAAAATGAATAAAATCATAAACAAAACAATTATAAACTTGTCTAACAATTATATACATGTGTACAAACAATTAAAATACTTATTATTATATTATATAAATATCATAAAAACATACATGCATATATAATCTAGAATATAAAAAAAATACTTATTATTATGTAAAAAACTAAACAGGTATTTAATCGGGTCATCAAGACGGGTATCATAAATCTCATACCTGTTTAAATTAATCAAGTTCGGAAAAAACAACCCCATTTTAATCAGTTTTCGATCTTTCCCGTCTGGTTATTATTATTTATTTTTTTTTGCCATCCTGGTCACAACTAATATCACTAGCTACAACTTTATTACCAATATTGAAAAGTCAAATTCAAACTTCTATTAAAGCTTTTGCAATTGGTCATAAATAGTTTTTATACTCTAAAAATAATCTATAATGTATCATTATTAATAGTTTGCAACACATGTCTCTTAAAATTATCATTTGACAATATATTTCTTAAATTTATATATAAACTGAGTTCTTGTTTGTTTCTAATAAAAAAAATCTTTTTTTTACTTCCGTCAGTAGGATTGAAAATACGGAAAGACAAAAATAATTAAAAATTGTTATTTTTTCACAAAGAGAAAAAAGATAGAAATATATCTTCCAAAAACTTTCCGTGTATTCTCACAAAAAGTGTTTTATTATCACTTTTCTTCTCTCATCCAATTGGACCATTCTTCCTTCATACAACTTAGTTTTAGAAAAAGAGACAATGATAAAGGTTTGGTTTTATTTATTTGGTTAATGATATTTAGTACCCAATGACCATATTTAGTGGGTGCAACTTGATGTCGTTGCTAATTCCATCGCCACTGATAATCGTATTTCTTGTAGTGAGTTTGAAAGACATTGGATTGATTTTATTTATTTTCTTATTAGTTAGTTATTTATTTCTGATGTTAATAAATAAAGTTATACTACATTTATATGTTTGATTTGAGATTATAAAAAATTTTAATCAAGTTATTTTAACAAATATGTCAACATTTTGAAAAATAGCAGTTACATACTTAAAATTTGACCGGTTACACAAACAAAATTTTGAAAAAATTACACTAACATATTATTGGTGAGGAGACCGGTTGTCTATGCTATCTCTCCTTTGAACATATGTCCATCCGGATAACTCGTCCTTATCTTTATATTGGTTGTTTGACTGGTCCTATAAAAGGTATTCACGAGGATCTACTTCAACAAAGTTGGATCTATAAAACTTTGGTTTTTATAGCAAAAATAAGAATGAAAACAAAGTTGTGTCATGAAACCATTGTTTTAAAAGTGAATTTCAAGATAACCTCACAACTATTCCACCTACCAACACGTGCACATGTAGTAGAAGGCTTGGGACTTGTACAACTCTTGTCCAAAAACTTAAAACAAACTAAAGGGCATTTGGTTTGTTTATTTATTTATTTATTTATTTATTTATTTTTGGTGTTGGTGGTGGTGGTGGTGGTGGTGGTGGGGGGCGGGGGGGGGGATGGGATTTGGATTCTATCAAATTATTTGTATTGCCTACATTTTCATTTTGGTGTTTGGTCGAACAAATGTAATAAGATTTATATTTTATGAAATCTTGTTTGTTTTATAAATCAGTCATAGGATATGAATGCTTTTATGATATATATAACAAAATTGTCATTTAGTTATTTGTTTATAATTCTTTCCACTGTTTAATAAAATGATTTGCTATGGTAGATAAGGTGATGGGTAGGTAGGTATGAGGGTGGGGTAGAGTGGGTACGTGTAGGGTTGATGAGTAAGGTAATAAATGAGTTAGCTTTAGTAAGATACGATAGGATGGTCGGAGGTAGAGTGAGGTGGATTGAGGTACGGGTTAGATAGGGATGGTGTTGGGTTGGTTAAGATGACGAGGTGGAGTAGGACATGTGTGAGGGTGAGGTGGAGGAAAGGATATGATATGTATAGGTAAGTATGGTAAGGGTGGGTCAGGTGGGTAGAAATGCAGATTTGCATTAACAGTTCGAGCGCAAGTTTGTGTTAATAATTCGCGTTACGGGTCAAATTACTGTTTGTTACACATTATTTGAACAATCAATTTAGTAACAATGTTACACATATAAAAATCAAAATTTACACATATAATTGTAAGATTATAACATGTAGATCCAAATCTAAACAAATTTATAAAAATCAAATTTTTGTAACATGATTTTCATTTTAAAATCCTAGATTCCATTTTCCGAAGAATGTCATACATATATAATGTGCAAATAAAAAAATAGCATAAAATATAAACTTTGACGATAAATGTATGATATAATTTTTTAGATTAAGAAAGGATGATGGAATTCAAAATCTGTCAAGAAATAACATTAAGTTAAAAAAAATTTAACTGAAAAAGGATTATAAAATGTTGTTTTGACCAAAAAAAAAAATCATAAATTTTAAATGTCATATTTTTAACCGTCATCATTACCATTTTTGAAAAAACTAATTTCTATAATTCTTTTATTTTAGTCAAAGTTAACTTTTATAAGGGCAAACTGCACAAAATAACAACTTACTGTACATAAAGTTTTTATTACAGCAACCTACCAAAGATTTCGTCCAAAATAACATCCTACCATCTTAACTTTTTTATTAAAGCATTGAACTCTAAAAAAATTATTCCATAATAGCACCCGTTGAAGACTGGGTGTGGTTGGGTGCTGACTAGGCATCCACGTAAGCTGCCATGTCAGCACCGGGTTTGCGCAAAATAGCAACGTACCGCTAAAATAGCAACATTTCATAAAATAGCAATGTATTAATTTTATATATTTTTAGTCTTAAATATTATTATTATTATTATTATTATTATTATTATTATTATTATTATTATTATTATTATTAAAAAAAACCGAAAATGATTGTCATTTTTTATAGGAAAAATTAAAATTTTGATCGGTTGATCATTTTTCTCCGTACGAAATAATTACAAAACGAAATGTCCGTCGTTTTTTACATTCGAAAAAAATTGATAATCAATATAATGCATCATTATTTTTATATAAATGGTTTTTTTTCGTTTGAACAAATTAAAAATCATGATGGTTCATCAATTTTTCCGTTTAAAAAAGTTTAAAATTTTAATGGATAGTTGTTTTTTCCGTTTCAAAAAATTAAAAATTACAAATGATAAAATATTTCAGTTTTCTATATATTCGAATGGAAAAAAGAAAATAAATTGGTTTTATACTTCCAACGAAAAAAATGATGAACACATTGAATTTTTAATTTTTTACCGATTAAGAAAAAATTTACGAACATTTTTTGGTTAATTATATTAAATTTAAGTTTAAGATTATAAAAGTATTTAGGGTTAAAAATATTTTCGGTTTTTGGTTAGAAATATATAAAATTAATACATTGCTATTTTGTGATATCTTGCTATTTTAGGAGTACGTTGTTATTTTACGTAGTACGTTGCTATTTTACGCGTACATTGCTATTTTGCGCAAACTCGGTGCTGACATGACAACTTACGTGGATGCTTAGTCAGCACCTAACCACACTCAATCATCAACGGTTGCTATTATGGAATGATTTTCTAGAGTTCAATGCTTTAATAAAAAAAGTTAAGATGGTAGGATGCTATTTTGGACGAAATTTTTGGTAGGTTGCTGTAATAAAAACTTTACGTACAGTAGGTTGCTATTTTATGCAGTTTTCCCCTTTTATAATTTGTCCTATTTAAAAATTAAATAATACGTACTTCTATAATTTGTCCTTTTTCGACTTGTATGTGACAAGGGAAAAAAATGGTTAATATTGAAAAAACCCTATAAACTTTTATCATTTTCACGATTAAATCCCTAAACCATTTTTACGATTGTTTAAGTCCCTACACTATTTTTTGTATTATTCAAAAGTATATATTTTTGACCGGCTACCGGATTAGTTCGTAAAACACAACCAATAAAACAAAAAGTTTAGGGACTTAATTGATAAAACATGTAAAATAATGAGTTTTTTTAATAAGAAAAAATTAGTTAAGAGACTTAAACAATCAGAAAAAAAGTTTAGGGACTTAATCACAAAATTAAGAAAAGTTTATGGGGTTTAATCAATATTAACCCAAAGGAAAAAACACAAAACAAGCACTCAAAGGAATAAACAAAAGAAACCGATGACTTTTTAAAGAATGGAAGTGTAATTTGGTCCATAATCTTGCCATCTTCATTCAAAACTAGTGAAACAACGATGGTTATGTGTGTGTGATTACGAGTAATCCATCGTTGAGATAGATGATAGGAAATTAAGAATTTAGAAACTGAACCAAGTATACAACATCAAGATCTTGATCAAGTACTCCTTTGATCGAAACTTATTCCCTTATAAATAATTACTAAATTAATAACATCGTTTATGCTTACAACATCAAAAAAAACTAAAAACAAGTGTTTAAGTAAACACAACGAACAAATTAACATCATCTTCGTTCATTAAACTAACAAGAAAAAAATAAGATCGCAACATAAACAACATCATTTGGCAATTGAACAAGAGGGTCCATTCTTTGCACGTGGGGAACGTTGTTCTCATAATTTAATTCTCCGGTGCTGGTGGTGGTGGTGGTTGATTGGAGGATGAGGCGTTGTTCGTATTGGCCGGCTGATCACAAGGAATTCCGAGTTGTCTCTTCTTGCTCCACTCGTGCAAAGAAAGGTGCAATTTATTTGCCGCCACAAGGAACTCTACTCCTTGCAAGGGTGTCAGAATTTCTAACATGCTCTTGAGGATATTCATCCTCAGCCTGTCGGCTTCGAGCAGCATGCCATATAGATCGAAGGCATGCTCGTCCATAGCTTCATCGACACCCTCAATAAAGGAGTGCTAGCGACACCAACGGCTCATCTGCTAGCTTTTCCTGCACATAACCAAATACATACATACATAATATCTGTAATCAATAGCTCAAACAAGATACATTCAAGATTTTCGACCAAGGTACACTCTATCATAATGTTCTCTCTCTTTTTTTTTTTTTTTTTTTTTTGAGAAAATGGATTATAAAAAGTACTACTTTTTTTCTTTTTAACTTACTAATTTACACTAATACTTCATTTTCTTCTTTAAAAATATGTTCATGATCTAAGATATCTATGTTCAACAGCACAGCATTTTAAGTTTACCCCTACACACGTATTCGAACATATATGTATATGCATTATTGAGTTCTAGGGTGTAGTATAGTATACCTGTACAGTTGCCATTAGGGAAGATATTATTTTCTTCCTTGATGGTTCGTGCGTGAAGTGCATCAATGGCTTTCAGTTGACAGCTAGAAATTTCTGCAAGCTTCCCACGTGTAACTCCTTGAAGAATGTCCACCATATGAGCATTCAACTGAATCCCAAATAGCGCATACACTATTCAGATGATCATCGATGGCCTGCAGCCACCGATCCATAGAAAGGAGTTCTCAAATGTGCTCCCCCATGCTGGAGCAAAGTAGGTAGACCCATCATGCCTTGCTAGTTGCCCACTGGCAGCAATGTAGGTATCAAAGTGACATACAACTTTACTGACTATGACCTTTAGATGGTCAACGTCAGACGAGTAGTTGTTGATGGATTGCAAAAATTCATCAAGATCTAGTCGCTGCTGAGCGATCTAGTTTAGATAGCAGCACTTGGATTGTTAGCATTGCATTAACTGGTTGGCCATATCGATCTTGTAGGAATAATAGTATCTTTCGGAAGGGAATGATGTTGTGTTTAATTTCAGGCAGGTTGTTACATTCATGAGGTCGTTTGTGATTCGGAAATTATATAGAGATTGTCATCCTAACAAATTGTATATGTTCCGAATCACAAACGACCTCAGGGATGTAACAACCTGTCTGAAATTAACCACAACATCATTCCCTTCCGAAAGATACTATTATTCCTACAAGATCGATATGGCCAACCAGTTAATGCAATGCCAACAATCCAAGTGCTGCTATCTAAACTGGATCGCTCAACACCGCTAGATCTTGATGAACTTTTGCAATCCATCAACAACTACCCGCCTGACGTTGACCATCTAAAGGTCATAATTAGTAAAGTTGTATGTCACTTTGATACCTACATTGCTGCCAGAGGGCAACTAGCAAGGCACGATGGGTCTACCTACTTTGCTCCAGCATGGGGGAGCACATTTGAGAACTCCTTTCTATGGATCGGTGGCTGCAGGCCATCGATAATCATTAGAATAGTGTATTCGAAGAGGCTTTTGCCTTATTAAGGCATTTGTGAGGCGATTTCAAAGGCCGAGGCTATACTTAGCCAACCACTGTGAGTTCTAGGACAAATGTAGAACAATAATGACATGTTAATTGTTGTTGATGCCTTTATTGATAACATGAACTGTGAGAATAATAACATGTTATTTGATCATGCATATTCATACGCTATATTGATGGATTCATTGTAGCCTTATTGGACATGTTATCATGCATCATGAATTGGAAGTGTATTGCGTTGACATTGTTGGGGATTGGTTTCATACATTTTATATGGTATGCCTAACTGCTTATCTTTATGAATAATAATGTTAGGAAGATGGTAATTCATGTTAGATGATCTCGTAGGCTTGGACAAATCATTTATGTGATTGATTAATAATAGTTGAGATATATGCATGCACTCTCAAGTTATATATTGGGTCACCCATCGTGATAATCTAATTGATTATGAATGATGATCAGAGACTATTTAATTGGTAGGTTTATTAGAGATTATCAAACGGCCCCGATGATATATTAGAACCGTTAACGAAGAACGGGTAGTAAAACCACATAGGTGGTCTCTTTTATTTGGTCTAATGGACCATTATAGATTTTCATGAGGTATTTTGAACCTAAATTTGTTGTGGTATATGGTTGGGACCCAATAGGATGTCCATGGATTAATCCTGGCCCATTTGGATGCTAGATGGCCGACGTACTTGAATTGTCGAAAGTCACGATTATGATAGGGACAGCCTAGTACTATGCTAGAGGCCATACCACTCCCGACCATGATAGGGAACCGCAGAAGACCACGGGGTATGTGTTTATTGGATTGTGATTGGATTATCACATGTGAGGACGGCAACGAGCTGCCTGCGGGCGATGATGATCTAACACGTTGGACTGCAAACATGAGTTATATCCTAGTGGGGGTGTTGACATCATGTGAGGACGGCAACGGACCGCCTTCGTGGTGATGATTATGACACGTTGGGCTGCAAGCATGTTTACCAACACCTTTGCTTTTGAGTCATTAGTAGTACGTACTTTGGTAATGTAACGTGTCGATTATGTACGGAGACTATGTAAAAACGTCACAACGTGCTACTATGACGTGCGTTGGGATCCTCACTTTGGCTCGACTATGTCAAGCAGTGTAGTGGATTCCATGATTCGAGTTTGTTCCCCACCTTGACTCGGCCTAGCCGGGCGGTGACAGTGGAACATAGGTTAATGATAAACGTTGAGAATGCTAATAGTCCTTAGTGGGATGCGGTATAATTATTTTATATTTTAGAAAGCCAATAGACCTCTGTGGGTGAGGCATCTTGTGTGAATTCTAATAAATCTATAATCGATGTAGGACACCGATAGTCTTCGATGAGGATGAAGTGATCCCATTCTAACTTGAGATCGGTCATCACTCGTCTTTATATTTTGATTGATAGAAAATGCATGTTGGATAGATAAGATTATCGTGTAATTGTTATTTTATATTAATTTTAGAATTCACTAAACAACTTTTGTTATTTACCCATTTTAGTTGTCAACCATTTTACAAGTCTTGAGCTATCAAGCGAGAAGCATATATTCTTCATTATTATTGAAGATTGTAGACTCGAGACTAACAGTATGCTTTGGTTATCGTGATGGGATTGGGTAGACGACTTCCTGGCCTTAACTATTCGTTTACAGAATCATGACCTGTAACCCTTGTAGATTTTAATAGTTGTTATTCGGATGCACCACTTATGATGCATTAGTTGTACAAGTTTTAAATTCTAACCTAATTCCGCAAGTATTAATGTATTAATTATTGTTAATTACACTTAAATATGTATATTATGGTTGTATGGGTGTTTCATAAAGCCTACAAGTTCAACCTTCATGTCAAACTCCCCCAATACGGATCAGAGAACAAATCTAGTTTGGAGAAGATGATGGAAAACATAGTGAGGCTAGATGGAAAAAATTCCATGGCAATGATGTTGTTAGAAGAACTATGCCGTGATATTTCGTTCAAGAATAAAATGGAAGATGCACATTTTACAGAATGAGAGTAATGGAGCTGAGGAGTTACTTGTAGAGCTGAATTCACATGAAACACAAAACACTAGTTACCTGTGGAGCTGAATTCACATGAAACACAAAACACTCATGCTTATAATAGTGATTTCAGTGATTCACCTGAAGATGTGGAATGCGCAAATGATGAGACTCTAATCTATTCAACAATATATGGCTAAATGAACTTCCAACCAAATGTTTGAAAATTATATTCTTATAGTCTTGTGAATGTCACTAGTCGATGAGATACCCAAGACAACAGTGGATGAGGAACAATGTTCAAGCCCACATGACATCTATTGATACCAACCTGTTCCCCGGACTGTGTCAAAAGCACTCAATCATCCAGGTTGGTTTAAGGCAATGCAGGACTGCAGGAGGAGATTTATGCCCTACAAAAGAATCACATGTGGGATCTGGTACATCTCCCTTTGGGAAAACGCAAAGTGGGGTGCAAATGGATATTTTCCGAGTGAAACTTAATCCAGATGGCTGATTACATCGATTGAAAGTTCGCTTAGTTGCGAAGGGCTATTCACAAGCCTATGGGATAGATTATGAAGAGACGTTCTCTCCGGTAGCTAACATGTCATCTGTTCGGATTTGTATTGCTCTCGTTGCCATTAATCACCGGCCGCTCCATCAGGTGGACGTTAAGAATGCATTTCTTAATGGCATTCTTAAGGAGGAGGTATACATGGAGCAACCATCAGGGTTTGTTATAAAGGAGGAGACCTTGAAGGTATGTAAATTACGACACTCATTATATGATCTCAAGGAATCTCCTTGAGCATGGTTTGGAAGATTTTCTGATGTCCTACATAAATTTGGTATGACTCGAAGTTCCCAAGATTATTCGGTGTTCCTCCGACATAATCAAGGCCTACGAATCATACTAGTGGTATATGTAGATGACATTATCATCATCGGAGATGATAACATTGGAATTACAAAGTTAAAGCAGAACCTACAATCTCATTTTCATATTACAGATGTGGGACGTCTTCGATATTTTCTTGGGATAGATCCACAGGGCATTCTTCTATGTCAACGAAAATATGTCATTGACATGCTTACCGAATGTGGTTTGTTGGGATGCAAACCAGTAGACAATCATATGCTTGCTACTAGAAAGCTTCTTGTAGAAGATGGTAATCCAATGAAAGATCCAGAGCAATACAGGAGGCTGGTCGGAAAGTTAAACTATCTTACAGTTACTCGACCGGATATATCATTTCCGGGAAGTGTTCTTAGCCAGTTCGCTGTGTACATATCCGCTCCATACACAGGTCATTGGAATGCAGCACTTCGTGTATTGAAGTATCTTAAAGGAGCAGGTTTAGGGATACTTTATTCAGATCAAGGTCATTGTCGAGTGAGTGCATTTACTGAAGAGGGAATTCATAGAGTGCCCGACTTTTCTGATGCAGACTGGGCAGGATGCCCCATTTCCAGGAGATCGACTACCGGATATTGTGTTTTTGTTGGAGGTGACCTGGTTTCTTGGGAAAGCAAGAAACAACACATTGTGTCTAGATCAAGCGCTGAATCAGAATATAGAGCTGAATATAGAGCTATGGCAGATGTGTCTTGTGAAATGACATGGGTAAAGAGGCTTCTAAGAGAGCTTGAGGTAATAACTCATGACTTGATGAAGCTTTATTGTGACAGTCAATCAGCCATTCATATAGTCAAGAATCAAGTATTTCATGAGAGGACCAAGCACATTGAAGTTGATTGCCATTTAATCAGAGATCGTGTTGTCGGAACTCGGACAGATCCTCCATCAATCCAGCCACTACATATCAAGACAGAGTACCAACTTGCCGACATTCTCACAAAACCATTAAGAAAATCACAAATAGACTTTATTTGTAGCAAGCTGGGCATGATTAACATCTTTGCTCCAACTTGAGGAGGAGTGTTAGAAATAGCATAGGTCAACACTAGATCTACACTAGCTCTGGTGCTTCACTTTATTTTGTTGATATTTCCTGCATATGTATTGTATATAGGTTGGAATCTAGTTCATGTTAGAGTTAAAATGAATGTTAAATTCCTATAAATAAAGAATTTGATGTCAAATAAATAAAATTGAACTCCACGTATTTGTTAAGAAAAGTTCTAAACCAGGCAACCAGCTAAATTTGAATTTCATTTACTTCGAATTCCATTCCACGAACCAAACGTCACATTATTCTTTCTCCCAAAAATCGTCCAACCCTTCTCCTCGAATTATTCCTTCAATTCAATTTCATTTAAATAGAAAAAAAACAAGGATACACTAGGGCCATGTAGAGTTGGGTAGTTATTGGTTCGGAACCGAGAAAACCAAAAACCAAACCAAATCGAATCTGTTTAAAACCAAACCAAATTTAAAATTTGTTTGGTATGGTTTCAGACCAGACCAGTTATGAAACTCGGTTTTCAGATTGATTTCTAGTCCAGTCGATAGTAGACTGAACCGAATTACTGAATATATATATATACACACACACACACACATATATATATATATAGGGGTGGGTTCAATGAGGAACCTATATGCATTGAAGAACTTTGAAGAACCTCTATGCACCACCACAAATGCATCACAAATCATGCATGATGCATCATTATTTCCACATGATGCATCAAATTCCTGCGTGATGCATTACGATTTTCTAGCGATGCATTGTGGTTCTCCAAAGTTCTTCGATGCATAGAGGTTCTCCATTGAACCCACCCGTGTGTGTGTGTGTGTGTGTGTATATATATATATAGAGAGAGAGAGAGGGGGAGGTTCCATTGAGAACTTTTGTGCATCGAGGCACAAAAGAACCTCCATTGGCCATTGGATGAAAAGAATGTGCAGGTTAGATCAAATGGCAAAAGGGTAAATAAATAGAAAGTTTTATGCATCAAGTGCACATAATGAAATTCGCGGAAGGGTAAAACAGGAATTATGCAATCCTTATTTAATTATTACACTCCAAAATTAACAAAAATAATACAAATTCAAAATACATCAAAATACATGCATATCGTTCATCTCTTCATGCATATCGTTCATCTCTTCCAAAAATGAATCATGCATATCGTTCATCTCTTCCAAAATCAAAACACATCATAATATAAACATGAATCGTTCATACAAACATAAATCATGTATATCGTTCATCACTTCCAAAATCAAGAGGGGGCTAAGAGAGAGGAGACAGAGAGAGAGAGAGAGAGAGAGAGAGAGAGAGAAAGAGTAGTGGTTTTAGGAAAGAAGTTAATGCTGATTTTCATACCAAATTTAACTATTAATTATCTTAAAACATTTAAATTCAAAAATAATTTCCTTACATTTAAGATCCCCTAAATGCCCTTTGTGCACCCTTGGTAGATAGTTCGATGCACAAAAGTTCTCAATCGAACCACAATCTATATATATATATATGGTGCTTAAATGATGACATCAATGCTGACCATACGAGTTACGTGGTTGGCTTGTGGATACCTAATTTAAGTTGACCATTATACTCTAATATGTCTCCGTGATGGTAGCATAATGGTTGGGGACATAAATTCCATAATGTAGGTTCAGGGTTCAAACCCTAGACACATTTGTTAAACCATGAGCTACATGATTTACATCCTCCACATTGGCCATATGACCGGTCGGTAGGCCCCGAACGATGGGATACCCTTTTTTATTCTCTAATATAATGTCATCTTTTTCATAACTCTAGTCATAGCTCAAATTATTTAATAATGTCATTTATAATCCGTTGTTTTGTGATTTTGATGTTTCTTTAGATGCCCACCGTAAGAAGTTAAGGATAATTAACCTAATTAAATATGATTATGTTCAATTGGGTTAGGATTTAGGAAAACCATATATGCACATTTTCAAGTTTTAAGCCTCTATGGGAGATATACAATGAGAAAAGATCATAAAATTAGTACACTAGGTGAGAACATTACCCATTTTCAGCATAGCATGCATCCATATTTTGACTTTTCCTTCAATTATGCAAGCTTTCAACCCATTGTCAAGCATCTATTTAATTCTTTGATTCTTCGAAATACATCCATCCAGCATCTGAACCTTGGTTTGAGTTGAACATTTCTAGCATCAACTTATATAGAACAGGCAACGAAATACCTTAGGCTAGTACTAGTAGTTTCAAGAAACACACTTCTATCAAAGTTATATTACTTGATCATATATTCAGGTGCTGAAGTATTAGAATATATTACATGGGTCATGCATGCTTATGTGGTTATACATACCTTTGTTTGGGTTTCTCGATAATGGACTGGAAGATCGTGATAATCATAGTATACAAAGTCGATCTTCTAATGAAATCTGCAACCTCAAGGGGAAATATGGTCTATGGACTAATTTGTACTTCAGAAGCATCAAATTTGATTTAGCCAACAATAGCATGTGATGGTGTAAGAAAAGTATTCCTGTAGATTCATATTGTATTAACATAATTATATAGAATGTTGAGAATTATGCAACTAAAGAAGTACATGAAAAGAGTAACAAGTAGAACTATAACAAATTATAGCTTCCATCGATCAAGACTGAGCATGTATGAGTGTCAAATACTAATTATTTATCTTAACAACATAGATTGAAGGATCTTCATAATTATGAAATACAATTCCTTCCAATGAATCTGCAATCTCAAATTAAAGGAACTACAAACTGATTTGTATTTCATCCATGAACACAAAAGTTGATCTAGCCAACAATGGCACCAAGCCACCTATTAAGTAACCTATATAAAATCTTGAGAATTGTGTAACAATTGGGTCGAGTATGCAAAAGAGTAACGATAAGAACTTCAAATGATTACAGCTTCCATCATTCAATATTGTGTTCATGTAGAAGTGTCAAATACTAATTAATTCTCTTAATAACATAGATTAAAGGATCTTGATAATCATTATGGAATACATTAAGAAAGGGGATGTGTGATTAGCAACTGAGGGGGGTGTGCGTATAGAATTGCCCTTCTAAAGCCAATATATATTTCGTTTTCCCGCTCTTTTTTCCTAATTTAGAACATGTCACAATCAATTTAATTAATTAGGAAAGTAAATAAATTTATCTTAGATTGGTTTTCTAATTTATTCGACTCAAATATCAATCAAGTTTTTTATATTAAAAACAACTGAATTTCCAATTTTCTTGATGAAATATAATACAATTAAAATCTATAAAATATTTTTGTAAATAAAAAAATCTTTATCACCACACTTCGTCATAATGTTGTATGGTAAATTTTCACCTCCGTAATTACTTATTAGATTAATCAATTATATTTCAACATACTAAAATATTTATAACCATGAAATTAAGTACCCTAAATTTCTCATAAAATTGATGATCCTAAAAAATAATATTTTTGTCAAATTTAAATGCTTATGTTTTTATATTGGAAATTATAATTAACGAGGAAATTTGCCCGCGCTTCGCGGCGGGTTTTAGTGTCATACGAAAATATTAAAATATATAAAACTAACATATTAACATACATATTTGATATTTGAAGCAAAATGTTATGTTATTTCTATTAAATATATTACAAATTTTTAAAATGATGTGTTATTAATTTTGAATGCAACGTTCGATTCCAAAATTGTTCACACCACCACAATCAGAATATAATTTTCGATTCCAAAGTATGTTGAAAAAGATTAAAAAAATATCAATGCCAATTTAAAAAAATATGAAAATGAATAAAAATCAACAAAATCTTCTATTTTAATTGTTTTTTTTTAACTTTTTCACATACATACAATTATGTCCATTCGAAATTTGTTATTCATCACAGCTTCATTTAGTAATAATCAACATCAACTAAATTTAATTTATCAAGTAAATTATTAATAATAATAATGAAAAAAAACTCTATATAAAGTAACTTAAAATTTTTTTACTTTAAAATACCTGGTACAAATAAAAAAAGTGATCGCAATATAAAATAAAAATAGAAATACAGTTGCATAATTATTATTAAACATCAAAAAAATATTTATACAATATTCATAAAAAGAATTCCATATACTCATGAACATAATAATCATTCATCGACATTAATCATTGTCTCACATTATCTGTTTTATGTACATACAATTGACTTTGATGTTTGGAGGAACTAAAAAAATCATATAAATAATAATAATTATACAATTGTATTTGAGATAGTGTATAAAAAACAAGACCATTATTATTCAAGCATTCGTGAAGAAATAAGGCGTATTTTCTTAAATTATATTTAGGGAATAAAATGTTTAATAGTAAATTAGTTTAATTTATGTCAAAGTAATATTTTAAAATAAAAATATATTAGTTTTAACTCAACATGTAAAAACCAATTGAGTTAATGTTAATAAAAATTATCTTGAAGCCAAGAGGGTTTGATCGCATGACCTCTTCAAACTCAAACAACACACTTACCAACCAAGCTACAAATCTTTTCTTTAAAATATTACACAAAGTTGTATATATTAGTATTTTAGTTTTACTATTCCTATGAATAGCTTATGAATAGTAACATTTACTTTGGTAATTTTATTATTATAATATAATAAAGCAAAAAAATGTTATTTTCAAATTTAAAACACACCACATATTATAATTTGATTTGTTAATCTTTTATTTATTGCGAAACAATATTTCAAAACATATTATAATATAGTATGATAAAATAATTTTTTTTTATTAAGTACAAAATACTAACATCTTTATAATTGTTTTTCACTTTATGGTTTTTTTTTTTCATTTTAAATATAGACCCATATTCCAAAAATTGTGTTTTATTCTTGTATGACTTATCTAATTATCTTTTCATTTATATTCATTTTCATTAAAAAAATCACCATGCAATACATGGGAATAATAATGTCTTAATAACTTTTATTAAACATTAATAAGCAGCAGGTTGTTTAATTAAATAAAATCAAAGGACCATAGTTTTAACTTTTATAACTCAAATAATTTAATTAAAATATAAATTAACTAACTTTAAACCAAGTAAGCCCTCGCTGTTTTGTTTTGGAACACGACCGGCTTCTTGATTCCGTCCGTTTCCTCCGTTAAATCCCTCCGTTAAACAGAGTTAAAGGAGCGTAAGTTGCCTGTTCTAGGTGTCGTTGAGAAGTGCAAAAACAAATCAGACCGTTCATCACGTTCCCGTTCAAATCAAGGTATCGACTTTTTCACTTACTGTTATTGTGCTTAATGTTGTGATGTTGTTGTAATTGAAAAATCAGAAACAAACTCAAGGTAAATACAAGATAAGAAAACAAACCTAATATTCAGCGGCGATGGGGGTTGTGGTTTCACGACTGACGGCGCCGCACCAAAGGCGACCACAATGGTCCTGGTCAGCGGCGGCCGTGAAAGAGGTGAGTGGGTGAGCCGCGAGCCGAGAGACGTGAGCATCGAGTGAGAGTGTGTGTGACCAGTGAGGATGAGCGATGGTGGCGTCGTGGTGTTGTGCGGCGGCGGCGACGGCGGCGTTAAGATTGCCCGCTGCCGTTGTGTGCGAGAACGAGAGAGGGAGCGAGAGGGAGATGGAGATGGAGAGTCAAGAGGGCGGCTGGTTGTGTGGTTTCGCCGGCGTTGAGAGCGACGGCGGCGGTGGGTCGCCGGCCGGAGGTGCAGAGACATAGAGAGAGGGCGATGGGAGAAGAGTGAGAGAGTGTGAGACGTGTGTGTTCGTGGGTGTGTGAGTCCGAGAAAAAGGGGGGTTAAAAAGGGGATGGGACCGGGTCATGGACCCGACCCATAACCTAAATATTAAATGATTTTATATAGTTTTAGATAAATTGATTTTCTGTTTTATAATTTAGTTTTTAGAGTAAATTACAAAAATAGTCACTGTTATAAAACTTTGGATACGGTCTGTGGTTTCAATTTTGCATAAACGGTCCTTATTTTCACTGTTTACTTGCAAAAATGGTTCATCTGCCGTTAACTTTAACAATTAAAGGGTTAAATATTTTATAATGACCATTTTACCCTTTTCTTTGATAACATTTTGGTCCCTCAAGTTTGTAGTTCATTTTATTTTTGGTCCCTCAAGTAAATTTTTTTATTTAACTCTTTTATTATTATTATTATTATTATAACTATTATTATTTATTACTAGAGTAAATTACAGAAATGGTCCATGTGGTTTGCACAAAACTTTGGATATGGTCCCTGTGGTTTCAATTTTGCATAAACGGTCCTTATTTTCACTGTTTACTTGCGAAAATGGTCCCTATGTCGTTAACTTTAACAATCAAATGGTTAAATAATTTTATAATGACCATTTTACCCTTTTCATTGATAACATTTTGGTCCCTCAAGTTTGTAGTTCATTATAGTTTTGGTCCCTCAAGTAAATTTATTTATTTAACTATTTTATTATTATTATTATTATTATTATTATTATCATTATTATAACTATTATTATTATTATTATTATTATTATTATTTTTATTATTATTAACTTAACTTTTTACGTACTAATTTTTTTGTTTATTAAGTTTCCTATATTTTAATATATTTTTTTAATTTAGATTACAAACTTATTTATTTCTTTTATGATAAACAATTGTATCAAATTAGAATCCATTTCTTTTTTAGCTTTTTCGAGTGAAAAAATATAAAGTTTTTTCCAAAAAAATGAAATAGTGTGTAGCTTTTTTGTTCGGAAAAACTAAAAAAAATGAAATGGTTTGTATTTTTTACGATTGGAAAGTATTAAAAACGTAATGATTATAATAACATAAAAAATCGAACAAAAAAATATACCCATTTTGATTTTTAGCTCTTTCCAAACGTAAAAAATACGATTTTCAAAAAATGAAATAGTCTATTTTTTTGTTCGATTTTATGTTAGTCTAATCATTACGTTTTTAACTTTTTCCAATTGTCAAAAACTACAAAACGTTCCATTATTTTAGTTTTTCTGAACAAAAAGACTACACACTATTTCATTTTTTGAAAAAACTTTAAAAAGAGTAATGGTTCGTAGTTTTTCGTCCGGAGAAAAAAAAAATAAAAGATAATGGTTTGGTTCGAAAAACAAGAAAAATAAAATGATTTTTTTTTCTTTTGGAAAAACTGAAAATCAGAATTATTCGTAGTTTTTTCGTTCGCAAAAACTAATAACAGAATTGTTTGTATTTATTTTCGTTTTCCAAAACAAAAAAATGAGAATGAATTGAATCTTTTGGTGCTGAAAAAAAACGGATTGGTTTCCGTAGCTTTTTACGTTTAGAAAATGAAAAAACTTAAAACATGAGTGGTTAGTAACTTTTTTTCGTTTGTAAAAACAAATAAAAGCTTAAGGTTTATAATTTTTTGGTTTGGAAGACAACAATATAAAATGTTTGTATTTTTTCATTCGAAAAAGCTAAAAAAGAAATGGATTCTAATTTGTTTCAATTGTTTATCATAAAACAAATAAATATGTTTCTAATCTAAATTAAAAAAATGTATTAAAATATAGGAAACTTAATAAACAAAAAAAATTAGTACGTAAAAAGTTAAGTTAATAATAATAATGATAATGATAATAATAATAATAATAATAATAATAATAATAATAATAATAATAATAATAATAATAATAATAATAATAAAAGAGTTAAATAAAAAAATTTAAATGAGGACCAAAACTAAAATGAACTAGAAACTTGAGGGACGAAAATGTTATCAATGAAAAGGGTAAAATGGTCATTATAAAAGATTTAACCCTTTGATTGTTAAAGTTAACGGCACAGGGACCACTTTCGCAAGTAAACAGTGAAAATAAGGACCGTTTATGCAAAATTGAAACCACAGGGACCATATCCAAAGTTTTATGCAAACCACAGGGACCATTTCTGTAATTTACTCTTCTTATTATTAGTAGTATTATTATTAATTTAACCTTTTACATATTAATTTATTTGTTTATTAAGTTTCTTATATTGTACTATGTTTTTTAATTTAAATTACAAAGTTATTTATTTGTTTTATTATAAACAATAATATTAAATTAGAATCCATTTCTTTTTTAGTTTTTTCGAATGGAAAATGAAAACTTTTTATATTGTTGTCTTTCAAACCAAAAAATTTTGAATCTTAAGCCTTTATTTGTTTTTACAAACGAAAAAAAGTTACTAACCACTCATGTTTTAAGTTTTTTCATTTTCTAAACGTAAAAAACTAGGAAAACCAATCCGTGTTTTATTTTTTTTCTGAACCAAAAGATTCAACTCGTTCTGATTTTTTGTTTTGGAAAACGAAAATAAATAAAAACAATTCTGTTATTAGTTTTTGCGAACGAAAAAATTACGAATAATTCTGATTTTCAGTTTTTCCAAACAAAAAAAGTAATTTTATTTTTCTAGTTTTTCGAACCAAACCATTACCTTTTATTTTTTTTTCTCTGAACGAAAAACTACGAACCATTACTCTTTTTAAATTTTTTTCAAAAAAATGAAATAGTGGGTAGCCTTTTTGTTCGGAAAACTAAAAAAAATGAAATGGTTTGTAGTTTTTGACAATTTGAAAAATCGTATTTTGTTGGAAAAAGCTAAAAAATCAAAATGAGTATATTTTTTTGTTCAATTTTTATGTTATTCTAATCATTACGTTTTAAACTTTTTTCAATAGTAAAAAAATAAAAACCATTCCATTGTTTTAGTTTTTCCAAACAAAAAGGCTACATACTATTTCATTTTTTTAAATAACTTTTAAGCGTAATGGTTCGTAGTTTTTCGTTCGGAGAAAAAAATAAAAGGTAATGGTTTGGTTGAAAAACTAGAAAAATAATTTGATTTTTGTTTGAAAAAACTGAAAATCAGAAAATTCGTGGTTTTTTCGTTTGCAAAAACTAATAACAGAATTGTTTGTATTTATTTTCGTTTTTAAAATAAAAAATCGGAATGAGTTGAATTTTTTGGTGCAGAAAAATATAAAAAACGGATTGGTCTTCGTAGCTTTTTACGTTTTAAAATGAAAAAACTTAAAACATGTATGGTTAGTAACTTCTTTTCGTTTGAAAAAACAAATAAAAGCTTAAGGTTCAAAAAATTTTTGTTTGGAAACTACAATATAAAATGTTTGTATTTTTCATTTGAAAAAGCTAAAAAAATGAAATGGATTCTAATTTGATACAATTGTTTATAATAAAAAGAAATAATTAAGTTTGTAATTTAAATTATAAAATATATTAAAATATTGGAAACTCAGTAAACAAAAAAATTAATACGTAAAAAGTTAAAATAATAATAATAATAAATAATAATAGTTATAATAATAATAATATAATAATAATAATAGAGTTAAATAAAAAAATTTACTTGAGGGACCAAAACTAAAATGAACTACAAACTTGAGGGACCAAAATGTTATCAAAGAAAAGGGTAAAATGGTTATTATAAAAGATTTAACCACTTGTTTGTTAAAGTTAACGACAGAAGTAAACAGTGATAATAAGGACTGTTTATGCAAAATTGAAACTACAAGGACCGTATCCAAAGTTTTATGCAAACCACAGGGACCATTTATGTAATTTACTCTAGTTTTTATAAATTCATTATTTCTATAATTAATTAATAATTGGTTTAAATATTTTTAATAAACCTAAAATATATAGTTGGAACAATTATAAATAAATTAAGTAACATTTAATATTATAATTAAATAATTAGAACCAAACTTTAGGTTAACATTTTATTAATGAATTATTTAATTATTCACATGTATATTAATGATTAATAACATTTATATGTTATTATTAGTCGCTAAAATTGTTAATTGAATTTAAGTATACCGTAACCTAAAATTGATTAATTATATGATTCATAACTTGTTAAATATCATTGTCCACTTGTCAGTGAAGTTATTTTAAATATTCATTGAGATTAAAATAAACACATTAAAATTATACCGATCAAAGTCTATAGAAAATCACATAACTAATTATTAGAACACCAATTTGATTAATTATAATTAATGAAACATTTTAAGTTAAACGAATAATCATTGCAAACCAAACTTAATAATTCATCAGTATAAAAGTATGTATTAAAATAGTGGGATATGGTAGCTAAAAGACCAACCTAGCTAAGTTCTATCGAATTCCTAATTTAAGTTCGTTCTTATAGATCGGATCGATTCTTAGAGGATTCAGTTTGTTGTCGTGATTTTGCTAAGTTGCTATTAAGGTACGGATTCCGTACTTCTTTCGGCGTTACTCTTGAGTTGTTCAATGTGTGACTTGCGTGCTAATATTGACAGTTGAATTTTGATATCACACGTGTCAGTTTCTTTTTCAAAAGCACCGTAAGCGAGCCCGGGCTTTTTCCAGCTGTTCGATGGCCCCCTCACACAATTCTTCTGAATTTCTAATAGGTGTCGCTTTCCTAATCAAAAGATAGGAGAGCACCCCTTCTCCCGAAGTTACGGGGTCATTATCGTTTTTAATCACTCGTAAAACAATTGTGAAAAACATATTTTGGAAACAATTATTTCCATGGTTTATTGTGAATGTTGATATTGCCTTGAGAAATGTGGCCCTTTTGTATTGAAATGATTATTAACTTTGAGATGTTTATTCGGACCTTTATGTTATGCTTGAACCCTAGATAGTAGACAGCAGATAGGATACTGAGTATACTACCTGTGGAGGTACCACAGGCATGCCATTGCGGCACCAATGGCATGACACTTCCGTAACAGTGTGATTGGTTACGGCGTCTCCCTTTCTTTGAGATTACGATTCATGATTGAGATTATGTTAGCTCGGGAATGAGCTGTTGATTTTTTCAGGGGGGGCGTATGGATGCATCCTAGGCTATGATGTGTTTTGCGTAAGTGTAGTGTAATGCCATATACTCTTTCCGACCGGATGCACTGAGGTGGCCACTCAGTGTAGTCTATTGTATGAGATTGATTGTTATATGTTTTCGTTAGGTTGCTCTAGTAAACATAACTCATCCCTTGTTGCTTCAGCCATTATATTCTTAACGATCTGGTGTGGAGGTGGATATTTATTTTTAAAGAAAAACCATTTTCAAAAACATTCCTTTTGAAGAATTCTAGTTTCAAAACATTTTACTTAGTCTTTGAATTTCTATACGTTGCACTTGTACTCAATCTTTGTACTAAGCGTTTGGCTCACAGAGCGTGACCGTCAATTGAGGACCTAGTTTATTTTTTTAGTTATTCTTTTATCTTTAATAAATAGTGATAATGATCATTAGTTAACGTTAGTTTTATTTTTAATTTGGTAATTCGAAAGCAACTGGTATTTATATTAAAATTTTGGCAGTTAAAAATAATATAGTTTACTTTTGTTTAGATAAGGTAGTAAAGTAAGACATCGCCGATCCACTCGGGGTCGGGGTGTTACATATATTGTCAAAGAAAGTGAATAAAAAAGCTCCAAGCTATGAAAATGGTTGATCCAAACCGGTTTTGTTGGTTTGGCTGGCTTGGTTTGCGACAAGAATTTAGTTTGAAGAAATGTCAAACTTGGAATACCGATTTGGTCGTGATTTTATGTTCAAACCAGCTAAACTGAATCGTACACATGTCTATGTGCAACAAATATAATGATCACAGGCCAAGCCGAGACTCTGATCATGAGTCCATGATCGCAACCGTGATCATGGAGGTGTGGTCATAATGGACATTATAATAGTAGTGGTTGCTTTTATCCATATTTTTTAAAAGTTTAATATAGTATTAATTACTCAATAGTTAACATATCTTTTATATTATATCTTGGAGAATTTCATAGTCATTATAATCGTCTCTAGCAGCTTGTAGCATATCATTGCATGTGTTTCTATTTAGTGACGGCCCGTTGTAGTTGTTGTTGAGATGAGTTTACATGACCCTTTTTATGAGATGCAATATTACATTTATTTTAGATGTGTTTATTATTTTAAAGATTTTTAAACAAATGCTCACTTTTACAAAAACATGGTTCCACCGGATAATGAGGCATATATTATTGTTTCAAGTTAAAGATGCTTGATGATTGTTGTATCTATTATTAGGGTATTATATAGATGTGGTTTCAGTGCAAAGAGCTTCTTATAAATGTTACATGAAAAGTAGAGTTAAGTCATTTAAAGATGCTAATGACATTAAAGATACTAATGACATTAAAGATACTAATGATATTTAAAGATGATTATGATGTTAAAGAGACTAATGATGGTTGTATTTAATAACAATTGTCGGTTGGGTCACCTCTAAAGTTATTTGATTATATATGTTAATTCACACATTAGGGTTAAGGTTGTCCCTTAACATCTAGGAAGGGTTAAAGTTGTCCCTAAACATTTAGAAGGGATTGTGATTATGCCTAAAAGTTAGAAACGTTTAACTCTTAATACTTTTACTATTTTTAGAATGTAGCATTGACGTTCCAACTAGTTTTTATTGTTCTCAACTATAACATTTATAAACATTATTTTAAATTATATAATGGAACCTGTATACTCACATGCGCGTTTTGTTAACAACAAAATACATCAAACTTTGATAGTTATAGAATATTCTAGTATGTTTAAATTTATAATTAATTCATGTAACCACCCAAAAGATGAAGAGTTTAGTGATTAATTGATGTAACCACCCAAGAGATAAAGAGTTTAGTGATAGACGAAGAGTTTAGTGATTAATGGTGAAGTTATGTAGCTAGTGAATAAATGTCAAACTTAGTCTATAAATTGCCATCACTTTTGAGTTGTATGATGGTTGAAAATATTCAAAAAAAAAAAAAATTAAATTGAGTTTTTGTGGTGTCAATTTATCCAATCTTTTTTTCTCTCTCTACAAATTGGTATCAGAGCTTTCTAATCCATGATCCTAAATTTGTTCAAATGAACAACTCTATTCCTCTTTCTTTTGTTCCTCAATTAACTAAAGACAACTTTGGCAAATGGAGTATCCAAATGAAAGCTCTTTTCGGATCTCAAGAACAATGAGAGATAGTTAAAAAAGGTTACACGGAAGTAGAAAATGAAGAAGAATTAAACCAAGCTCAAAAGGAGAATCTAAGCAGATGGAGGGAAAAGAACCAACAAGTTTTGTTTTGGATATACCAAGGAGTACAATCTTATGAAGCTGAGTGGGAGAAAAAATGTGATGCTACTTCAGCAAAGGAAGCATGTGGGATTTTGGAAATGACATACAAAGGCACTGAAAAGGTAAAAAAGGTATGATTGCAAACTCTTCGAGCGGAATTTGAAGGCTTGCATAAAACAGAAGCATAACTAGTTTCTGAATACTGTTCACGGGTATTGTCGGTAGTTAACCAATTAAAAAGAAATGGTGAAACTATGGATGATATTCGTGTCATTGAAAAAAATTCTTCGCTCTTTGGATTCTAGATTTGATTATATTGTTATAGCAATTGAAGAATTTAAGGATTTGGAAACTATGACAATTGATCAACTCATTGGCTCGTTGCAAAGCTCATGAAGAAAGATTTACTAAGAAAAGGAAAGAAGTAGTTTTGGAACAAGCCCTCAACTTAAAGTTGTCGTTAAATGAGAAGCAGATAGATTTCAAAAGCCAAATAGGTAATAATCATGATCATGGAAGAGGACGATTTGCAAATTTTCGTGCAATAGGAAACTATGGAAGAAACGAAATTGGGTGGAATGAAGCAAATCAAATCAAAATTTTCGAAGTTGGCAAAGAGGACATGGACGTGGCTATCAAAGAGGAAGAGGACGCAGTTATTTTCAATGTGATAATTGTCACAAACCTGGTTATTTAGCAAGAGATTATTGGTTTAAAGATGGTGAAGAACATTATGCAAATTGGGCTAGCGAAATCAAAAACTCGGAGTCTCAAAATCAAGACACTTTGCTGCTAGTATCTCAAGGCAAAAATAATGAAAATGTCTGGTACATAGACATCGACGCTAGCAAGCATATGACATGTAACAAAGATTTATTTTCCAAGTTGTTTGAAAATGATTATGACTAAGTTAAAATTGGAGATGGAAAATCATACAAAGTTAACGGTGTTGGTGAATTAGAATTTAAAACAAGACAATGAAATATTGAGAAAATGTCATAAGTTTATTTTGTTTCTGGCCTAAAAAGTAATTGCTTAGTGTTGGTCATCTTTTGAAGAAAGGTTATGACATTCATTTTCATGACATGACTTGTTATTTGTAAAAATAAATCAAGTCATTGCTAGAGAAACGGTTGCTTCAAATAATCTTTTCTCATTGGCTCTTCAAAATCAATATATGTCTTGTTTTGCTGGTGTTGACAAAGAAGTTTTCAAGTTATGGCATGATAGGTATGGTCATTTGGACTATGAAGATTTGGAATTACTATCAAGGAAAATGATAGTGAGAGGATTGCCTAAGATTGACCGTATGAATGAAGTTTACGAAGCTTGTCAATTTGGAAAGCAACATAGAATCTCATTTCCCTCCCAATCATCATGGCAGGCAAAAAGACCATTGCAACTTATTCACTCAGATCTATGTGGGCCAATGACCGCTTCATCTTTGGGAAGTAATCGATATTTTATCTCTTTTATTGATGATTACTCACAAAAGGTTTTGGTGTATTGTGTTAAAGAAAAATCAGAAGTTATTTATAGATTTATAGATTTCAAGGCTGAAGTTGAGAATTTTATGGGGTTAAAAATCAACACTTTGCGAACAGATCGTGGAGGTGAATATTTCTTAAATGACTTTGAGAAATATTGTCGAGACAATGGTATTCGACATGAAATGACAGTCCGTTATACGCCCCAACAAAATGGAGTATGTGAAAGAAAGAATAAAACAATAATGGAGATGGCAAGATGTCTATTAAAAAAGAAGAGGTTCCAAGAAGCTTTTGTGCTGAAGTTGTTTCTGTGCAATTTATCTTATTAACAGGTCACCAACAAGGAGTTTGGGAAATTGCACACCACATGAAGCGTGGTATGATACAAAGTTAAGTGTCCATTATCCAAACGTATTTGGGGGTGTTGCTTATTCTCATATTCCAGATTTAATGAGAAACAAGTTGGATGACAAGTGAGAAAAGCGCATCTTTATTGGCTATAGTGAAAGAAGCAAGACATACAAGCTGTATAATCCAACGACAAAGAAAATTGTGATAAGTCGAGATGTTCAATTTGCTGAGAGTTCTTTTTTGAAGAGATCGTAGTTGAAAAGGAAAATTTACCAAATTTTCTATTTCAAGTTGAAGAATAAGAGATTAGAAATGTTGAAACTCATGTTCAAGAAGAGACTCCCTCTGTTTCTCAAAATTTTTCAGCAAATTCTTCTCCAAGAAGCCCAATAAGAAAGACAAGAACTCTCCAAGAGTTATAGGTGTAACAGAAGAAATGGTACAAAATGATACTATATTTTTTGCTTTTTTTGCAGGGGAAGATCCAATTTATGTTGATGATGTTTGTCAATAAGAAAAATGGAGGGGAGCCATGCAAGAAGAAATTAGCTCCATTGAAGAAAATGACACATGGGAGCTTACCGATTTGCCACCACACAAAAATTCTATTGGAGTAAAATGGGTCTATAAGACAAATATGAATATAGATGGGTCTATCAACAAGCACAAGGCAAGGTTGGTTACAAAAGGTTTCAAGCAAAAAGAAGGAGAAGATTTCAGCGAAGTATATTCTCCTGTTTCAAGACTCGAAACTATTCGGTTGCTCATTTCTCTTGCTGCTCAAAATGGTTGAAAAATGTTTCAAATGGATGTAAATCTGCATTCTTGAATGGTGTTCTCAAAGAAGAAGTTTATGTTGATCAACCACCTGGGTATGTCAAGAAAGGTGAAGAAAATAAAGTGTACAAGTTGAAGAAAGCGTTGTATGGATTGAGACAATCACCACGGGCTTGGTACAGTCGTATCAATTCTTACTTCGAGAATTATTGATTTGAAAAATGTCCATATGAGCATACCCATTACACTAAAGGAGATTCACACGGAAAAGTCATTTTTGTTAGTCTTTATGTTGATGACCTTGTTTTTACAGGAAACGATTTGGAAATGTTAGATGGGTTCAAACACTCATTGATGACAGAATTTGAAATGACAGATTTGGGAGAACTTCAACATTTTCTTGGAATTGAGGTTCATCAATCCAAGAACGGAACTTTTATCTCGCAAGAGGGTTATGCAAGAGAAGTTTTAAATAAATTGAAGATGGAAAATGCAACTCCGGTCACCAGTCCATGCATCACATGTTTGAAGTTATCTAAAGAAGGTGAAGGCAAGATGGTGAATTCAACTTTATACAGGAGTCTTGTTGGAAATTTGATGTAAATAACTTCTACAAGGCCTAATATCATGTACAGTGTAAGCTTGGTGAATAGGTTTATGGAGAAACCTAAATCAAATCATTGGGAAGCAGCAAAAAGGATTTTCAGATATATTAAAGGAACAATTGATCATGGAATTTTTTATGAGGCTAATGCATCAGTTAACCACATTGGTTACACTGAGAGTGATTTAGTCAAAAGTATGGATGATAGCAGAAGCACGTCTGGTTATGTGTTTCATCTTGGTATTGGTGCAATATTATGGAGTTCTAAGAAACAACAGATTGTGGCACTTTCTATTACATAGGCCGAATATATTGATGCAACATATGTTGGTTGTCAATTGGTTTGGTTGCATGGGATTTTGGAAAGTCTTATGCAAAAGCAAGATAAGTCAACCACTTTGTACTATGATAACAGCCTGACTATTTCAGTCACAAAGGATCCAATTTTTCATGGACGAAAAAAGCATATCCGCATCTGATATCATTTCTTGAGGGAACTTGTCAACGAAGGAGATGTTCAAGTTGAGTATTGCAAGACAGAAGATCAAATGACAGATATTTTTACAAAGCCGTTTGGTAAAAATGTTTTTAAGAAGAATGTTGAAAGATTGGGAGTAAAAATGAAGTTTAATTTAAGGGAGGCATTGTTAACAATAAAATAAATTAAACTTGGATAATTATAGAATATTCTAGTATGTTTAAGTTTATGATTAATTCATGTAACCACCCAAAAGATGAAAAGTCTTGAAAGATGAAGAGTTTAGTGATTAATTGATGTAACCACCCAAGAGATGAAGAGTTAGTGATTAATGGTGAAGTTATGTAGCTAGTGAATAACTGTCAAAACTTAGTCTATAAATTGACATCACTTTTGAGTTGTAAGGTGGTAGAAAATATTCAAGAAATATATAATAAAGTTGAGTTTTTGTGGTGTCAAGTTTATCCTTTTTTTTTTCTCAACACGTTTGTGTTGACCTTTTTTATCAGATCTTATGCATCGCATGGGATAAGTTACAAATTAGTTTAAAAGTTCTAGGATCTCAGTAGGAAGCACCCGTGTTGATTTAAAGTTCATATTCTGGTATTTTTATGTAATTTCCATAAACATTTGTGTTAATCGTGATTAAATTTACCGTAAATATCATGTTAATTTGGGCTCCTAATATAGTAGTTGAAAAATATTTAGTTGTATTAAATTAAATCCAAGTTAATGTTACAAGACACATGGTAAATAATAAGATAACTTAATAAAATGCCCCTATTTTATTAAGAAAAAGTATTATTCAAAATGATGGCACGATTTCAGCTTATCCATTAAAAACCAAGTCATTCCCTGTTAAAGGGCATGTATTGGCGAGGAGGGAGGAGGTGTATGTAGTAGATGCTAAAAGTGTACACATGTAATCATGATGTATATGAAAGGTTGAGTCATGATGTATAAATGATAATGAACGAAAGTTTTATATGTTATACGATTATATAAAAATAATTTATTTATAAAACTCTGTCCATGAAAACGCCGCTGATCAGACTGCCTCTCTCTCTCTCTCTCTGTGTGTATCTCGGGGCTCTCGCCAGTAACTAGGGGACTGCTCGGACATTCCCGTCCTCTGTCTCTGTGCCGGTGGTTGCTCCCTTTGCTTCTCTATCTCCCTTTCTCTCATACGGGCCATCTCTAATGCCATAGCAAAGGTGCGAGTATCATGTAGCCCCACAAACTCATGGATATATGATCGAAGACCGTCAATGAAAGCATCTGCCTTTCGGCTCTCTATGTCAATATGCTGGGTCGTAATATGTGAATACTCGTTGAACTTATCAACGTACTGCTGAACGGTCATATCACCCTGTTGTAGATGCAGAAACCTGCACTCCATCTCTCTGCGCTCATCACGGGGAATATACATGAGCTCAAACACGGCTCTGAACTAATCCCAAGTAATCGCATACGTCGCAGATGATGTAATAGAAGACTCGATGGACTTCCACCACTATGAAGCCCCTCCTCTCAACAAATAAGTAGCACAACCCACCATATCTCTGGGATCAACATGGGGTACCCAGAAGGCAGTCTCAATCTCTCTCTCCCAAGCCATAGCCACGCCTGGCTCACCTCAACCTCTGAACTCGGGCGGGGATCCTGTCTTGAAATCCTTAAAGGATCCGCCCCTCTGGGTAGTGGAGGATGAAGCACCTGCCCCTATACCTGCACCCGTCACCGACGCAACACCCATACCCTGACCGAGGCCCAGCTGATTGTAGAACTGAGTCAGAATCTCCAGAAGTTCCGACTTGTGGATAAACTCGTCGCCCGCCGATTTACCTGCACCTGAATCTTCGCCCTGATCTGTCATAACTACCTGCACAAACCGGAGCAATTAAATAACAAATAGATTACCCAGCGTCATACAATAGACAAGGTCAGTTAATTCCACTAATATCAATCTCAGGAAAGATTTCCACAGATCTGAACACGGTTTAAGTCAAGCATCCACTAATGATACTCAGCTTCAAACCACAAGCTCTCATACCATCAATGTAACACCCTCTCTTTATACATAAAAGCCACGTCAATATAATATCATAAGTGACAATATCGCAGTTATCTCATAATACACATGTCGGGATTAATGCAAATCACTGATAATTAAAACTTTAATACAACGTCTGATATGGAAAATTAACACAGTTGAGCTAACATACAAAGTCTGATTACCAGCTATCATACATACCGAATACATATACAAGTACGGATCAACAGTTCTCAAAAGATGATGTCAGCATACAGCAAATACACGTATACAAAACTCTGATCAACCCCAGCTCTTAGTTCTGCGACTGTTGTGACTGTGAACCCACTTTCTGACTGCCTGAGACACGTTAAACTCGAAAATGTAAGTTGGGGAAGCTCGTGAGTACGCGAGGGTTAGACTATGCAGAAATAAACACATAGCATATAGGGATTCACAGATAGCTCATCACAATCACACGAATACGTCTCATAATCTCTGAACTCAGTGCACATCTCAACTCAAGGGGACCGCACACAGCAGTGGTTGGCTACACAATAGGCACAGGAGCGACCTGACAATAACACTGTTGTATATATACAGTCTCATACTTCATGACTGGTAAGGGACAGTCAGCCGGCGCGATCGCCCATCGCGGATACTCTGGAAACAGTCTCAACTCATACACATAGCACATATAATAAGGTAGATAGAATCATAGCTGATGTGCCACATCTCTGTCTCATACACATATCACAATCAAATAGAAAACTCATGAAATAAGCGCGCTTTGGAAAAGAACTCAAGTACTCACCTATCCACCTGCTGAACAGAATCCTATCGCGGCTCGAATCGCTGTCGGCTCGACCTTGTACACATAACAGATCCCTGAATATTAATACAAAACCACTTGATTTACAATACAGACCCAAACACAGACCCTGTAACTGAACCGAACCCGTCAAGCAAACCCAAACGGACCTCAAAGCCCAAAACAAACTCGGCCCAAACTACCAGGATCGCGTCCCACACTCAGGGGAATTGCGGCCACGCTCAGGTCATCGCGGACGCGCTCAATCTCGGCCGCGTCCTCAATCGTTGGCCAAACCCACACCGCCCGCAAAATACTCATCTCGGCCGCGCTCAGGGGGTCGTGACCACGGACGAACATATACGCTCTGTTCTTTTTTCATGGCTGAACCAGCGGTATAATCACCTCCACAACTCGATTTTCAGCAGCAACAATATACCAACTGACACATATAACTAAATCTACATGTTAAGAAGCCAACCCACAATCTCATAACATATAACACGTCAGAAATTTCCTTACCTTGCACTTCATAAACACAAGAGATGATGATGAAAGCTAATTCCAACAATAAATCTTGGATTTGGGAGGCTATCTTGCTGCTTCATAATATCTCATGCGCACACACACAATATTTCTGCTGCTATATTTGGCAAGGGAAATAAACCAAATTCAAAGGAAGTTCCTATATATACTTTCTATTTTAGGCAGGTTTCGGACCCAATAACCCGAACCCGATATCACATTTGCAACATTAATATCAATTTAACCCATTTAAATTCACGATCACATAATTATACTTAATTCGCTAAAATAATAACCCGGCGCCACGTATATCTCTATCCCGACACGTATAATCCATAATCGGGATTCTATTCGACTAACGCCATTAATAATAAATTAAACATCCACTAAAATAATTACACGTACCAGGTTAAATATCGGGATGTTACGGTAACTTTAAAGTTTGAAGTACATTTTCTATTTATGTGATGTGATTTACCTTTTAAGTTTAGATGATTGTCTTTTTAAGAAATAATGTTATTTTATGTTAAATCACAAATGTAGTTAGGTTATAAACCTTTTTATTATTTATATATTTTGTATATTGTTGTTAAGCGAAAAGAAGTTGTTTAAGTGATACACTAATACACTATGTTGTTCAAGACATGGATGTGGTGTTTTTTATTATTCATCATATAAGTTGAACTCTATTTTGTATGTAATAGCTATTGAGCTCTTTCGTATATATATAATCATGTAAAAGTCTTTTAACGGTGTAAATATTATTTGTTATAATACTGTAGAGATAAAATATAAAAAACTTAATATAAATAAGGTATGTTTGATCTTTTATTTTGTTCAAAAAAAAGTGATAAATTTGATAATTTCACAAAGAGAAAGAGTTGAGGAAGAAAGATAAACAATACAATAAACCATATGTAAAACTTGTACCGGTTCCAACCGGTCTGAGAATCGAAAAACCAGACCAAAAACCGGAACAAACCAAACCCATATTACAAACACTGGTCCGATTTCAGTTTTCTTATTCCCCTAATTTTGGTTTTCAGTTTTTTTTTTGTCCGGACCAGTTTGGACTGGTTTGGTCCAAATGCTCATCCCTATATGCAACATATCTGATACATCACGTGATTCAACATGTAAGATGCATCTAGCAGTGTGTAATTTCGGGATATATATATATATATATATATATATATATATATATATATGTATATGTATATGTATATATATATGTATATGTATATGTATATGTATATGTATATGTATATATGTATGTATGTATGTATATAGTCAATTTAACTTTAATTTTATATTAAATAGAATATTCTAACAATAATTAAATAATAAATGCTAAATAAATTTAGTTGATACATTTCCAAATTTAACAAAGTCTACACAAATTCAAATAAGATGATGGAGATGTCGATGCGTCTCATGTTCATCATTCAATTCGTGATACATCTCAACTTTATCTATACGAATTCGTGATGTATCGCTATTAATCATCATAATCGTTCATCATTCATCTATGCTATATATATATATATATATATATATATATATATATATATATATATATATATATATATATATATATATATATATATATATATTTATATATGTATGTATGTATATAGTCAATTTAACTTTAATTTTATATTAAATAGAATATTCTAACAATAATTAAATAATAAATGCTAAATAAATTTAGTTGATACATTTACAAATTTAACAAAGTCTACACAAATTCAAATAAGATGATGGAGATGTCGATGCGTCTCATGTTCATCATTCAATTCGTGATACATCTCAACTTTATCTATACGAATTCGTGATGTATCGCTATTAATCATCATAATTTGTTCATCATTCATCTATGCATTATGTTGCTATTGTTATGCATCATCATAGTTCATCATCATCATCATTTATCTATGCATCGAGTTTTGGCTGTTATTCATCATACTGTTATGCATCGTTCATCATGTTCATCGTCAGTTGCATCTCTTGTTCATGTTCATCATGGCGTGTTCATCGTGTTCATCATCATCACCGCTCATCATTCATCATCAACTTCAAACTATCATCACTATGAAAATCAAAACATAGAGGTGGTGGTGGAAGTCTGTGGTGTGGTGTGGTGTGTGTGTGTGTGTGGGTGTGTGGGGGGGGGGGGGGGGGGAGACGCAATGGCCATGTGTGAATGGTAATTGGCATGCATGTGGAGTCAGTTGTGGTTGGTCAAGGTGTGCAGGTGGTGGTAGTGTGGTAACGTGCAGGTGGTGGTGGCGGTTTAGTCGAGGTGATGCAAGCGACGATGGGGGTTGGTGGTCTGCTAAGAGAGAGAGAGTAAGGTGTAGTGTGGTCGGGATAGAGGGAGAGATATGTGGAGAGGCGAAGAGAGGGGGAATGATCTTAGGAAGGTAGTTAATATATGATTTTATTTTCTTAAATTATCTTTTTCTTTATTAAAAATAATTAATTTTCATATATTTGTTTTCCGGTTTACCTTTAATGCACCATTGTTAAAAGAAATGACGTTTAAACGTTTTTTGAGTCTCGATGCATAAAATTTATCAACTAAAGCTCTCTCTATGCAGTGCACCAGAAGGTACCACCTACAAAAAAAACTTTAAAATTTTTTTTCATAAACATGTTTTAATTAACATTATAAAGATGATATGTAAATTTCATATAAATTCACAACTTCTAGCGCCTTAAAAATGATGTGAATATACACTTACATAAATTTTTATATATGTGAACGTACATGTATGTGATGCATGATTTCATGCATTTAGAATGTGTGAATGTGCATGAAATTTTTATATCATCTGTGTAATGTTAATTAAAACATGTTTATTAAAACTATTTTTTAAGAGTGTTACCTTCTGATGCATGCGTGAAAAGTGGTATTCATTTGAACCATAATGATATATATAGGGGTTCACTGGAAACCAATGTGCATCGAAAAACTTCGAAAAACCTCCATGCACCTTAGGGCTCTTCAATGCATCATAATCTTCATTAAAGGTAATTTAGGAAAAAGTAAATTTATTTTATTCTAAAGTTAAATCTATTTTAAATAAGGAATTCTAATAATCTTTAAATCTAGAATTCCCTAAACCAAGCAAATTTAATATAACCAAATCATTTTCAAAATTTGAACCTATAATACCTATAATGCGCCACTACCACACCACCGCCTGCACCGCTGCCACCACCACTTGAACCACCACCGAGGCAACAACTATCGACACCTACATTGTCATCACCATGCCATCTCCCTCTTCCATATCTCTTTGTTTTCGTTATAAAAGACACAACAATCACCGTCATGAAAATGACGAAACAAATGCGATTGAAGATGATGCAACAAAGATGAATATGATGCAGAATGTTTATAACGACGATGAAGATGATGAAGAACGTTCCTTATGAAGATGATGCAGAAAGTTTTCGATGAAATTAGTCGTGATACATCGTCATCTTGTGAGTATATTAATCGGGTTTGACATAAAAATGAGACATTTTTTTGTTGGAATGGTCGTGATGCATCGTCATTTTGATGAAAATGATGCCAAACGTTTTCGATGAAAAGGGTATTGATGCATCGTCATTTTGAAGGATGAATGAATACGAATGACGCGAACATGAATTATGAACGATGATGAAGAAGACGATGCATCAACATCATCTTCTGTAGGTGATTTTCAATGTATTATCGTTTTGTAATTTTTAAATTTGGATGTGTATGGTTTCTAAAATTTGAATTATGTATCAATTATGGAATTTTAGAATTCAAATATAAAATTGATTAAATTTTAGGAAAAAATATACCCGAAAAACCCCTATGCATATATTTTAAGTGCATCGTGATGCATTATTCTATGACCACATGTGCATCTAATCTAAACGCTACGATTGGTTTCCAAAATTTTCCGATACATATTGGTTTTCCATTGAACTCATCCTTATATATATATATATACATATATATATATATATATATATATATATATATATATATATATATATATATATATATATATATATATATATATATATATAATGGAACAATTATCTATCGATAAAACCGATAGATTCAAAATTAGAACTTTTTCTAATTTTTTTTTTCATTTTTATGTTTAAATAAAACATTATAAGATTGTTTAAAAAAACATTACATGCTTTTAATTTTATAAGACCTCTAGAATGACATATGAATGTATGAATGTATTGTAAATGTGAATAAACAGTGGTTGATGTGAATGTATGTTTTAACACACCTTTACAACTCGAAAGCATGTAAATTTCAAATATGAAATTTTAATATTAGTTTAAACAAATTTATGAAAGAAAAATTTATAGATGTGGTTCTAGCGGTCCAATAGATGTGATTCCTTCGTGAAATATATGTGTGTGTGGGTTCAAATGAATACTACAAATATTCAAGTTCTGCAAGTATCAATCTTGACCATAGGTAAAATAAAACTAAAGGGACGTTTATGGAAATGATTGAACATTCCATTCATATGACATGTTTGGGTGTTAAATTCAATGGAATGAAAATTCTCTTTCAAACAAAACATTCAATCCACTAAAGGAACGTGTTGTCCATGATCAAGGAATGAGCATTCCATTCGTATGAAGTATTTTCTCTGCTCACTCATATTTACCGTATCAAGTCGACTTAACCCAACCCAACCCCACTTACTCTTCCAATACCCTATCCACCCCACCATACCCCTACTCTACACCACCCACCCTATCCCACCCAACCACCTTACTCATCATACTAAACTTACGACATCTCTCCACACAACCCCACTTACCCTACCAATACCCTATCCAC